>CAOLHI010001379.1:600000-920579 GCA_948474755.1 Ctenosaura bakeri
TAGAAAGGCAAACAAATCCACTGCCCTTATATTGTGGCCTCTCAGAAGTTTGACAACTCCTTTCCTTTGTTTTTAGTGCCAGGTAGGCAGCAAAGGCAGGAGGCTGATTAAACTAGGAGTCACAAGTTGGCCATTTGCTTAGAATTACCTTCTGCCTAACATGCCCCATACTAAATACATATTATGGCTAACTCCCCTGGCACTTTTCAATGGGCATAATGTTTCTGAGAATCTTCATGTCATCTAGTCTGATCGGACACTGAAACATATCACTCAACAAACTCCTTTGGAAAAGTTGCTGTTTTGGACAACATGTCCCAGAATCCTTCAGCCAGACATGAACTCATATCAGGCCTTAGCCAAGATACTCTCCTTAAGCCTCACACTCCCTTCTGCAGTAAGAGTCATAATAGTACTACCCTACTTAGTTATTGTAAGGTCCATAACTACATATTGCATGGCGAGTGGTTTAAGCACTTTCAAACACTGTACAAGTGCTCATTATTGTCACCTTGGTCATTATTTCCCTGGCATCGTTAGTTTGGTGTGAGAATAAACTAATCACAAGTTCAGGTCCAGCTGGGCTTTTCTGTTTGCTGCTCTCAGGACCACGCAGGAAATGGGAAAGATTCCTCCTTTTTGTATTACTGTTGAGATCCAAGAGCTTTGCCCTGCTCCTTTTTAACACTCCCTTGGTTAGCAGTTTCTAATGAGAGTTACAGGTGAACTTGTGAACCCTAAGCTCTCTTGGATCAACAAACTGGGTGGAGTTCTCATTTAAGTATTTTTCTTTAAAACCCCACTGCTGTGTTTATTAGGATGATGATTCACCTCAAATTCCAAGAGCTCATCTTTTTATCCTTTTCAGCAGTGCTTTGTTGTAGTGTATGCTAATTTCATACACCTTTGCTACAAAGATTAGATACCAAATTGACCAAACCTATCAAGCAGTGTGAGAAAGCAAACCACCACCCCTTTCACTTTGAAAAAAAGATTGCCGCTTCATTATTATTGTTTTAATTGTCTTTGCTCCTCTGCCTTTAACAGTAACCTGGCATAGAGAAACTAGGCAGCCGAAGGTTTTCCTACTGTAGAGAGAAGTGTTGATAAAATTTCCTCGTCAGCTTAATTTCTGGGTGCCAGATTAAGGCATCCAGAAGTTAAGCAGTTCTTGGTGATGACCCAAGAACAGGACATAATGATTTTAAAAAATAGACAAGTTTGCACAATTCCTTCCCACCCACTGATCCCACTTTTGTTAATATTGCCTGTTGAATTTAAGCATGGATTCATACTTGCACTTTCTTCATTGGTTATTAGCACTGTGCCTGCCTGTGGAAGTCCTGATTAGGATGGGAACATAATAATGGAAAGAGGTTTGCAATGTAGGTAGCAAAGAGGTTCATATACCTTTGAATTACAATACACAGTGGTGGTGGTGGGTTTACACAGCAGCCGCCTGAAAAAAGATATGAGGGATCCTACGCCTTTAAGTGGTATTGTCATGTCCCTCCAGTCATTTCTGACTTACGGCAACCCTAAGGTTACTCTAAGAGGTTTACTTGGAAGAATTTATTTGGAGGGGGGTTGTCCTTGCCTTCCTCTGAGGCTGTGAAAGTGTGACTTGCCAAAGGTCACCCAGTGGATTTCCATAGCTATATGGAATTGGTCTCCCAGTGTCCAAATCCAAAACTCAAACCATTGCACCATGCTGGTTGTTTTGCACTTTTAATAGCTGTGTGAATTTCGGCACATGTAGCTGGTCATGACAATTTTACTCACTGAAATGCCCTCTTCTACAGAACTGTTAGCACTGGCTTCTTTTTCTCCACATCTCGCCATACCCCGCCATGCCATGCCCTGTGGCCATCCTAGCTTTCCCTTGCCCTGTCCCTGCCTGGCTTTCTTTTCTACACATGATCTCTCACCTGCCATGGCAAGCTAACTTAAAAGCAGTCAGAGAGAACAGCCAGGGCAAGAAAGAGCGGGAAGGGTAGGAAACATTTTGCAAGAGGTACAGCTGGTTATCTTATCCCTACTTTAGTTGAGATAGTTAAACAAACATGGATATTCTCCAGGATGATGCCTGCAACTGTATATGGAAGAAGCCTCATTTATGCCCATGATGTTGTTGTTGGTTGTGTGCCTTCAAGCTGTTTCCGACTTATAGCGATCTTAAGGCTAACTCATTATAGGGTTTCTGGGGATGAGAGCGCATGATGTGCCCAAGGTCACACAGTGGGTTTCCATAGTTGAGTTAAACCATGGTCTCCAGGATGATAGCCCAACACACAAACCACTACAACATGCTGGCTCTCATGATCTTGATACAAAAAGAAAAATCTCAGCCATTCCAAGACATCTTTTCTCTACCAGATTGTAAATCCTGAAATGGTTAAACATGGCAAGCTTAGCATAGGGAGGTTTAGTCCAGATTTTTTGTATTTTTTCCTTTGCAAGTGCCATCAAACCTAGCAAGTATAGAGCTGATGGGATTTGCAGTCAAAAATAAAAATCTAGAAGAGGACCAACCTGAGTGAATGCAGTCTTATTCCTCTCACCTAATTCATTCCCTTTTCACACAGCATCTGCCATGCGAAAGAGGGCCTGGAGCCTCGTGCGATTGCGAGGAGCGATTTGCATGATGCCCTCGCAATCGCACAAGGCTCCAGGGGCTGGCAGGCAATGATTGCGCACCTTTGCATTTTTGGCTTTCAGCCAAAAGTGCTGCGTGATTGCCCATTGCTCCTCGGCTGCACACGCGCGCCTGGCGTGCGGAGCCTCGGGAGCTGGGCTGGTTGCGCTTCCTGTCTGAGTGCAGCCTGGAAAGGTCCCAGGCTGCACTGCGAAAGGAAGAGGCGGGGCTCTTGCGAGAAGAAGCAGGGAAGCAAGAGCCTGCTCGCGCAAAGAGATTGCTCATGTGATCACCGCATCTCAGCGCTGAGAAAAGGTAGGATGCGGAAAGGGCCTCAGTCTCTGCTTGCGTGTAAAATCTGAACAGGGACATTGACTGGATGTGAAGTTGATCCTGGTGTCCACAGTTTTGCTAATTGTCATTGGACTGGGCAGTTCAACCATCTTCTTGAGTGAAATGATGCAGATGCTGAAGTCAAAGGTCTGGATCTTGTTGCTAGTCTTGACTAGAGTAGAGCCATTGTATCAATTGGATTTCAATTTTTGATGACTCCTGATTCAACAATTGGGTCTAGTTGGCATTAACCAACAGGATGCCAGCCTCTGTTAGACTTTTGATAAAGTTCTTAGTTTGGCCCTAATGAGGTACATCTCTCTGTTGCATCTCCCTGCTTGGCCCATGGGTGATGGTGGGTGGGAACTGTTGTCATAACTGATCAGATTAGGGCTGTTAAATGGCTTGAAAAAAATTGTCTGTTCTGCTCTGTTTTTCTGCTTTTCACAGAAGCCTTGATCTGCAGAAATGAGGAGATAAATTTCATGAAGGTCAATGTTTTTATACCATCTAATGTTTACAGATCCAGATAGTGTGAGAGGCACAGAAGCAAGAGCAAGTTAAAAAAAAAGGCATGCCAACCATACGTCAGTGGATTATAAACAGACACCTCCTTGCAGACTTTAATCAGATGCGAGAGGAGTTAAAGTTGTGAAGTGCACAACCGAAAAGGCAGTTTGGACCAAGGAAACATCTGACATATGTGTTTTTTTCTACCATCATAATCAGATTAAGAATGCACACAAATATTAGCAGAATTGGTGCCATAAGCAAAACTCCTGCAGGACAGGTCTTGAGTACAATGCTACACTCAGACTGCTATTGCTGGCAATAGTAGCTATAACTACCCAGCAGGAGTGTCAGGCATTTCCGCACTAGACTGTTATAGTGCTGTTATTTCACTTTCAACCTCCTATGCAATCTTGGGGTTTGCAGTTTAGGGAGGGAGAATTCTCAGCCAGGCCTTTCCGCATGAGGCAGTTAATTCCTGGCACGGAGGTCGTCCGCACCTTGGATCGGACTAGGTGCAGACTATTTAACTTAGTTCTGCACCTCAGTCCAATCCAACCTGCCCCCAAGTGGTTGTCCATCGCGCTAAGTAAAGACTGGAAAATTCCGGTCTTTACATTTTCTGGAACATGCCATTGCGTTCCTGCTTACCTGTGCAGATGCGCAGGCTTGCACCAATACGGCCTGCGATCAGCAGAGGGCAGGCTGTTGGCGTGGCCAGCGTCAGCGGTTGGTCCACTCCCATGAAGACACCGGAAGACACCATTTTGAGCCGGAGCAGTGCGGATCTACAGACCTCGCACTGGTCCGGTTTGCCCTGCACCAATGGAGGAGCCCTGCGGAAGGGCTCAAGGGACAGTGTGTGTTACTTCAGACCCAAGAAGAGCTGGTAGTAACAGCACGGAGTGATTCACTCCCCTCGTGCAGAAAGGGCTCCAGAGAGCTCTTTGGCCTCATAAACGACAAATCCCAGAATTGCACAGGATGTTGAAAGTGGAATAAAAGCACTATAACAGTGTAGCGCACAAATGGCCATAATTAATCTAGTGCATAGTTTGGTCAAGAGATTCTAAGCAGAACCTGCAAGAAATAATGTTTCTAAGCATTGACTTTATTGCAGGCAGTAGAGATAATGATTAAACATCTTTACCCTTATGTGTGTACAGGACCACTAAGCTATGGATACTTGAATAAAAAGGATCTTTCCATGATCTACACTAAATTTCAGCAAAGAGGAGTGACTGTTATTCTAATCACTGCTAAAGTCCTAAAGTATTTTGTGGCACATTAAAAACTAGTATATTTATTATGAGGTAATACAGTGACATAAATGCCTTGATTATTTTTCCTTTGGGAGACTGCAGGCAACATAACTAAGTTTCTTGTAAAATAAAATTCTGCTAGTGTTCAGATGTTAGCAACTTCCACTTGCCATACAGAACTCCAGTTATTTAGGATCACCTTTGCTCTGATATTGCTACTCTGCAAAGGCCTTGTACTGATAACCATCTCAGCTGGATTTAAATGACAGAGAGTAGGTCTGTCTATTGGCTGTTGATGTCACAGTGACCAGTAACTCTGTGCTGAGATAGCTGTTTTCTAAGGGATGGACTTTCTCCCATGCAAATGGTTACTGGCTTCCCAAATGCAGTCATTTACCTTTCCCACACACTGATCTTTCTGTCTACCAGACAGTACTTTATCTGTCTCTGATAGTGAACTGGTTCAGGAGATGGACAAATTTACATACACTTTTAAAAAATGTTTCTATTAATTTATTCAAAGTTGAATAACTTGCCTTTTGGCCCAAATAGCACCTCTCTGGGGGGAAAAAAGGATGTTAAAACAAATTGAAAAACAACCACCAAAATTAACAGCTAAGCTTCAGAAAGCAGAATAATCTCTATTTAAAGGGCAGAAGCACATAAAGCCAAGTAGAATGAAAGCTATTCATAAAATCATAGAGTTGGAAGAGACGACAGGGCGCATCCAATCCAACCCCCTGCTATGCAGGAACACCCATCAAAGCATTCCCAACAGATGGCCATCAAGCCCCTGCTTAAAAACCTCCAAAGAAGGAGACTCCATCACACACCAAGGCAGCATATTCCACTACTGAACAGCTCTGGCCATCAGGAAGTTCAAGTGGAATCTTCTTTCCTGCAGCTTGAATACATTGCTCCTTGTCCTAGTCTAGGCACATGTTGAGGTTGGGTAGCTTTCCACCCAACATCCATTTTGGGTTTGCCACCTTATTTTCTTCTAGCTACATTGCTGATGTGTTTTGTGAGAGATGCAGGGACCTGCAGAAAACTGAAGCAAGGGTCCCAGCTGAAGTGGGCCTTTAACAGAAACAGACTGAAGTGAAATGCTCCCCACAACAAAAGCAGCTTTTGAAATGACCCTCCACCTTGTTTTTCTTCATGGGAAGAAACATCGGATAGACAGCTAGAGGGGTGGGACTGACTTGGTGAAGATGAAAAAGATTCGTGTAAAGAGGTCGTGAAATGATTTCTTTCAGGAGTATAGTTATAAAACTTCCCCCTACGTCTTTTCAACGTCAGTGTAAGACCTATTATTTCTGAGAGCAAATGTGTGCAGAGCAGAGGCTGATGGAACGTTTTATTGGTTATTGCAGAAACTGAACTTTGCAATTGTATTAGGCTGTAATTGTGCTTGGTTTTATTGGGATAGCATTTTGATTTTTACGGTTTAATGGTTTTACAGCTTTATTGTGGTTTTGTGAAATCTAAGTCCCCTGAAGCATTTGGAGAGCAGAACTGCTGTAGGTGTTAATAAAATTAACTCGGGTGTCATTAACTCTGAAGTTATCGATTCCACAAGATTTCTGAAGTGTGGTGGCAGCCAGGGAGTCAAGATTAAAATATTAGGGAACTACCTTGAAACAGATGAGGTTCTATGAGTGGAGACACTGAATGAGCACAGTGACATGTAAGAGGTAAACTAGTTGAGGAGAAAACAACCAGAGGGAGGAAAGTGTCATAGAGGAAAGAGTGATCAGCCATAACCAAGGCAAGGAGAGAGGTCAAGGAGAACAAGAACAGAAGAAATGGTGATGTGGTTGTATGGAGGATGAGAGGCACTGGAGGAAAGGTTTACATTGATTATATGGAGGAGGGGGTCAATAAGGAACCAAGAAAAGGCAGCAGTAAGGATTCATACAAACAGATGATGTAAGGAGAGTTAGAAGTAAATGAATGTAGAGCAAGGACAAACAACATCGCTGTTGCTATCAGACTAGTCTGCTGATTTTTTCCCCCTTGTGCCTTTAACGGCTGCATCACTGAGAAGAATTTTGTTGCTGGTTCTTTTGTACTTTTGAGATTGTTGTCTCTCCATGCTGGAAAAAAAATTAATCTGCAAATCTTTCCCACTGATAGTAAACACACGTGATGAGAGTTTTCAACATTTCTCTCTTTGTGGATAGCACAGCGCTCATGCATGCATTGTCCCAAACTCTGGGAATTGCATTACCAAAGAATGGGGGGCGGCGGCAAAGATTTGTAGTTTGCACATGCTAATTACTATGGATGAATGTAGATTATTTGGAGCTATTTCAGACTGGGTTCAGGCCAGGCAGCAGTACTTCATGAGTCATGAAGTAAGTCCACCAATTTTAATAATTTTGTTCTAAATATGATCCAAACTGGATCCAACAATAGCTACTTGAGCAAATTCCTCACTCACAACCACATGTTTTGATCACTATATCTTTCCTATTAATAATTTGCAATGTAAATTAATTTTTGTTTACATATCTAGCTAGTAAAGGCATCCTAATATGTTGGCATAAAACAGAATACTCAGCACTAAACTCCTCTGTAATGGAAGCTTTAAAAGACTGGCCACCTTGATGGTGCTGTAATCCAATTAGGAGGAAAAAAAATAAGTAAGAAAGAAAATGGAAGATGCAGAGTCAGTTGGTTCTTTGATTTTAGTAAAAATATTTTTTAATGGAAGTATGGCATCCCACATAATCTAGAATCGACCACTATAATGTGTCCATGACAGGGTAACACGAATGATAATTTTTGATTTTTTAAAACAATAAAAAAATCCAGACATAATTAGTAATGTTTAAATGGAAATGCAACAGTATTCTGACAGCACTTCAAATAAAGGGCTATGAGGAAGCGTATATGGCAACCCTGGAATATAGTGACTGATCTAAATACAGACAAACTTTCCAATCTTCAGTTGATCTGTATTTCTGCTGCAATTTCTTACTTTGTGCTTCAATTTTTTTTATTAAAACATGAAACATAAAATTCTTGAAAGACAATACATACATACATGGCTATACCAAACAATTTCATGTAGATAGGAAGATCTCTAAAATTTAAGCTTAAATATAATAATCATAATGATGTTGCAATATTATAATACACATAGTAGTATATAACATGTTTTAACATTTCATAGGACCTACCTTCTTACTTCTTCACTTCAGTTCCATTCATTCCTCTTCCTCTCTGGCTCCCTAACTAGTTTGTCCTTAGTATAACATGTTGGCTGTGTACATGAGAATCCGTTTCCCTTATTTACATACATCAGGGGTTTGTGTTTCCATTTTTAACTGACACTTCTTACAAGAAGTGTTCTTTGATATTACAGGCCATTTCCACACCCTGCCCAATCTCATTGTCCTCCCATCTCAATCCCAGCAGCAGCTTTGCCGGGAAGGGAGCACAACGAGAACATTTCTGTCTGTACCCGACTGGCTTGTTACCATGGTTCTGACATGCCCGGTGATAGCAATAGATATTGCCTTGATATCAAACTTATTTGGCCTTCACTTGACCTTTCTCTGCCACCCTGCTCCACGTGTTTGCAAGGGCCACTGGACAAGCACGTAAACAGGTGTGGCCGGTAATGGTTGCACCGCACCTCCCCTGGACCATGAACTCTTGCTCCAGTATCCATATGGAACTGTTTGCCTTTTGGATTACTCCAGTTGCCAAGACCTGCATGGATCTTACAGTATTTCATTGCTTATTTCCATTTTGCATTATCATTTTGCCTTTCTCCATTGGCGTGAAGATTCTTTCATTGACCACCGTTCATTGCTATTGCTATTATTGATTGCCATTTGCCATTTGCCATTTGCCATTGTTAATTCTGTGTCTGTCTGTGTGAATGTGTTAGCTTTAGGATTTTGTTAGTTGAGGAATGCTTTTACTAGATAGGAATATTGCAATAAGCCTTTTGCCCCAGAGTGATACAATCCCGGAATCAGTAGACCTCTATTCAGCTCTAAAATTGATTTTAAATGTTTAATTGGAAAATGTTCAATATTGTCCCTATACCGCCCATTTTCGGGGAGGGGGGATTGTTACTACGGTTCTGACATGCCCGGTGATAGCACTAGATATCGCCGTGATATCAAACTTATTTGGCCTTCACTTGACCTTTCTCTGCCACCCTGCTCCACGTGTTTGCAAGGGCCACCGGACAAGCACGTAAACAGGCGCGGCCAGTAATGGTTGGACATTCCAATCCCCACTTAGGCAGGCAGATTAATGCCACTCCGTTGCTTCAAGGACCATTTCTTGCAGACACACCTTGCTTAAGCGCAACTTTACACAAAGATGCACGGCCCTGAGCCGGCACCCTCTCAATGCTAAGCCATTTGCATACTGGCTACACTATTGTCATCCAGCGCTAAGCTAATCATGTAAAACCTGACTTTTTCCAACACTTTTGTCCCGCTCCAAATTTCCTTTGTTCTCACCGAGCATGGCATGGCCTGTAGGCACAATCCAACCTATAAAAGGTCCCCGATTCTGAGCCCACCTTGGATCGCTCTGGACTTCCATGCCGCCTTGCTGTCGTTCAGTCCAACGAGCTCCCCTCAGCGAACCGCGCTGAGCTTTCTTCCCTGCAATCCTCCGCTTTTCTCCAGGACTACGAGATAAGGTGTTGTATCACCCATTTCCCCCGAAAAATCCCATTTCTAATTTCCTAGTTAGCTGCGTGCTTGTAGTGTTTTTTCTGTTGTTTGTCCTTTAATAAAGCTATTATTGTTACTATTTTAAAGCTGTCTGACTGCTCTTCCGACCTGACGCTGTATACATAGGGTTGCAAGATCCCTGTTAAGTTACCCTGCCTCTCGTTAGCTTAAGAGAGTGCTCGAGTTAATTTCCCCATCTTGTGTTTTTATTTGAGTATTTGGGTGCCCCTCCCAGGACCCCCAGAGAACAGGGTAACAGGCTTCCTATGGAAGGGAGTATGAGTGACATGCTCCTGCCTTCTGCAGGCCATATGGGCTGTGTCCAATGCTACTCTGGGGAAGGAGGCACTTCCATTGCGTTTCCTGCCATTCTGCATGGCAGGTAGGGATGGGAGCATTGTGCGATCGTGGGCACTTAACAGATTTATTCCATTAAACAAATATCCCATGATTGTGATGGGTGAGCTCGGGATTTCAGCGGGACTGTGACAGCATTATGCAGAAGCACAACTCATAGACCGCTACCATCCCATCTTCATAGCAGGACTGTGATATCATATGGAAATGGCTACAGTCAGCCCTCCACATTTGCAGGTTTAACATTCATTTGGGAATTTCTCCAACATCTGCTCTCGCACCTCAAGTGTTTCTTTTCCCTCTCAGAGTCTTTGATCATATCACACAGCCCTTTAAAAACCCACCTCAGATCCTCTTCCACCAGCTGCTGCCTGGTCATCTAAAGATGGCTCACCCCCTGATGTCTCAGCACCAAAAAACTTTTCCTGATGCCCCCTACACACCCAAGGAAGGATATGGGTGAGAGAGAGAAAGTCTAGGGCCAACATGTTGACTCGCCCATTTTCCTTCTCCTTTCCCTGACCCAGTTTGGACCCTGGGTGTCCATTCCCTCTGCCAAGCATCTTCCCCCTTCACACAGAGACACAAATACATTTTTATATTTGTGGTTTTCCACTTTTGCAGATCCTCTGAGCCCCTATCTAACCTTAGCAAACGTGGAGGGCCAACTGTATTTGTATTTTCAGTTTGTAATTTGTAATTTGTAATATTTATGGGGTGAAGTTCTTGCATAACCATTAGAGGGCAGCAAATCCAAAGATCTCGCTCCTCTGTCTCTCATTCTCCTGTAAGATAAAAAGATTAGCTTTTCTGGTGATTGACTTCTTGGAGGTAGGCTATTTGTCACAGTTATACAGTGGCAAAATTCAAGTGAAATAATCTATTAACTTTAGTCATTTTTCAAAAAAATAATAATATTGGAAGGAAAAAAATACCCTAAAAAAGTTAAACAAAATTAAATACAAAGTTTTTTAAAAGTTAAACTGACAGATGATTAAGTGAAAATAGAGCAGTTAGAAATTATCTATGCATAAACCTCTAAGAAATAACCAAAATATTAAAATAACTGTCAGTGCAGAGTCTGTATCAGTCTGTATGTCATACATTCAAATGCTGATAGGACCATGAGATCTTCAATACATTGAGGGTGGACATGTTACTTTCCAGTGCTACAATATAAGTTTTTTAGCTACTGAAAGGTCCTGAAGAATCCATATCTCTTGACCAAATGTCAATTTCCATGATACATGCAAAATTATTAAGAGCACGTGGAAATCTTTGAAATCCAAAACAAAATTAATTCAACAGATGACTTTCCCCAGAAGGAAGAGAGCATTGGAAATAACCAAGCCATATATCTGAGATATTCCTTAGTAAAATTACACTGCCAGCCGATAGTTGACAAGCTCAGAGCTTTACTAATAAGTGTTCTGGATTGCAATATATACATAAGTTTTTCCTATATAAGACAGAGTTTAAAATCGATAGACATAGCAGGTAAGGTGTGATCCATTGATTAGGCAAAATAGGACTCCCTAAGCTGGAAATGGAGTATCACTTACAAGGGTAACCATATATCAAGAGGACCAGCCAAATATATTTTGGTGTCTAAATCAGAAACTCCAAAGTTCCTGACCTGTAACACATTATTAGTTAATATGGGGCATAACCCATTCTGCTGAGCTTACGTGTGCATCAGAACTGCTGCCTCAATACCATTAATGATGCCTAAAATCTCCCTTGTTGCCTAATAATTCTGCCAGTTGTTATAAATAATTAATAATGTAAAATGAAACGTGTTAACATGTTACCTGGAAACGCAATTGTAGTTTTAAATTACAATTTCTTTTTAAAAATGAATTGTAATATTAGGAACAACAACTGGACTAGCTGAATTATATTTCTTGATGCCTATGCTCACTTTTTAGAGAACTAGCGTAGTGTAGTTGTTTGTTGGACTATGATCCTGAAGATCAGGGTTTGATTTCCCGCTTGGCCCCACTCTCAGCCCACTCTCAGCCACATAAAATCCTGCGATAGGTTGCCGTAAGTTGGAAATGACTCAAAGGCACACAACAACAACAACAACAACACATACACATATACCCACAGTAGCTGTGAGAGGCTTAAGATTAAAAAAAAAAAAAACAGGGAGGGGATGACATTGCATAGTTTCTTATCCTGCAACTGACCAAATAAATGAGCAACCCCACAAACATAGTTGAAGAAAAGAAAAATGGAGTCAGGTATTCACATTGTAGTTCTCTCATTTCACACCTGATTTTGTCATAAGTGAAACTGAAAAATGGAAAGTGTTTGCCCTGTGTGTGTTCACATGTGTGTGTGTGATGTTCTGTCTCTGCTCATCCAAGTACAGAAGGAAAAGGTGACATTCCTGTATCCTCCTCCATAGTAGGATTTTCCACAATCCCACTACGTGATGATGTGGTCATTCCACAAAAGACATTATAAAGGGCCAGTACACATTCAATTCAGTCATTTCCATCTCTGTAAAATCTCAGATAGTCAAGCAATCTGGAAATACGTTTTGTCATCTCTTGGCAATTTGTCTTTGGGATGTGACCAAGATGGAAGGGTTGTTATTTCTCTGGTCCTCTCTGACACTACCCAACTTAGTCTGTCTAGCAATTAGAGCAGTCAAAACATTCTGTTGTTGCTCAGTTAGGCTAATGGCCCCTTTGCGTATTCACTAGGCTGGGCCTAAGTGCACACTACGCTGACAGCAAGGCTGCAACAGGTCTGGAAAACACCCTTATTTCTCCACTCATTTGTTCCTCACTCAAAAATCATTTTTCCCCCTTCCTTTGCTGTTGTCTTATTTTAGAGTTTCCAAGTTATAGTACTGACACCTTGAAATTTACACAGAACTCAGAAAAGTTCCTTTTTTGGACTACACCTTCTACACTCTTCCGTGTTACCCATGAGATTCTGGGAGAGTTAATCAAAAAATAACATTTCCAAAGCTGGAATTTACCCATAGTGACTGGTGATCAAAATGTTTTGAATGGGAGCCAATACTGAAATTAGGACTGCACAGATACGTAGGTTAATTACTTGAAGAAAAACAAAAGGACAAGATTGCTGGAGCCAAGACACAAATTTGTTTCCTTTTGGTAAATGTTTTGTGTTTCCTTTTAACTGCTAAGAAGTAAAGTTTCCCCAGTAGTCTGTTTCAGGAAGTGACTCAGTAGTTGAAATTAGAACTCTAAAATAGCTTCTCTCTGCTTGATAACTTTCTGGGTTTATTTGCATAATGTTTTATAAGGGAGTAACACACGTTTCTCATATACCTCTTATGCTGCCCTGGATCCTTACTTGTTTCTGGGTCCAGTTCAAGATGCTGATACTTATTAAAACTCTGAAGTTACTACCTGAACCTGCACTTCTTCCTTAGCAGTTTGCCTTCATTTCACAGATGAAAACTGGGACTTATGTGGCTAAGGAACATCAGAGTGTGGCCAGGATAGCAAAAGTTATTAATGAGGAAGAACATATAAGCTAATAGAGACTGCAGCAGTTTGCTTTTGCCCAAGCTTACTGGGAAAGGCAAGACTCTGGCCCCTCCTCTAATGTCCCCCTCTCCGAGTTAAGTGAAAAGTATTTTTGCATTTTGAACTGAGGACAAACAAGGCAAGTGGGAGGAAAAGAGAAACTGAGATATTTTAAGGGCAGCTGGAAAAGTAGAGTGATGGAGGATAAATTGGGGCTATCTCTGTTAAATCAGGACAGTTGGAAGATGTGTGTTATTTATCTGGAGGTCTGCTGAACCTATTCTCCAACCCGATGACTTACTCCAGAGTGTGACAATAAAGTACAAGGGCTTTTGGTAATAGTGTCTAGTTGCAGAGGTGTTCCTAGCACAAACAGCGCATAGGGCAAGTGTGGAAGTTGTGCCCCTACTTCCAGGGCCGCCTCCTCCTGCTCCTCCTCTGCTGCCAGCACTGCTTTTTGTGTCACCCCAGCATTAGTGCCCAGAGCACATGCCCTACTTGCCCCACCCTAGATACACCTCTGTCCAGTTGTGGAATGTCTCTCTGAAGGGGCACCCCTGGCATGCATGTTACAATATATGGGCACCAGCTTAGAATATTGTTACTTTCCCAGACGTCAAAATGAGGAACATCTTAGCCTGCTGTATGTTTCAGCTACTATCTTATTTTATTCTTTTTCCTATGGCTTTATTGTATAGTTTAACATTTAATAGAAACTTTTTATTATTATTTATATCTGTTGTTCACTTGCCCTGGAATTTGTTGGATGAAAGTCAGTATGCATATGTTTAAAATTAATACACAAATCGGTAAGAAGATATAATCAAACCCTCCTGTCTTTTAGACACAAGGTCCAGCTACATATTACAGTGAAATACATGCTTAAAGCCTTTTTTATTTTGAAGGAAATAGTGTTACCTGAATGCAAGATCTAGATTGGGGCTCTGTGCTAATTTCTTGCCAAAAATTGGGACACACAGAAAACAGGAGATGTTTTGGGTGAGAAAAATATATGACTCTTCCAAATGGAAGACAGAATTTAAAAAAAAATACATTAAAAAAAGGTAAATAAATTATTATAATAAATGAATATGAAATAAATTAATATAATGAAATACAATGAAATAAATGAATATAATATGCAGTTTGATTATTAGGGCAGAAGTAGAGTCAACTAGCTACCCAGTTTTGTTTGTCTCACACTGACGATGTTGGCTCTAAACCACACTTGATAGCAGAGCCAGAATTGCCACTCGCTATGGCTGGGTCCCACATCAGTCCAGTAATCCCTGTAGGAGACTGTTATATGGGCCATACAACTAACATAGCTGCTTCTTACTAAGTACCAGCACTGCACACTGCCTTTCCCCTCAGAGTCTCTGGAGCTGATGGTGCCAATCTGTACCAACAGTACTACTGCTGTCAGCATAGCCTCTTTCCTCACAGGAGCACGCAATCCCATCACCACAGAAAGATAGTGCCATTGGTGAGACCTGCTTAAGTACTTCAGTACAAAACACAGAAGACAAAACTATGGTTCTAAAATAACCTTTTTTCTCCCTCTAGTAGATACTTCACAGATGCCCAAAGGAATATAAAAATAGGCACGGGGTAAAACTTTCACACTCACCACCACCCCCTTCACAGGCAAAACCCATACAGAACATCATAACATGTTTTCCCTCATCCTTCGCACTCACACACACTGCTTATTTGCAGCCACACATCATTTTTACTTACATTTTTTAATACTACCTCTGGAGCCAACATGGGCCCTAGAGACAATTTTGGAAATAGAGATCTTAACAGAAGCTGGTGATATGCTGTGCAAGATAACACCCTTCCACAATTTTGTAAAAGTATTAAAAACTTATAAACAAAAACCAAAAGGGCAAGGAAACTAGTTCTATTGAGGTGAGCATCATGTTGAGCAGCCCAGTTATAGATACCTTGGAATGAATTTTGAATAACCCCATGTATTTTCAAGTAGGTATGAATAGGCCTTAGACTGAGCAGATATACAGGGGGATGGGACTTCCATACCTGTAGTAGTCCTGGAAAAGAGGAAATTCCAGCAGATGCAGCTTTCTCAGCCCTTGTGTGAGAAGGAACATTTGCTTTAATTCCTCCTTCTTACATGTTTGATAAAAACAGAAGACTCCCCTGTTCCCTAGCAGCTCTCTGTGCCCAATTTACTGTGGCCCATGCCCCACCTCTTGGATCTCAAATTAATACAAGTCTGGCTAAGTCCATGTCTGGCCCTGGCCCTTTCTGCAGCTTACCTTTTTTTGGCGCTGGGGTGCGGGGATCACACGAGCAGCCTCCAGCGAGAGACTCTCGCGTCCCCGCTGCTTCAACTCCGCATGAGCTGCCTGCTCCTGAGTAGGCAGCGTGAGAGCCCTGCCTCTTCCTTCTGCAGCACAGTCTGGGAGTTTCCCAGGCTGCGCTGGGGCAGGAAGTACAACTGCTGTGACTCCGGAGGCTCCACACACACAGCAAGTGTGCGCGGGGCCCTGGAGCAATGCGCGGTTGCACACCATTTTCGGCTGAAAGCCGAAAATGAAAAAGTGCACAAGCGGTGCCTGCCCTACCCTGGAGCATCACATGATTGTGAATGAGTCGTGCAGATTGTTCCTCACAATCGTGCGACACTCCAGGTGCCCTTTTGCATGGCAAATGCTGTGCAAAAAGGGCCTAAGAGATTCTGGGACCTGTTGTCCAAAAGAGTAACTTTTCCAAGGGAGTTTATGGAGTGGTATGTTTCAGTGTCTGATCAGACTAGATGACATGGAGATTCTTAGAAACACTATGCACAGTGAAATGTGCTAGATAAATTAACAATAATATGTATTTAGCATTGGGCATGTTAGGCAGAAGGTAAATCTAAGCAAATAGTAGGCCTGGCCAACTTGTGGAGCTGCAAAACAGGAGCTGCAAAACCTCCTGCCTTTGCTGCCCATCTGGAACTAAAAACAAGGGGAAGAAATTGTCAAGCCCCTGACAAATGACAATATATGGGTGGGGGATTTGTTTGCCTTTGTAGGTAGCAAGATGTGTGGGTCTATGTAAAGGAATAAACTCTTTATTTAAACAGGGTTTCTTTCCTCTAAGCTATAACCAAGGAAGGATAAGTGACTCTTGGCAGAGGAGCTTGCATGAGGATTGCTGGAATTGTTTATATTAACTGGAATTTGCTGGAATTGTTGATATTAACTTGTTCCTGTAAAATATCTTGGAGTCTGCAGCCCAGCCTCAGGTAGGGAGAAGGAGGAAAGAAGAAAACCTAGGAGTAGAGATTTTGAGTAAGAAATAATATTTATCCAAAGCTATTCCTAACCCCTAATCTAAATATTTTTAAAGAAATAAGACATAGTGAAAAAGAGAGAGTGCAAAAGACCAAAAAAATAAAAATAAAATACACCCATAGGAAATGCAAGCTACTGTCACAAGCCATCCAGAAGGTGTACTCCTATTACCACCAGCCACTGTGGCTTAAACTTCATAAGGCTATACTAGAGGCATTAGAATGCAAACTGAATTATACCCTCCAACTGTTCAAGTTAATCTTCTGTTGTCCCACTTACTCAGCTGCTTTTAAAATGCCCCAGTTTCTCTCTCCCTCTCCCACTGTTTCCCATTGTCCTCAGTTTATTTAATTTGATGCAGACTGAGTGCAAAGTGCAAAACCAATTCACAGACCCTTTTCGCACCTTACCCTTTCGCGGTGCTGGGGTGCGGGGCTCGCGCAAACAGCCTCTGGAGAGAGGATCTCGCGTCCAGGGTCCTTTGGCTCCACACGAGCTTCCTGCTTGCGCAAGAGCCCCACCTCTTCCTTTCGCAGTGCAGCCTGGGACCTTTCCAGGCTGCACTGGACGGGAAGAACGACTGGCCCAGCTCCTGAGGCTCCGCACACAAGATAAGTGCGCACGGGGCCCTGAAGCGATGCATGACTGCGCAGCATTTTCGGCTTCAAGCCAAAAATGAAAAAATATGTGTGCAGTCCACATCAGGCTCTTGACCGTCATGCAAATTTGAGTGTGTCGTGTGGACTGCTCCTCACATTTACGCAACACTCAAGGGGCCCTTTCGCATCAGAAATGCTGTGTGAAAAGGACCACAGTGGCTTAACTCACTGGGGAACAGGAGAGGAAGGAGTAGAACCTTGCCCTTCCCAGTAGGCTCAGGCAAAAGCAAACTGCTGCAACTTCTCCTAGTTTGTCTGTTCATCTTCATTAATAACTTTTGCCATTTTGACCACTCTCTGATGTTACCTGGTCACATTAGTCCCACTTTTCATCTGTGCAGTGTTCATCAGTATGCAGAATGGAAATAAAAAGTGAAGCTACAGATAGAGAACTTCTTCCATTTATTAATAGGGAAAGACTTCTTAAAAAAGAAAGAAAGTCAGACTCCTTTATCAGCAGCTTAAACACTAGTAGGTGATAATGCTTATCTGCATCTTGGGAAAAGCATTTCCTAATATTTTATTTGTCTGACCAGCTTGCAGTAAGTATTACCTAAACCTCCAAGTAATCCGCAGGTTTCTCATAACCTGAAATGTGATGGGAAACCAGCACTTTAACTATCCAGCTCCAATGCTCAGTATAGTACTTGTTATTATGAACTGGTGGAATTTATTATGGCAATGTTCATGTACTAAATGTGCACACAGCAAATACACACAAGAGTGGTGGAAATACAGCAGCAAGTTCCATCTGGGCCTTTTCAGTCTCAAGCTATGTTGAAACTCCATCCCTTTAGGGGATCATTCATACCCCCCCCCCATGCAGGTGGGAGAGGTTATTTAGGCAGTTTTTGCAGGGGGCTGTTAATGAAAAATTCCATGAAGTTTTCAGGGATTGAGGTTTTTAACATCTTAAGTAAACTGGCTGCTGGAGAGGGTGCATTCAGTTTTAAAGATATGTAGATCTTGCAAGCTAAGCAGGGTTATATCTGGTTAGTACTTGGATGGGAGGCTGCCAACCAATACCAGGTTCAGTAGGCTATATTTCAGAGGAAGGAACTGGCAAAACCACCTCTGAGTATACCTTGCTTAAGAAAACCCTATAAAATTAATGGGGTCGCCATAAGTCAATAGATGATTTGAAGGCTCATACATACACAGTTATTTCAATAAGTCACAAAGGATCCCAATCAGAGTTGCCAGTTCAGGTCTGCTCCCAGGCAGTGAGATTTCTGGGCCACAGCCTGAGATCTAGTGATGGCCCTCGGTGATATCATTAAGTGTTATGCATTAAGCTTCAGTTGATCACTGCTTGTTATTCACGCAGACACAGAACATACTTTCCTTTTTGGAAATTAAGAGAAATGTCTTAGCTAAAAGAATTATTCCCAGTTCAAGGTGAAATGTGGCAGTTATTCCTTCTCACTTACTTTGGAAGACAGGATAAAGAACATTTAACCTAGCCTACTTGCTCTTAGCCAGAAGGTGGATGCTGAGCAAAGCTGATGGTGAGCCCTGGTGCCACAAATTCTGGAGGCCCTATCATACCATACAGTTATAGTACTATGATTCCACTTTAATTGCCATGCTTCCATCCTATGGAATCCTGGGATCTGCAGTTTAGGCAAGGCTGTTTAGAAATCTCAGCCAGAGAGTTCTGGTGCCTCGTAAATCTACAAAGCCCAGCATTCCATAGGATGCAGCAACCATGGCAGTTAAAGTGGAGTAATAGCACTATAATTATACAGGAAAGATGGAAGCTAATTGAGGAAATACAGACCCCATGTGAAGAGTCTTTGCAACCTGTAACAAATATATTAAGCCTTACAGATTGTAGCAAGGTGCTGCTCTACTGGTTAGTTGGAGATTTGCATACAGCTCTTTCCTCTTGCCTGGAACTGAGTGCACCAAAAGTGGAGAATTTGCAGTCTAATCTAATGTAATTAATCCCAATGCATTTCAGGCTACAGAAGGCTGTTGTCCCAGAAGTGCTGTAGGTTCTGTATGTGCTATTAGGGCCTTACTGCTTTCTTCACCTGCAGTTGGCGCAGTTTTTATGTGTGCAGGTGCTGCTGAAACGGTACAATGGGTAATGTAGGGACTGGGTAGAGCCTGCTCATCTCCTGGGGGCAAAAAAGGTGGGCCATTTGTCACCATCAAGATATTGTCAGACTGTTATTCTCATCATCAAGAGTTCTTGCGAAGAGTGAGGTATATATCAAGTAAATTCCATCACTACAAGCTGGTGGGAATTGCAGTCCAAGATCATCTGGAACATTTAGGGTTTTTAAAAGGGTAGACAAGAATATTTCATGGAAGTATCTCAAACCTTTCTTCCTTTTAGAAGAACTTTTCATTTTGACCTGGAAATACTGTGGATAAGCGGGCCCAGCTCCAGTTACTTTCTTTCTCTCTCTCTCATGCATCATATGGGGCAGATGGGTGCAGGGTGAACAAATGCCTCAAAAATTTGCTAACTAAACAATAAGACGCTCTCATGAATTAACTTTCAGAGCCTTTGAAATAAGAAAAAGCTCTTTAACCCCCAAGTCATATGATTTCTTTCTAATCCTTGTCCAAACTTAATGTAATATTTTACAGGAAAAGGAGTCAGACTTTGTACTAAATACTCTGCACTGTGTTGCTGATTGCTAAATGGATCTCTAGAGCCGTAAGTGACAGCAGATAGTAAAGTTTAAAAGCACAGTAAAAACTGAATGGTGTTCTTTCTGAATGGCTCCTATTGTTTGGCTCAATGTTATAGTATTCTTCTAATAGAAGACCTGGGATGTAGTACCATGCTGTGCATCTTTGAGGATTTTAGCTGTGATAAAGGAACAGATCTATCATTAACAGTGCAGATCTCAGGCTTAGGTTGAAGACTTAGGTCTGGCTTATCCCCACAACAAAATGAGGAGGTGTTATCACGGTTATGATATGTCTGGTGAGAGCACTAGATATCCTTTTGATATCAAATAATTTGGCCTTTGCTTGACCTTTCTCTGCCACCCTACTCCACGTGTTTGCAGAGGTCCACCGGACAAGCATGTACAGGCGCGGCCGTTAATGGTTGTACATTCCAAAACCCCATTCAGGCAGGTAACTTAAGCCTCTCCGTTGCTTTAGGGAAAAACCTCCCTGCAAACCGGCTCTGCTCTGCTCGGATCTGCACAAAGCCGCACGGCCAAGAGCCAAGCCATTTCTTTATGTCAGGCTATTGATGAACTGGCCACGCTATTGTCTTAAGAGCTAAACCCATCATGCAAAATCTGACCTTTTCCAACTCCTTTGTCCAACTCCAAATTTCCTTTGTTCTCACCGAGCATAACATAGCCTGTAGGTAAAATCCACCCTATAAAAAGTCTCCACTTTTGGGACTTCCTTGGACTACTTTGGACTTCCATCCAGCCTTGCTGCTGGTAGTCTGGAGGAACTCCCCTCAGCAAACCCCCTTGAGCTTTCTTCCCCGGAATCCCATCTTTCTCTCCAGGACTATGAGACCAGGTGTTGTATTACCCATTCCCAAGCTCTCTATTTCTGTTTCCAAGTTAGCTAGTGTGTGTGTTGTCCTGTTTGCTGTTTATCTTTCAATAAAACTGTTATTTTTGTTATTTTAAAACTTGCCTGCGTGCTCTCTGACCTGAAGCCGTAGACATAGGGTTAAAGATCCTTGCTAAAGTTACCCTGCCTCTCGTTTAGCCAAGAGAGTGCTCAAGCTAAATTTCCCCAACTTGTGTTTTTTATTTGGTTATTTGGGTGCCCCTCCTGGGACCCCCAACATACAGGGTAACAGAGGTAGCATTTACAGATTGGCTGTAGCATTTAAGGTTGTGAAATGAGGATGTATTTTTTGAGAGCTCTTTCATGGGCAAAAGGGCCTGCAGCTAAGAAACAACGACAAAGTCACACATCGGAAGATGGGTACTATCTCAGCTAAGTTCATTGTTTCTATTGAGATCTTTACGAGGGTGGGTGAGTGAATATTTAGGTTTATTATTTCTCTATGCACTGCCTCAAATATACAGTCCCTTCTATCACCTCAAGACTGTTCCATGTCATAACTCCTTAAGCTAGCGCTTTTGTATACATTCAGTGTTGCATACATTTAAAAATGTTGTGGAAGTGGTTTAATCGCATATGTCTGGCAGCAACTGGATTTTTTTTTGTTCTTTTTATTCCTTTATAAGTCTCCCACAAAATGAATTTTAAAATTAGAAATAGATGGGGATAGAGAGGTCATGGTCCCATAAATTCACAGGGAATAAGCAGGGATGGAAGATCTGTGTAGGTGCAACTCCTGAGTGTCAGTTCAGATTCCTTTAAAATTGGCAGCTGTTTTGTTCTTCTGTTCCAAAGAGAGAAATCCTTCATATTTTGGGTTGCCAGCTCAAGGGGCTGAGATTTCAAGGTGAATATGTGAGACCTAGGGTGATGTTCTGGGGGCAGGTCTCCATGATGACCTGGGGTGGGGCATAGCGTAGCAAGGTTTAGGCCCTGACATTTGGTAACCCTATTCTCAGCAATTTCCCACTATGAAGAAATGCTTCTGGTTCTGTCTGTCTGATAATGCAGTAGATTCCCAGGGCTAGAGAGTAGCAGTAAAGAATAAGACAAAACTTACATTATTCCCTGGGGAGGAAAAACAACGTGATCTTGGAGAAGGTGAATGTAATGGAGGATGACTCTAATTTAATCTTGAATAACACATCAGCTGGATCTGACTCAATGCCAACTTTTTTTAACTGGAGGAGGGGAAATGTATCTCGTTAAACACTTAATGTGTCATCAGTGATCATGACTATTTTTAAATAAATTGCCCATATTAGAAGCAATTGTCACATTCTTTTAAATAACTAAACAAGTTCTCACTATTTAAAACCTCCAAGTTTGTTTAAGGTATGCCTGATTAGATTTATAATCATAGTTTAAATGTTTAATTTAGAGTAGGCAATGAGGTAAGGAACATTTTGAAAGAAAAAAAATAAAGATCTTAGTGTGATTAAAAAATTTTCAGTGTTGCAGCTTTCAGGTATTGAATGGAATGGCAACAGCTTATGAAATCAATGAGTCAGTCTCTAAATGTGCCAACGAACCAATGCTGTTTTAAACAGAGTTAAATTAATTTAAAGGGGACCACATAATGCCTTTATTATTTCTTCGAGACAATGTTGCCAAGTATTTACAAAGCAGTTTTGGAATGTGGTGGTTTTGCAGGAATTAATTATTGAATGATTGATCTAATCATGCTGTTTTTAGCTTGGTAAAGACTGTGCAGAGCAAGTCAGATCTTGATTACTTGAGGAATTGGGAAGGTGTGAAGACGAAGAGGAGCTGTATGGGGTTAAAAGCCGTAACTGAGATCACCCCTATTATATTAGGGTCTCTTGAAACAAAGCTATCTGAAACAGAGCTGAGATAAGAAAGTTACTTTTTAAAAATAATTAGCTGCCCTTAGAGTTCTCAGTATAGCTCCTAGTTCCAAGGTCCCATAAACATGGCTGCCATTACAGCTCTGAGTTTTCAACAGTAGTGTTTTACCTTCCATTTTCTGAGAAGCAACCATAATAGTTGCTTTAAAGAACATCTGTGCACAATATGCTCCTTTCATCTACCTTGTTGTCAGCTCAAGGCTAACAACAGAGCACAAAGCAGCAGCATGAGGCATGACACAAACCAGCCCTTGTGGGACATGATAGCCCATCCCCACCATCACACCACAACTATAACAGTAGTTTTTAAGCTGCAATTACAATGCAAAGGCAAAAGAGTTATTCCTCTTTAATTTACAGGCAATTATATAAAGTGATCATAATGAGGAATTAATTACAAGTAACTAGTTATTTGTGACTGCTTCCTTCCAGGCTCTGAAATACAGAAACATTCACCAGTGTTCTCATCACAGGAGAAAAGCTGTACCTGCAAAATTTATTCTTTATGTTTTGTAAGTTGTGTCATGGCCCCTCCCTTCCATTCTTCAATAATATGTTACATCAGTGGTTCTTGTCCTTTGATTTGCCAGAGGTTTTGGACCTCAACTCCCAGAATACTTCACAATTGGCCAAGTTGACTGGGTCTTCAGGGAATTGAAGTCCCTCCCAAAATATGGAAGAGCAAAGGTTGAGAACCACTATGTTAGGTGAATAGCCACTGTATTTTTGGATGTAGGGGAGAGACAAGCAGGCATTCTTAGATAGTTAATATGATTAGAGCCCTATTTGGCTGGAATTCTGCTCTTATTTCATACTGCATCAAAGAAGTTATTATATTTAGTAAAGAGTCTTGTGGCACTTTTTAAAAAAATGCATGAATTATTTTTTTTTAAGTTCAGGAAATGGGTTTTGATGCTTCTGTCCGATTAATATCCATAAAAGCTTATGCTAAATAAAATCTATTGGTCTTTAAGGTGCTACAAGATTTTTAGTGAGACAAATCTCACTATCCCTCTTGTAAATCTTTATTTAATTTATTTGTTTTGTCTTAAATAGTAGTGGCAACCAGAATTGGATTCATGGCATGCAGAAAACCCTGTCAGTTTTTCTCAATGTATCCACCACAACTGAAGGGCAGCAGGTTGGTTGGAAGCTACGTCAGCAGTTTCCTGCTACGCCAACGTCCCAGGGAAAACTGCACATCTCCAGTGGCAATTTGTGGAAGGAAAGAAGCTGCTGTAATTCATTCTTGATGGGCATATAGAAAGAAAAGTGGATACAACCATGGGCAAAACCCAGTGCCACTTATTTATGCGAGGCAGCTCTTATTTTCTGGTTCTTGTTTTGTTTCTAGTTTGCCTTTTGGAGGACGTCTTAATAGTGTATGTTAGTCGTTTGGGCTGCCTTTTAAGCATTTTGCTAGTGTGAAATGGAGATAGAAGGATGTAGTTGATATATTTTGTTTGTATGAGTTACCTCGTACAACAAACCTGGAAGCTGTCGTCTTTCAGGTTTCTGATCTGTTTCTTCTATAGGATGTGTGATAGCTATTTTAAGGCAACACAGATTTCCACTGTAACTAGAAAAACTGGAGTGTTAATTTAAATTAGTGATGCCTAAACTCTGATCCTCCAGATGTTTTGGACTTCAACTCCCAGAAGTCCCAGCTGCCTTGGCCAATGATCAGTGAGTGATTCTAGGAGCTGAAGTCCAAACTGCCTAAAATACCAGTGTTTAGGAAAGTCTGATTTAAACCTTTGTGAGCATAAGTAACACATAACGTAATTTAATCCGTTTGCACTGCATGTTTTGTAGCAGAACTCAGTAGATCTACAATATAGGCACTGGATGTCATTGATGGTTTTTGTTGTACACAGAGTCACCAGATTTAGCTGTTTATTACACATGTTATCTCTACAGCTGGGACAGGAAAAAAAAGTAGCAACATAACTATTGGTTTTGCCATACGTTACTTGTGTCCCTCAGATAACATAACATATTAGAACAAAAATATTTTTAAAAATCCCACACTGTTTTTCATTGAGATTACAGTACAGAAAAACAGAATTGCTGATAGGTTAGCCCCATTTAGGGGAAATAAAAAAGTTCCATAGGGAGATATGGGAATTCACTAGGATCACAAAATATCCTCAGCATAAGAAGTGTTTATTTGATCTAATTTTCTATTCTGTTTATTCCACTTTGTGTTTTCTAAGTCTAGGGAATTTCTTGGAAAACACTTCAGTATGCAGCTGCAATCACTCCTTTGGAGATGGGGCATTTTTGTCCCCTAAAATATATTGGAGTCCTTGTTTGTACTGGGAAATACCTCACAATTCAAAAGATGTTACTGTTTTCATCCTGGTTTAATGTTGGACTTTAGAAAACACTTCTAAAGGATTTTATCTAAATAAAATGTTTACCATTCTTCCTTTTGTTATGGAAACAAAGTACTTTGAGTATCAAACAGTTTGGTTTGCTTTATGAAATGTGAGAGGAGCCCTGCTGTTTTCATGCTAATTGTTTATATATACTTATATAAGCACTAGAAGGTCACCTTCGAATTGATGTGTCTTTTTTCCCATCTGAGAAAGGAAATATTAAACTCCTGAGTCCTCATTTCCTTTGGAAACCTGAATCAGGGTTCATTGTTCCAAATAAATAGGCTGTTTCAGAATGACAGATTCCAGGAAGAGCTTGCATCTTGTTACAGTTAAAAAAAGAGTCAAAGTCCAACCAACCAATCTCTCTGGTCTATGAGGATACCCAATTGATATAGTTAATCCGATGTCATGTCTTAAGATAAAAAATACACAACATTCACCTACAGAATTATTGTGACCAGAAACTATTTTGTTGCAATACTCTGTTATGGCCTAAAGGTTAACACATGACAGAGAAAGGGTTACATATGGCTACCTAATGTCATTATTCTGTAACTCAATGTGGGTCCCTTAGTGGGAAAAAGGTGGGATATAAATTAAATAATAAATCTGTTTATGTACTCTTGGCAAGGGAGGCTGTAAATGGCTGCATTGTCTGTTTTACCTCTGCATCCTATGCCCACTGTATTTCTTTTTCTGGCAATGTAAAAGCAGCCATATATTTTTACTACCATGATGCAACACTTACTGCGTAGAGACACGGCTTATGGTTGTGCTTTTCCAAGAATTCATAAAGTTACTTTTTAAGAACACTTTAAGAGTTGTGTATAGTTAGCTCAAAGTAATTAGTTACTTTTATACTTCAAGGACCCTTAACTTTGCTTTAATTCCATTTTTTTAAACAAAAAGTACTTGAACCATGTGATATTCATCCTCTGTAATTTAGTGTGGTAATATCCCTATAACTATAAAAGTAATTAATGGCTACAAGTACACCATAAAAAGTGATATAATCCCTCATTAAGTTACAATTGGATTTTCCAACTACTTATTGATAAAATTAATTAATTGCATGTAACTTTTTAATAACTAGTTACTTCCAAGTTGCAGCTTGTCCCAAACATATGATCTCAGTTTAGTCCATATCTTGCATGTTTGATTTCAGAAAAGAACACAGTGTTACATCACTGCTTTAGGTTATCAGTTTGAGATATCCTAATGTATATTTTCAAATTTGATATGCTTCTTTCAATTCTTCTAATACTACATAGACTAAAGAATATCAAAATTCAGAAATACCCTCTGCTAATCCAAGATGCAAGAGCCAGCATGGTGCAGTGGTTTGATTGTTCAACTATGACTCTGGAGTTCTAATCCTCACTCAACCATGGAAACCAACTGGATGACCTTGGGCAAGTCACATTGTCTCAGCTTCAGGCAAGCCCCCTTTGAATGAATCTTGCCAAGAAAACCCCATGATCTCCATAAGGTCTCCATAAGTTGGCAACAACTGGAAGATACCCAACAACAATCCAGTGGGGCCACTGTGGTTACCTATTCCTCTCCTTCCGAGAGGGGCCCACTGCCAGTGCTTTATTCTTTGGAGGCCCAGACATAGCTTTCTGCATCCTCTTCTTCCTCCTTTTGAGACATGGGGGAAGACAGGTATCTTTGATACCTGTGTCTGGAGGGGTGAGCAACAGGGATCTTCTGAGTGGGGGAAAGCATTGGATTTGCCACTCCCAGTGCCCCACTATCTGAAATGATTGCCTCACCCAGCCTAATGCCAGCACCAGCCTTGTATTAAAATGTAGGCCAGAATTGCTGTGAGTTTCTGTGTGTGTGTGCGTGTGTGTCAAAAATTGTATATAAAATATGTAGAAATATCCCACTTTTGCCTTCAGAAAAAGCAGTGATATATTTAAGTCTTTTACTCTAAGTCTCAAGTCAAGTCTCAAGTCTCTACCTTCAAGTCTCAAGTCCTTGAAGATACTTTCAAGTCGACTGTCAAGTCTTGGAGCCAATATTATATCCCAACCTATATTCCAGAATGTCTAGACAAAGTCAAATAAAGTCAGTTTTAACAATTTAAGCAGAGTTAGCCCTCCACATTTGCAAGTTTTCCATCTGAAGCTTTGGAAGTGGGGAATAGGATCTTTCTTACTTCCCATTTCCAAAGCTGGAGGATTTTCAGAAGTGGGGAAATAAGATCCTTCTTACTCCCCATTACTGAACCTTCAAAAGCTTTAGAAGGGAGGATCCTTCCTCCTTAAGCCTGTTGCCTAACAGATTTGCTGCTCTCCTCTGAGAAACTGTGCCCTGCACTCTGGGGGCAAGTCTCTTCTGGCCTTAGGAAACATTTTAGAAGGCTTCTCCAATATGCAGTAGGGATAGGCTGCTGAGCAGACCTCAAGCCTGCCTCAAGCCCATTACCTAACCCATTTGCTATTCCCCTCTGAGAAATGCACCCACACTTTGGGCTTGAGACAGATTGTCATATGAGCATTAGGCAAAAAGGGATAGAAGCATTGTTCAAAGCTGTAAAGTTTCTGGATGAATGTGTTAGGTTACTGAACCAAGGGCAGCAAGTTAGTCATTAAAAATATACAATTCTCAAGTTATATAACTGTTGAAGTCAGTGCATCATTTATGGCCAAGTCGAGTCCGACTCGAGTCACTGAAGTGACTTAAGTCTGACTTGAGTCTGAGTCTATCGATTCAATTCTACATCACTGAGAAAAGATATTTTGAAATATTCTGTACTGACTCAGAAATCTGCAAAATCTTTTCAAGTTTGATGTTATAACCAACTGTAATATCACTTTAAACTTCCCTAAAAATCTTCTCTGATCATAAACCCTCACTTCAACAGTTATATAACCTGTTTATTTCACTCTGTTTATGTTTTCTTTTTCTTGTTAGTTAGGCCTTGCTGCAGAGAATTTTCCTCCCTTAGTCAGACTGGTGAAGAATGAAGTCTTTGGGCCCTGTTTGCATAAACTTAGAATTGCACTGAATCTCTCAGCAATTACTTTTACAGAGACATGAACATGGGGGAGGGGGAGGGAGGGAGACAACGGAATCCTATGCATTTTTATGCAGAAGTGTTCTCCATTGAATCCAGATGCTAGCAGAGCGTATATACCAGGGCTGGTGGCAATGGTAATCCTTCACCATTGGCTTTGCTGACCAAGACTGATGGAAGTTGTAAGCCAAAAACAATGTGAGAGCCACAGTGGCCTATCTCCGAGTTATATAATTGTAGCCTTAAACAGTAGATAAAGGAAATAAAGTGGAGAAAATGTGTTTCATGCAATAGATCCTCATGTTAAATGAGTATCTTCCTGTTAAACAGATGAAGGGATGACTTTGAGGAATTCAGTCACTAAACTTAATGAGAAGAACAACACTGTGATATATAGAATGAGTGAACTTAGGTCAAATTAAAGTTGATGTCAGGAATAAATCTGTAGAGTCAATTGTTAATAATTTCATAGATTTTTTTAAACCTCTGTCACTGTGAACAGAATGGAGAATACTCCTTGTGCCACCTTGTCATTGCTCTTCTGTTGGAAGAGTAGTTTTATTTCTCCCTTTAGAAAATTTCAGATTATAGCACTTTTGAAGTGTATATATCTAGCTATTATCCATGCATTCAAGTGGGTATGTCATATCCATGGACTCTGGATTAAAATACATTTTATAAGCCAAGTAAATTCAGTTAATTTTTGAAGACTTAAAATAAGTTCTTTAATTCACACTACAGCACTTGTTTTGTTTAAGCACTATTGCACATTTTTCCTATAACTTTTTAAAGGAACATTTAAAGTATTTCCATTTAAGGCTGGAATTTTCTTAATGACTTACATTGGTATAACTGGGAGTGTCAGTACTTCTGCTGATGTTATACAAGGAGATATCCTGTGCTTTACTGCATAAAAGGTTTTACTCAACTACCCACTAACTGCTGGGTGGCACTGGGAGCAACACTGTCGCCAACCATAGCAACCATTATTGACCTGGGTGAGGGGCTGTAGGAGAACTCTGTTTTACCATCACCTGGGTGGCAGCTACTGCCCTGGCATCGGCATATAGTATACAGATTCTTGGCCTTAGCATCAATTAAAAGATTACCTAACACCAACAACACTAAAATAGCACCAAGAAAAGCAATGTGTTTCTTTTTAATCAATTTTCAAAGATGCATTAAAATGTGTTTTAATTTAAGTATTACTGTGTTTATTATTTCAGCATTTTAAAAACAAGGACAAGCTTTTAGCAAAAAAATAAAAGATTTTTTTAAAAAACCATATTCATAAAATGGTGCTGGTGGGAAGTGAACATATGCCAAAATGGATATAGGACAATACGTCTGCCCACCCAATACATCCCTGAACATGTCAGTATCTTATTTCTTTAAAACAAGTGAAGAACAATAAAAGTAATGTTAAGATTAACTGTTCTTGTGGAAAATCTTCTACTCTTCCTTTCCTCCCTCCCCAAAACCAGATTTTTTTTTCTCACTATGAAAAGAAATGAAGGAAACCAAGGAAAACAGGAGATTTGATTATGATGACTCACAGAGCATAGAAAATAAAGTGTGGCTGCTCAGCTTGGAATGGAAGCAACCATAAACCAAAATAATTTTTTGTACTATACATTGTAGAGAAATGATAGGAAGGATGTGTAACCAACTCTCACAGCTTCTTCTAACACTTTCAGAGGCTGGGTTAGATGCCACAAGTCCCTTTCTGTTTTTTTAGACCTTATGAATGGTGTGTTTGTTGTAGGGAGCAGGAAGAGTTGATTTTGTATTTGAAAAAGCTCTCTGGCAGCCTCCCTACCAGAGTGCAGTGTACCCAGTCTGGATTCTTGTGCTTCTACTTACAAAGAGAAAAAAAGAAAATTATACAGAGGGACACTACATACAACGTATAGTTTAACCCCTGTAAGTTATCGCTTCTGAGCACGAGTGTTGCCTCACTTGATAAAAATATGCCTCTACTTTTGCTGCCCAACCCATGAAATGAAGAGACCACACACAGGGCTTGGGTTGAACTAGGGCAATTTATTAATATATGCCTAATTAACATAAAGCTGGAAGTGAACTTGACCTTGAACCTGGGCTTGAATTTAAACATGAACTTGAACTTGAATTTATGACCTGCGAAGGGGGGGTCAACAGCATGGGTAGGCTAAGGCAAGGGTCAGCTCCAGAACTCTTCCCCAGCCCTCCTTGAGCGAGGTACCGGGCCCCAAAGCCAACCCATGAGACTGGATTAAAACTTCGGCTGGCCCTTTTCTGGAAGGCGAGCCCACAAACTGCAACCCTCCCGTCTCATGACGGTAGGGGCAAGTCCTGGGCCTGCCTCAGGGACAGCATTTATCCTACACCAAAGGGTGCCATAGGTACTCACCAAAACCCTTAGACCCCCCCACCAGCCATGCATGAGGACAAGTGTGGCTGTGGAGACCTATTTAATACCTAGTTGAGACACCACCTTATAAAGCCAATTGCCCAATCCCTTGGTGCAGTGTAGGGTAGGCGAACCCCCCCCCCAAGGGGGAAAAAATTCCTACCCAGCCCCGAAGAGACCAGCAATCTTACACTGAAACCATAGGGTGGGAGAGTGGGTCGCCAGCAAACAAAGAGGCTGGGAAAGGGGTGGCGCAGCCCTAAAAGGGGTCTGCAGACCCCGCCCCCTCCCAGTCCTATTGTGCGACCCTTGTTGCACAGTGATTGCATGGTCTCTACTCATGGGAGGCCAGCAAAGGTGTCCCCCTCCCCCACCACACATGATCACACAGAGCAGGGGGAGATGAATTCTCTGCTGTAACTGTTCTCCTGAAGAGCAGAAGCAAGATAAGAATTTGAGTTTTTTGATGGTCAAAACCAAATAAGCCAAAAGCAAATTCCAATGAGAAATCCATCAGTAGGTGCAAGTCTATCCCTGTGTGGCTTAAACACAGACAAAGTCTTTGAATCTCACTGTATATGTTAATCAACTCTTGAATGTATAATCAGTTCATGAATGCATAATTTTCCCTGTCTGATATCTGGCAGTCCATTCTTACATATACAGTATTGTGAAATTCTTATGCCAGAACAGATTACAGTAATTTTCTTTGCACCATTATATTGCATTATGCATTAAATCATAATAGCTAGTGGTTTAAAATTCTTAAATATTCCTCAGCCTCTCATTTCACCTAGCAGTGTAATACTACACTTCAGAAGCGCTTGCACAGAGTGGTTAAAATTAGTATTCCTAAATGTCATTTTGATGTGCGGCTGCAGCAGCTCTCAATCTTCCAGTAAACAGAAGCAGTTCTCAGACTGTACAGCTTTCTATCCTGAGGTTCATGTGTTCAAAGAATAGCTCATTGCCATTAGTGATAACAGGTAAAGTGAGATGAAATGGCAAAAATAGGGAGAGGTCAGTGGCAGAGCACATGCTTTGGATGCAGAAGGTCACAAGTTCAAATCCCTTCCAGGTAGGGCTGGGAGAGATCCCTATCTGAACCCCTGGATAGCTGACACCAGTCAGTGTGGACAATACTGAGCAGGATGGGACAGTGTTCTGATTTATTGGCCAGCCTCTTGTGTTAAATAAAAAACATCTGGCAGAAGATAGGTAGATATGACCATCTGTGACATAAATATTTATAATCAATGTCCACATTTAGGGAATGCAATAAGAAAACACTTGCAGGTCTAAATGAAAGCATAAGCCAGATGCCAGAAATTCTGCATCAAACACATTAAGCCAGAACTCACTCACTGAAATCGAAGACTAGGGATATACTAGTTAGCATTCTGTTTATATTACCCAGCATATAAATAGGATAAAGGGAACCATCTTGAATTCAACATCCTGGCCTAATATCTCCTCAGTTTAGAGTCTCCTAATGTCAAGCAAGTCAATATGGCTCTGGCAGCTCTTTTTCTCCCATTTCACTAACTTTACATGAAAGGGCTTAAGAGAAGAAGCCTAAAAGAACTCTGGAAACCGTTTCCATGATGTCTCATTTTGCTGAGGAACCCCTACAAACTTGATGCTGAACTTTGGCATCATATGAAAGAGCCAGAGGATGTTCTGGAGATCATGCAGTTGATGCATGGGATGCTGGCAGGGCCTATAGGTGAGACCAGTGGTGGCTGCTGGCTCCAGTGTCAGTGAGGTAGTGAATCTGATCCAAGTTTTAGTCTGAAATTTAAAGGTGTTATATGAATTACAGATTGAAACTCAAAGCAGGTTCACAGCCTCATGGATATTGAGACCAGTCTTTCGATGACTGGGAACACATTTAATACACTTCTGTAGGTGCACATCCCAAGGGAAGTTTGGGCCTCCTGTGAAGGCAAGGTGTCTTTAATGCAACTTCTCTGTCATAACTAATCTCATTGAAGAAACCTTGGAAATTGAGCTTTCCATCAGCCAGTTAGTGAACCACTGCCTTAAGAGGTCATCTCAGTCAGACCTGTTGTGCCCTCTGTCTCCTTTAAAGACTGCCATTTATAAATTGTTATTACAAAAAGAAATGGAACCAGAAGGAAATTCGAAATGCTGGAAATGCGGAGAAAAAGAGAAAACATTTTATCATATGTGGTGGACTTGTAAAAAGGTGAAGAAATTTTAAAAAGAAATACATGATGAAATTAAAAAAATATTCAAAATGAATTTTGAAATGATACCTGAATTATATCTATTGAATATAATAAAATCAAAGGCAGAAATTAGAAAGCATAAAAAATAATGTTATATTTAGTTATAGCAGCTAGATTAACTTACGCTCAACATTGGAAACAAGATATTGAAATAAATTTAAATGCATGGAAATTAAAGGTTATGGATATGATGAAGATTGAAAAATTGACAAATGCATTAAAGAACAAATCTGTGCAACAATTCAATAGAGAATGGAGCAAAATAAAAGAGTGGCTTCAATTGTAAAGCTAATGATTATAATGATACAATTTGATAAAAAAGGTAAAAATGTATTGACTGGTTAAAAGACAAATTATGATGTATTGCAAAGATTCTATATATAGTGGATGAGATTCTTTGTAGTGTATTGTATTATATTGTACCTTTTGTTTTAATTCAGCTGGGCAAAACTGGAGAAGAAAACTTGTTATGGGAGTTGGGGGGAGGGGAACATTTAGAAGAAATGTTCCCATTTTATATCTTTTTTAGAAATTTTAATAAAAATATTTAAAAAAAAGACTGCCATGTTGATTTAGGCCTGCAGTATAAAATAGAAATCTCTGGAAGCTCTGAAAAGCATTTTTAGCCTTGGAGTTGTTCTTAGCTTATGGGTCTTTTATGGTTCCTGTAAAGAGAATTACTAAAAAGCTCCCTTGAGTTCTTCATATTGTTTGCACCTTCATTAATTTCAGGCAAGGCAAGGAGATAATTCACATCATTGTTAGCACAGATGGTTTTTGTGGTATATTAACATAACAGATGCAAGGAATGGCATCTCACCAACCAATAAGAGGAAGCTTGGACTGCGGTGAAGCTTGGAGTGTGTGGAGGAGGGGCGCAGGGGCATGGCCACTGTGTATGGAGGCGTGGCCACTGTGTGCAGGGGCATGGCCACTGTGTGCGAGGGCATAGCCGGTGCATGAGGGGGCATGGCCAGGGCACGTGGATGCCCCAGAAACATTGCCGCCTGGGGCGAATTGCTCCCCCGCCCTCACGTCCCTACATGACTGAGCCTAGAAAAGGGATACTACTTTGCTATAGATTAATGGCACAAATATTTAGTGCTACTACTACTACTACTACCACTATTACTAGTGGCAGCTGTTTACCGTAATTATTATAGGTAAAGGCTATCACTGTTTTATACACCAAAGTACATAATACAAAATACAGAATACATATAAGAATAGAAATTGCCTTAATGTAAAATTACAAACAAAACTTCCCCTTCTAGTATAAAAGGCACACTGGCTGCCCATATATTAATACATAGATACTACCCATTTAACAAGGTGACAGACCATCTGACTTACTCTTCTAGGTTTGTGTGTGTATGTGTGTTTGCTTGGCTTTTAATTATGTAGTAGCCAGAGCAAATTTTGCAACCTGAACAATAACAGAAATGTCACAAACTCCTACCAATCTGCATAGCTGATCTTTTTCAAACAACAATAACAAAATAAAACAACCCTCCACTTTTGTTTCAGCATGATTAAGCATCTAATACGCCTTTATGCAAAATTCATTTTATTCAGTCATCCTCGCATCCCCATTCATACGGCGGACATCTCAGCTCCATCATTGGCATAAAAAACCCTGTAAGCTTTATATCCAGGATTTATACTGAAAATATTCCAGATCACACAGTTCTTGTACCATATTACTAATGGAGAAATTAAAAGAAAATGGACTGAAAGATACCCTTCTTGTACTCCTCTACAGTTGGTATACTATCTGATTAAAATCAATTTGCACCAAGTCTAATTCTGAAAGAGGTACCAGAATGCAACATTTGTATTAAATATTGTTCCTTTCAATCAATATTAGTGGAAGCCAGCTTTTGTCCCAAATCACTTCTGTCTATGATATCAAGAGCAGAATTCAAGTGTACAGAGGCAAAATGTAGCTTTTTTTTTACCATTGTGTGAATATTTTTTTTTAATTAGATGAATAAAAACACTGATCTGTTGCAGATTTACTATTTATGAATCCTGGCCACTCTTCAGCTATGGCTGAATTTTCAAAACCCCCAGACTCCAACTTGCGTACTCAAATATTTAGAATATGATTTATTTAGAATAAAATTGATAATTTTATAATTCTTAGAAGGCTCAGGGCAGGAGTATTGAGAAAAATAAGAAGCAACCAACTACTCATGGGTTCTTGAAGCCTGGCAATAACAAACTGGTTGCTCCTCAGTCAGTAGCAAATGGAATGTGGCAATCCACACTTCTTGCTCAGGTATCAAAGAGGCCAACATTTGCTCTAGAGAAGTATTTTCCACTTATTGCTGAAGACTGAACACTCTCATTTGGATTCCTTGAAAGGAAATTTCCCCTGCCAGAAACAGATAATCATTACAAAGCAAGTTACTGGCTCTGGCTTTATATTTAATAGGTCACAGAGAATTTAACACTAAGGCTTTGGCAGTGACATCAACATCGTCATCATCATCTCTACAGCTCAAGTCTATCAGTTCAACTGAGGAGAAATTTAATTTACCAAAAAGCTAATGCAGGCTCTTTCAGGTTCAGCAGATCTTTGGTGAAATAATTAAAAAGTGAGGATTCCTCCCATCTTTTGGATACTGTATCTTTTCAAATAGCATTTGATTCTTCCATCAGGAGTTCAAATGACATATGGAGAAAACGTATTTGCATCCGATTCAAAATTTTGCAAGTACAATATAAAGTTTCTACTGAAAATTTCTCTAACCCCAAATGTTCAACTTCTTTTATGTTCAGTGCTGATACACAGTATATCCCTGTATGACTAAAAATCTGTAAAAAGTGAAGTATTTGTCTAGTCTGTGTTAATTCAACACTGGGCCTGGAGAAATTAGAAAGACAAACTGAAATGGTAAGACCACCACGATTGAGGTTACTGATCGAGACAAATGGTCTGAAAGGAGAGGAAGGAGAGTCATATCTATATCTGGATGAAAGAGCAACATTCCAGGGAGTTTAACTTGACTAGAGAGACAAAAGATGACTAATTGAAGCCTGAAGGTTAGGGTCCTCTGCTGGGTGGCGGGGTGGTGAAAGAGAGGAAGAACAGAGATGGAAGAACCACGAGAACCCAGAAATTATGTCTTCTTTTCCTTGAGAACTCTAACGTTGCTGCTTCTTCTGCTTCGTCTTCCTCTTCCCCTCCCTTTTACCCCCCATCCTCCTTCCTGATTCCCCTTTCTTGATTTTCTTGCATACTAGACAATATCTTAAAGCTTCCCTGCATTAACTGTCTTTTTAAAACATTTTCGCTGTATGACATCTGACTGATTTTTAATTCTTATTTTGAGACTTTGCTTTTGTCCCCTTTCACCTGTTTAAGTTTACTGTAGTTTTATACCTTTCTTTCAGTAATCCCATCAATTCTATAGTCAGTCTCTTGGCTCTATAATACCAGGCAAGCCAGCTTGTGGATCGGTTTGCTGACGTTAAAGCTCTTTGTCATTACTGGTTTCTGGAAATCTATATAGGTGAGTCTTTTTGCTGTCAAAATGTTTTGACCAAGGATAAGAAGCACTGGACTGAAACAAATTTAGAGGAGCCTCCAGAAGTGAATGGCAGATGTGCAGAAGATTGCTGAACTTCTGTAGTTAGTTATGAAATAATCACAGTATCTCTCAAAATAAATTACAAGTTCACAGACAGCATATTTTGTGCCCTCTGAAAGAGTAGGACAATCTTGTTTGCTAACTATTCCCTGGCCTCAGCATGGAATGAGAATCAGCAGCTTGGTTCACTGAAAGACTCTGGAGAAGGTATGCCAGGGGAAGGAACAGATACTGGCTCTAAGGAGGAGGACCTGGAAGATGCAGAAATGATATGTTTGAGTCAGAAAGGAGAAGAGGGCTATTGCCTAGGACTTGGTTAGCAGTTCACATTATGCCTTTGTTATTCTACAAGTACTGGGAGGTTATACCCAGGCTTCCTTAACCAAATCTAGTGAAGGAACCAATTCCAAAAGTGCTCAAGCCAAAATAAACCAGGTGCTGCTAAATTTCCCCTTTCTTCCTTCTCTTTTTACCTTAACATGATTGACTGAATTTCAAATTTGACCGCTCCACAGCAAAAATTGTTACTATATATTATAACAGCGGGAAGGATGGTTTATGCGAAACTGTGGAACTCGCCATCTTTACAGGAGTGGTTAATCAAAATGTATGATATGATGGAGATAGGGGCAAGGACTTAAAGATGTTTTTGGTTAACTTGGAAACCTATAACGAAGATCTTGGAAGATAGATGGGGACATATAACAAATATTGTTATGGATAATTAATTATAATTAATTATAGATGAGGTTCAAATCCAACCAGGTACATTAAGATCCACGAAATATTGCGCATTTAAAGAGACAAATTTTTAATTTTATCCTGTAGTGACAAATAGAGGTGAATATAAGTTTAAGCGGGTAATAAAAGAACAGGATATCGAGAAGAAAGATGTAATGATTTAGTTGTGCTAAATAAAAAATAAAAGATAAGATATAGATAAGAATGTCAATAAGACAGGTTTAAAGATAAAAAGGAATTTGTTTGTTTTTTTGTTGATGTTTTGGTGTTGTACAGTGGGGGTGATTGAGGTTATTCGTATGATACATAGGTATGTATGGAAATTTGTTATGAGATGTTTGTTGTGTATAAGTAATGTAATGTGTTTTTGTGGAAATTTCAATAAAAAGTATAATAATAATAAAAAAAAATAGCCCTGGATTATCTCCTTAGCTGAGAAGGAGGTTTGTGTGTATGGTTAAATACTACTTGTCATCATGTTAATGAGTCTGGAGTAGTAGAAATCAATGTGGAGAAAATACACTCTGTGGTATCTAATGTTAGAAAGTCATATTCACAGTCTGCAGACATGTGGACATGGTTAACTTCTTGGCTCCCAATTTTGACATGGATAAAGACACTGTAGGATTGCTTTTTGTACTAGTGATAGGGCTCATGATATGTGTGATAACGCCTTGTCTGTTAACTTACTTTCAATCTGCAATAAGAAAAATAATGGATGGAAAAGCTGCTGCTTATGCTTATGCTCTGATGGCACAAACAAAATAATTATGCTTAAATTGCTATGTAGAATTTAGCATAAAAGGGGGGAAATGTGAGGGAAGGAATAAGGAAGGGGGGAATAAGGAATAAGAAAGAAGTGAATTTCTGAGAATGGAATGTTCCCAGCTACTGTTTCTTGCTACATTGCAACATTTTAGTACAGCTAAGAGAATGGTCTATTGTAGTAAGGAGAGAAAACCAATCAGATTTGTACACCACATCTGTTCCTTCTTTTGAACATGTGATGTCCCTGCACTGTAAAATGTATAAATTGCTGTAAACCTGTTGGGGCGGGGCTCTCTCGATCTTTTGGAGGCTACTCCGCCGAGACCCCAGCTGGCCGGCTGAATAAACACAAAATTTCCTTTCTGTTGGGTCTCATCTCTGATTTCTGCAACAATGTGAAACTGTGCAAAGGCCAATTCTTTCTTTACAGGCTTCCCAGGAATAGAGGGAGAATGAGTCCTTTCCAAATATGATGACTCTTCCCCTTCCAAAAATTCTTCATGGCTTCTGCTCTGCAGTCATACATATAATGAACTGTTAGTTATAGTTGAACTGTTCATTGTTTGTATGGTTCAGGGCTCTTTAAAAATTCACTTGTTTCACTTCCAAGCACTCTGGCCTAGAAAAAATAAGCCATTTATTATTTCAGTTTTGAGTTGCTTGTGCTGGACATATTTTGGAAAAAACTTCTGTTATTTCTTGTACATACCATTTTTGACTGTTTTTATGAAGACCAATATCTTTCCAGTAATGCCAAAGAAACTAGAAGAAAAAAAACACTTCTGCCCAAGGCCTTGTCTTTACACTCTCACTTATTAGGTTTCAAAAGAGAGAAGAGAAGATTTTTAACTGTAGAAACCCAAAGGTGACCAGATGTACAGTTGGCCCTCCACATTTGTGGATTTTACTTCCATGGATTTGGTTATTTGCAAATTTCTCCAACCCCTGGACCCCCACCTCCAGTGTTTCCTTTCCAAGGGAATCTTCTCTCTCAGTGGCTCAACTCATACCATGCAGCCCTTTAAAAACCTGGCTCCTCCTCCTCCTCCTCCACCAGCCACTGCCTGGCCATCTTGGGCCTTTTCCACACTGGGCGAGGGAATCGACCCATGCCAGTACTCACTGGACCTGTGTGCTCCATGCGAGGGTCCAGGCTGGTCCGGAGCAGTCCGTGGCTGCTGCGCCACACTGCTCCGGGGACGAAAATGGCGGCTTCCGGTTGGTCAAGGCTCTCCACCAACCAGTGAAGCTTGCCAGCCTAAAGCCCTCCCCAGCAGATCTGCAGGCTCCCACTGGTGCAAGCCTGAAAATCTGCACCAGAGTGCAGGAACGGAGTGGCACGCTCCATGCTTTTGAAAGACCTGTTTTAAGCGGTCTTTCAAAAGCACGCTGAACAACCACTTTGGGTCGTTCCAGAGCGGGCTGAGGTCCGGAACTACACAAAGTAGTCCGGACCCAGTCCGCTCTCAGGTGTGGACGTCCTCTTTGGAGGACGCTCTGCACCGTTTTAAAAACCCAGTGCGGAAAAGGCCTCTGGATGGTTTGCAACACAAACCCTCTCCTGCTGCCCCCCACACCCAAGGAAGAGTATGGGCAAGAGACAGGAAGTATAGGGCTGCTATGCTAACTCACTCCCTTTTGTTGCCCTTTCTCTGGACCCTGGGTGCCTGTTCTCCTCATCCTGCCTTGACCCTCTTCCCGGACACACACACATACATTTTGACATTTGTGATTTTTCCACTTCTGTAGGGATCCTGTGCCCTCTAGTGAATGTAGAGGGCTGGCTGTGCTATGATTTGCCTGAGAAGCTCCATAATCACAATAAAATTGTGTGCCACAGCAGTTCTTCCATCTTTTAAAATGTCAATTTAAAACTCTTATCTCTGTAAGCTTTTGGTGTAGTCCCACGTATAGCTTTTCCACACATCACGGTTAGATTTACAATCTTCACAGCATTTCTCAATGAAATCAGTCAGTGCTAGTGAGGTAGAAAGCAAATATAGTCCACCCATATGAGATTCAGCAGATCGGATGCTTTTTTCTGCTCCTTTGTCCACAGAATGCCTCCTCCCCCATATATTTAGGGTGGGAAACAATACACAAAGTAATACACGTTTTTCTACAGGGCAGACTTATGTGAAGACATTTAATTGCACTCATAGACACAAATATACTTCTTCTCCCTTGTTTTTTATTTACATCTCTTTCAAAATCATCCAGCATTTCCAAATCTTTTTTGGGGGCATATCTGTAAATATGTATTCAAATTTTGAGGGCAGGGAATTCTTCCTACCAGGCTCCAGTTTCAGTTGAGACAAGGAAGTCTAGCATTATAAGGACGCTGCCTGTTTAGAAGAGGGAAAATATATTGTCTATGGATTCCATGGCAGATTTCACTAGCATACCTCATCAGACCTGGGTGCTCTTCATCTTGGTGTGCCATGGAAATCCCTCTTTCTTTCTCACAAGACAGTATCTTCCTTTTTCTCTCTTTCAGCCCTCTCATGAGGCTGGCTCTGAACATTAATATCATCTGCAGCATTTGCTGTTACAGTCAATAATCTTTATAATCTTTTTAGTCATTCTTCCAAACAAACAAGTCCACTAACCCTGTGCTATGTATTTGCCAAGATAACCAGCCTGCCTGCTGACTGTGAGGTGGGAGAGCTCTAGCTATAAGCCTTACGACAAATATTAACTACATTGCCAACGCGTATACTTCATGATTTGGTAAACTGTTGATCTTCTATTGGCCTGAAAAATATTGAGGAGAACTTTAACACTCTGGCTTCCCCAGATTTCTGCTGGTTTAGGGTAAAACTCTTTTCACAACACAGCGGAACAATCATATTAGGCAACTCATGCAAAGAAGCAAACTGCTAAAACACATCATACTCTCTGTTGCTCAGCCATTCTTCCAAATGGAAAAGAGGATTCACCAGGTCCAGATGAGTGACAACTTGTGTAAGAAAACTGGCACCTGTATCCATCCAACTAAGCAAGCAGCTACATATGCATGCACAGTAATAACTCCCCACATGTTAAGTGGTTGCCTGTATTCACCAGATCTTGGAAGCTAAGCAGTCTTGGAAGCTAAGCCAGGCCAAGCCTGGGTTGGTACTTGGAAAAGAGACTACCAGGGAATACCAGGTGCTATATTCAGAGAAAGGCAATGGCAAACTCCTTCTGAGTATTCCTTTCCTAAGAAAACCATATGAAATTCATGGGGTCACCACAAGTCAACAGATGACTTGCCTTTGCTTTCATATTCATTTGTTGTCTGACACTGACATAGCACATTGTTGTTATCATATTTGTATCCCACATTTTCCCCAATCTGGGACACAAGGCTGCTTACAAAAGTTAAAACAGACACAGATTTTAAAAAATGCATCATACAAAAATTAAAAATACAATTAGACTATCAACAGAAATAAAAGCAGTTTTAAAAGTGACAATTAAAAAGAAAAACAACTAATACAGATGACACTCCACATTATGAAAAGCCCTCCCTCACCCCGAGCAAACAGGCCTCAAAGGCCTGCTGAAACAAAAAAAAAGTTTTCTCCTGCCTGCAGAAGAAGAACAAGGAGGGCACCAGTCTAACCAACCTAGAAAGGGAGTTGCAAAGTCTGAGATCTGCCACCAAGGCACCTTGTTCCTTTATTCATGGTTCCAAAGTTTTAAACACACATCCATTTAAAATGGATTTGATGAAAATCAAAGAGATGCCATTCTCATTAAAAAAATATACATAGAGCTAAATGGAATTGTTGGTCTTGCTAGAGAAGACCATTGATAAGTGAATCTTCAATGGACCTTACATTGGTTTACTGCATTCCCACTGAATCAGTGGGTCCTCTTTATAAGGGGTTAACAACTGGACGTAAGTCATAGGCCCTTTCCACACGGGGTTAAAAAAAGAGTCTACACGTAACGTGGATTGGGGCGGACTACGTTTGTGTAGTTCCACACCCCAATCCACAGAGGGGCAACCGGAAGTGGTACCGCCCCATGCTTTTTGAAAACCACTTGTTTTGTGGTTTTTAAAAGGCACGGGGCGTGCAGCCCCGTCCAGCCCCGTCGCAGCGCCGGTATAGATTGGCAGGCACGCGCAAGGGCGTGCCTGCAGATTGTGCGGGGGCGGAATTTTCAGCTGGCGAGCTTCTCGGATTGGCGGAGAGCCTCCACCAGTCGAAAGCCGCCATTTTGGGCGCTGCCGGACGCCGTGGATGCCGCCGAGTGTGGAGCGGCGAAACGGGCTGCTCCACGCGGCGACGGACTAAGGTAAGCCCTGTTTCCGCGTGGCTTACCCCGTTTCTCCGCCCATGTGTGGAAAGGACCATAGTGTTATATGGCTTCCCTACTTCAGTTGCTTTAGTTTTATTTCTTTATTTTCACATAAACCCAGTTCTGTTAAAGAGACAAGAAGGAAAAGAAATGAACCAATCTGTTGGAAATCTCTGGAAATCCTAATGTGCAACATCTGGTTTGCCTAGAACTGAGAGAGTTCTTTGAAGCCCTTTGAAATGAAAACTTATCCAATCCAATCTATAATACTTATTGCTATTAGCCATAGGCTAATGCAAAATTTTTTTGACATGAGTCCACTGACACAGGCACAGATGTAAGAGCTGTAAAGAAATGATCAATCCTTAAAAACGATCTAAAACACATAATACAACATTGCATCTAAACATGTCTTAAAATTTCCCAGGTTGAGCCTTTTCAAAGCAGGAAACTTTGTTGCAGCCCAGCACCAGCTGATTGAAGGTTTTTCATTCTAATTTTCTTTGCTTCTGTCAGTGTGACACAATAAGAGATATCCTCCTGCTCATCATGTAACAGATTGGTTATTATGTTCTGGGTTGGCCAGCCACTGCATTGTGTCCCAAAATGTGATAGCAAATGCTTTTTAAGACAAGCTTACAACAAGCAGCATAACAGACAGTGCCCTAAGTCTTCTACGCAGTTGTTTTTGCAATGCACAATGTAGTCTACATTTCAGAGGAAGGAACTGAGAAAACCACTTCTGAGCATTCCTTAGCTAAGAAAACCCTATGAAATTCATAAAGTTGCCATACGTTGACAGGAAAAATGAAGGCACATACACGCACATATAAGCTGTTGATTACAGGGTTGTGAATATACCATACTTTCGAAGAAAGCAACTGGCATTTGTTGAAATCTTAATTCTGTAAAACCCTTCCTTGAGGAGGAGTAGGTGAGATTAGAAAGCTATCTCATTATCTGATCATTAAAAATAATAATAATGGCAAACTACTGAGAAGAACAGTTTTGGTTATTGCTTCCTTGTCCAGGGATAGATGGAATTTCTCAACTGACTTTTTAGAGCTGGGATGAAATCTAGACATGGCTGCTTGTTTCATATGAAGAGAATATATATTCATTCTGTTCTGTCATGTTTTGGCTCACCTTCCCATCTCAATTGTTTTCACCAAATGCTTTTAAGAAATCTTAATTCAGCCATTTTATCCTGCCTGCACCACCACCAAATCATGCTTTTATTAACTCTGGATTCAACAGAGAGCAGAATTGTCTCTGCTCTCAGCAGGGCAGCTGGCATACCAGGGTAGAAAATTTCTGAGTCTGGCTCTTTGCAGTCTAGATTAACAGTGGCAACCTTTATGTTCTGAAGAAAGAAGCATGAAAGGGAAAATCCAGCATGAAACTGCTGAATTCACACTTAACAAGCAGTATAATTCCTTCATCTGTGGACTGAATTGAAATTATTGGATTTTGTCATGTTACAAATGTTAATTGTTATTATCAAAATATTTATCAACACTACCTTGCAAATGGTTACTGCCATTAGTTTATATCTATCCAAGACTCCACACAGTTATAAGTGGGTTAGATCCACACTGACTAATCATGCTTAGCGCAGACCTTTTAAAATCAATGGGACAGAAATAAATAGTGATTGTGTACCATTTGAGATCCAGTGTGGAGTAGTAGTTTGAGTACTGAACTACGATTTTGGAGAACAAGGTTTCGAATCCCTGATTGGCCATAGAAATCCACTGGGTGACCTTGCAAAAGCCACACTCTCTCAGCCTCAGGAGAAGGCAAAGGCAAAGGCAAACTTCCTCTGAACAAATGTTGCCAAGAGAACCTTTGATAGTGTCAGCTTAAGGCAGAGCTTTCCAAACTTTTCAGGTTGGTGACACACTTTTTTAGACATGCATCATTTCACACAGTAATTCAGTTTTACTAGCAAACCGGAGGTTAAACTAACCCCTTATAAGAGATACAGACACATACATAAATTGTAATAACAAAATGTATGGGGACACAACGCATCTCATGAAAACCTTTCATATATTCCTAAAAATATATGATTTGTAAATAATAACATGCATTTCCAAGATTGTAGGCAACACACCTACACACTTCAGGCTACACACTAATGTGTCACGGCACACCATTTGGAAAGCTCTGCCTTAAAGTCACCAGGAGTCCTTACAGGTTTTCCTCACAGCTCTGATCCTGATACAAGTCTAGCTCATAAATCCAGAAATATGCTGATTGCAAGTGAATGTTCTGTCCTTAAAGGCATTGGTATATGGGAGACTATTACTAATTGTGCTGATCAATGCCAAACAATGTATCTTCCATATTTGTCTTTCAGTAGGTTGTTACCGTAGTTTTTAGCCCTGACTTGTGGGATATTAGATATCATTTGATATCAATAATTTGGCCTTCCTTACCTATTCCTCTCCACATGCTTGCGAGGCCCCCCGACAAGCACACATACAGGCACGGTCACTAATCGCCGAAATATTCCAAACAAATACAGGCAGACCAGAAATAGCCAGACTGCCTCTTTAGGAGACCTCAAGGCAAGTACCACATTATGTATGCACGCTACTTACAAAGGTCTCCCTGCCCCAAGCAGGCAGCTTGACGAGCTGAATACTCAATTGTCAAGCACTCCGCGTTTGCATACCAGCTACTCTATTGACAATGCTGTCATAACTCAATCCTGTAAATTGCTGACCTTTCGGAGGCTTTGTCTCCAGCCTGAAACTCATTGTTATCCCCGAGAACGGCCTAGCCTACAGCCACATTTTCCCCTATAAGACCCCCTGACTTTGAGCGCTTCCTCAGATTGCTCCTGGCTGCCTTGCTGTCGCTCTGTTTGGCGAGCCTTCCCCTCAGCTCCACGTGCTGAGAAACTCCATTTCCATGAACTTCTCCTTCAGACTACCCGGGCTTCAGGACAGGTGTAGTATTTCCCATACAAAACCTCTTCTCAAAATCCCTCTATCCAACTCCTACCTTTATATCTATATTTCTATAGATCTCTGTGTGAATGTGTGGCATACACGTGTTTGACTGTATATCAATAAAAACAACAATTATTATTTACTTCTGTTTGCTCCTTGACTCGGCCTGACCCCGTAGACATTGGGTAAAAGATCTCACTACGTTGCCCTGCCTCTCATAGTGCTAGCTTGTGCTCTTTGCTAATTCCCAACTTTGTAGTGATATCAATTACTTGCTTTAAACTTACCTTCTATCTTGAAGATAGTAAGATGAGGTCTGCAGTGGAAAGCACCCAGGGCATTTCCTGCACAATTCATCCAGAGACCCTGGAAGATCCATGTTGCTGTTATCAACGATGAAGCTCTGCTGGTGACTCTCCATTCGTTCGAGGCAGTGGCTGCGATGATTGCTCCTAGTCCACACAGAGAAAAGAGGAACGCTATGATCTGTTTTCCTGACATATTCCAAGTGTGGCATGAAATCTCAGTTGGCTTATTATATCACACTGGGGAGGGCACTTTTTGTGGTCTAGTAGAGTATTAGCACATTACATGTGAACAAGTGTCACAGCATGTTAACACAAATGTAAACTTTGTCCTTCTGCATGTCTGGCTGGTTCCTGTAACTTTATGGCTTCTACTGATGTTGGAAGAAAGAATATACAACACTGATGGGAATATTTGGCAATGGCAATGGCTATTAGTGTATCATTATCAACAAGCAATTCTGCAATGTTATTTTTTTAAAAAAAAATATTTCTCTCTTCTGGCTATAAGTTAATGCTTAATTTGTAGTTAATCTGAAACGCAACAAGCCTCATAGCTAAAAGAGTAAGTGCAGAGTCCACCTACACAAGAGCAGTTGACACTGATTTTAGGAAAACATATTTGAATTTAATTATGGTTTATTTATTATGAGAATTTATTCTGTGCTGCCCACCAAAGTCCCCTAAGCAACACACAGAGAGAGATATCTTGAGATCATAAACCTTCACTGGATCTTTCCCTCATCCTTATTGGAAGTGAATGTGATCTTGCCTTTGGCATATACAGCCATCCCTCCACATTCACTAGGCTTAGGGGCACAGAACCCCTGTGAAAGTGGAAAAACCATGAATAACTCTAGGCCCTCCCAAACCATATTTAGCACACACACAAAAAGTATGATCACCATATTCAACCCACCATGGATTCCTTTGAGGAATTAGGGTTCCTTCACAAGGCAGAAGTGATTGGTTGGTGGGGCTAACTGCCACCTCCACTGCTGCCCCACACAATTTTTAACAGGGACTTATAAGCCTGGTTCACAGTTTCTCAGTCTCACGAGGCTTGCAGTCCCTATTAAAAACAGCATAGGGAGGCAGCAGAGCTGACAGCAAATAATCGGTGAATAATCAAATCCGCAAAAGTGAAACCCGCTAATATGGAGGGCTGACTGTACAGTCCTCCTGTTACTACGGTTATGCTATGTCTGGTGAGAGCACTAGATATCTCTTGATATCAAATAATTTGGTCTTTACTTGACCTTTTTCTGCCACCCTACTCCACGTGTTTGCAAGGGCCACCAGACAAGCACATATTAGGCGCGACCATTAATGGTTGTACATTCCAAACCTCATTCAGGCAGGCAACTTAATGCCTCTCCGATGCTTTAGGGACCACTCCTTCTTGCAAACCAGCCTTTCTCAGCGCAACTTTACAAAGATGCCTGGCCAAGTGCTGAGACATTCCTTTATGTTGGGCTATTTGCATACTGGCCATACTATTGTCATCCAGCGCTAAGCTCATCATGTAAAACCTGACCTTTTCCAACTCCATTGTCCAGCTCCAAATTTCCTTTGTTCTCACCGAGCATGGCATGGCCTGTAGGTAAAATCCACCCTATAAAAGGTCCCCAATTCCGAGCCTTCCTCGGATCACCCTGGACTTCCATCCAGCCTTGCTGCCACTCTGTCCAGTGAAGTTTTCCCCTCAGTTCCCAATAACTGAGTCTGCCCTCCTCGGACTACTTTGGACTGCTATCCTGCCTTGCTGTCGGTTTGTCCAGCTGCCGGTTTGTCCAACCGCGCTGAGTTTTCTTCCCCTCAACCGCCTCTTCTCTCCAGGACTACATAAACAGGTGTCATATTACCCATTCCCCAAAACTCTCCATTTCTATTTCTCAGTTAGTTAGTGTATGTCGTGTCTTTCATGTTGTCTGTTCTCAATAAAATATTATTTGTTGCTTTAGAACTTGTCTAACCACTCTCTGACCTGACGCTGTAGACATAGGTTTAAAGATCCCAGCTAAAGTTACCCTGCCTCTCGTTAGCTTGAGAGAGTGCTCGAGTCTAATTTCCCCCCTCTTGTGTTTTTATTTGGTAATTTGGGCGTCCCTCCCGGGACCCCCAACATACAGGCTAACACTCCCTCCACATTGGTGGGTTTGACCTTCATGAATCTGATTATTTGTGAAGCATGTGCTTGCCTCCCCCTCATTTTCTTCCTCCCAACCCTTGCATTCCTTACCCCAGGCTTGTGAGGCTTGTGTTTAAATTTTTTTTTCTTTTGGGTGAGCAAAGGCCCCCAACTGCTGAGGGCATGGCTTAGCCATGTGGTTGCACATCCTGCTGTGTATAGGCTGCTAACTGGTCAGGTGCTCTTTTCTTAAGATGGCTGCCAGAAGTAATTAGAACCCCAGAACTCCTTTCTTCTCTGTCTGAGGGGAAGTACTGGCAAGTCTTTTCGGCTGTCTTTTCTCTCTCCCCATTAACGTCAGGGCAGAGGCAAAGGAATGGGAGGGGGAAGCTCCAGAGGGGAATGAGAGTGGAATTTGGGGGGGGGCACTTATTTGTGTTTTTTCCACTTTTGCAAGGATTCTGTGCCCTTAACCCTCACAAACGTGGAGGGGCTATTGTACTCTTCTGCTCTTCTATTAAATTCATTTTAATTGGGGTAATCTGGTATTACAGTGGTATGAATTGCACCAGGACAGGGGCAGCTGGTGCCTTGCATGTCAGCTCGGCAGTAAATTTACTATGAGCTTTAGTGTGAACTTGAAATGAGCTATCCAAGGTGTTGAGGCTATTTTGGAAACAGGGTGCAGCACCTTGGATAGCTCCTTTAAGATTCAGGTTAAAACCTGGAGGGGCTTCACTGTCAACTGACAGGGGAGTCAACAGCTGCTCAAGGCTACTTAAGACTGTGTATGGGATATGTTGCTAATGAGTATTCAGTTAGGATGTGTCATAGGGATGATGGTGATGATGATGATGATTTAAAAAATGGAAAAAGACAGGATGTCTGGTTTCTTTTCAAGAGCAGTGGGAAGGCAGAAGCAAGCACAAAGAAAGTTATTAGCAATAGTTGTGTGCGCAAACTTGCTACCTCAGGCTTTCAGGGGCCAGCTTGTCACTTTGGGATTAATTGAAGTAATACCAGGGTTTGAGAGAGTGGCCATGCTGGCTAGGAGTTTCTTGGAACTATATTCTCCAAAGGTAACTTTTCCATGCTTTGAATAACACCCATGACTATCTAGAGGCAGTTGTCTTTTTTAAGAACATTTGACCAAAGTGAAATATATGTGAAGTCCAAATGAAGTAGATGACCACCTAAATTTGAGGTAGGGTGGTGGGGAGCTGGCAAACAAGAATGGGTAAATCTGTCAGTTTAACCTTCTCTCATATTCATTTTAATTCTGAATTTAATTAATTTAATTAATTCAGATATATTTGGATCAGGACATACTTGAAGTGCAATTCTCACCTGTCCCTAGCAGCCATGGGCAAATCTGTTAGGCCATTTCTGGACTAGACTGTTCTAGTGCTATTACAACATTCTATGGAATTCTGGGGTTTGCAGTTTAGGGAGGGGCCTTTGAGGATTCCATAGGATGTTGAAAGTGAAATAATAGCACTATAACAGTCTAGTGCAGAAATGGCCTTAGTTTAGCTTTCTCTCACATTTGAGTGTTATGCATTTGGTGATTTCTGACCAAAATTGAACTTTTTTTAAAAAAAATCCCTTAGCCACCACTAGTAGTAAGGTTGTTGAGTCCAGAGTCTAAAATTACTTCAGTGATCCTGAATAATTAGATATAACCTTGGTCCTGAAACCACTTAGGAGGAAGCCAGCCTGAAAGGACTATGAGAATCATAAGCTATGACTTTATGTATTACAATACAGGAAGCCCCTGCCTTTTGACATCCCATTATTGGATGACTCGCTCTTTTGAGATTTTCAAATTAAGAGCAAATTCCATTAATTTGACAAGAGCTCAGTTCTTCCATCAGTTCTTTTTGCCTATGAAGGCTGACTTGGGACCACTTGCACACATGTACTGCTTTGAAAGCCAGCTGGAGGAAGGAGGTGCCAAGCCAGCTGAGAGACTTTGCAAGCAGTGCACATGTGGCCAGTCCCAAGTGATCCTAAGTCCTTCGTGCTCCCTATAGTACACTACATGGGTCCTGCTTTTCAACCAATTCCAATTTCTGACAGTGCTCCGACCTCTAACCTGTCAGACGAACTGGGGGAAGTCTGTAGTTCTGTAATAGACAAATGGGAACTTAATGGCTTTTCTTGTTGGATGTACAAGAAAATGGCATTGTTATTAGCTCCAAACTAAACAACTACAGGTGGCTGGTAGAGCAAGCAAAGGCAACCTGTGGTGTGACCTACCAGCCACCACTATGATCAGCCCTGTTTAATTAAAAGGTAATTTTTATAATTGAAAGCTACTGAAGCTGGAGTCTGAGGGATTGCCTGAGAAGTGTTTGATGGTTTTCAAATGCTGTTTTCACCAGGAGTTGGAGATTTATATTCTCTTGAGGTGAAGGCAATTATGTACCTTCAGTAAATCAACAGGACATTTGTGTCTTACTACATTTCCTCTCCAGAGGTCTGCTTTTTGAGAGATTCCTCTTCATAATTTTCTGTTCCACTTGCATGGATATTTTGTACACTTTATTTGGATATCACTCTGAGAAAGAGGATCTGCACTCTTTGTTAACTCTGCAAGATATTTTAAAAGGCAGGAGAGTAGTGTGGGTTAATTTCTTGTTTAAGGCGCATCAAGACAAGGCAATAGGAAGTCTTGTGGCTTTATGTGCCTTGGAGTGTAGTGGAGTCTCCTTCTTTGGAGGTTTTTAAGCAGAGGCTAGATGGCCATCTGTCGGGAGTGCTTTGAGGGTGTTCCTGCATGACAGGGGGTTGGACTGGATGGCCCCTGGGGTCTCTTCCAACTCTACATTTCTATGATTCTATGATTCTATGTGAAGAAAAAAATGCAACTACGTTTCAACCTGTCTGTGAGATTGTGGTCATAGCACCAGAGGGGTGTGTGTTAAGCCTGCGCAAATCCCACAAAATCTACATATAAGTTGAAGGTAGTATTGCCAAATTAATTATCCAATCAAATCAAGTAAAACCGAAACAATATATAAAATACAATAAATATATACATCTAATTAAAAATACATATTTTTTTCCAACTGGAAGTATCCCTGCTGTTTTCCTTTCTTTCAGCAGAAAGGAGAGGCAAACACCCACATCTTTTCTACACTGGCAATAAAGCAGCTGATGTTGAACTCTCACCATCAGGGGAACCCACCAGCAGGGAAAGAGGTAAGAACTTGCCCTCAGCAAGGGTATTCTGCCTCAGATAGGAATCTTTGTTTGGGAAAATATACGTGCATATGTGGAGGGAGGGGGATATGCGTGACTCAAGACCATGTGAATTTAGACCTCCGTGATCATAACACGCAGTGAAAAACACAAGGTCTGAAGTGGGAGGAGGAAGTTAATCAGTAATTTCTAGTAATTTATTTCAAAGTTAAAAACTCGTATGTAAACCTATTTGCACTTCCTTCCTTAATCATGGAGCAGTCTGAAGTGTTAAAACAAATGAGCCTTTGAATTGTAAGGACCCTGGTGGATCACAGGGGTTAGTCAATGATAACTCAGAGGCCACAATCTAACCAATCATTAGGTTGGAGTGTAAGCTGTACTTGGGATATTTGAGCATGTCTAGGTTAATGTGGGACAGTGGCCAGTGCTTACAAAGGGCAGGAACCAAAAGATCAGAGAAAACAGTCTTGGAGAACTTAACTGAAAGGCATGTGAACACCACAATAAAGTTTTCATTTTAGAGACGTGCTCTCATGAAAGCACAGTGGCCAACTGTGACAATTCTAGTTGGCTGCTGGTGGCATGTACCATAAGTCTATTTGCGATTTTTAACTCTCATAATTAGTTCATGCCTTCTGTAGAATGGAATCCACTGAGTTTCTTAATAAAACATTTTGAAACAGAAAACTACTTGATGTCTCTTCTAGCCAAGAAGAGCTGGATTCCTCTTTTCCTTGGTTCTTCCCTGAATCTCCCAAGTCCTCCATTGCTGGCTGGGGGACCACTAAGCATGCATGGTGGCTAGCCATGCTTAGAATATTGCACTGTTCCTGGCTATGCAAAGGGATCCTGCAGCACCTTTGAGACCAACTGAAAGAAAGAAGTTGGTAGCATAAGCTTTCATAGACTAAGGGTCTTTCCACACTACACTGTTATTGTGCCATTATTCCTCTTTCAACATCCTGTGGAATCCTGAGCTTGGCAGTTTAGGGAGGAGCCTTTAGAATTTGCAGCCAGAGAGCTTATTGGCCTCAGTAAACTACAAACCTCTGAATTCCACAGGATGTTGAAAATGAAATAATATCACTATAACAGTGTAGTGCAGAAAGGCCCTAAGTCTACTTCATTTATTTCTGGCTAACTAAAGAGCATACCCCATGATTAGGCATGTTGAGCACACTCTGCCAGTTCAGTAGCCAAAAGCAGAAGAGGAAGCAGAGAAGATGACCCTGTCTTTCATACATGGATATAGAAGACCTGGAATTTTGGTTTCTGAAAAACACAGCCACAGCCTGATCATAGCCAACTCTGACAATGTTTTTTTTAAAACACACATACACACACACTTAGGATCATAGCACTATAATTAAGTCATATGAAAGGCATTAAGCCAGAAACAAACTCAAGCTCCATAACACCACTTTTATATTTTAGGTGAGCATTGTGTGTTGCTGAGGTTCATAATGCAAGTCAAGCTTTAGCTTTTCATTAGAAAATTTGGCATGATTACTAGTGATTCTGTGATTTCTCAGGACTGTGAATTTGCCAAAGTGTAGCAAATTGCTATTCTTGTATTACTGTTACTCCTTGCTTCTAAAATGACTATGATAGATTATATCTTTTGAATCTGAAAAAGCAAACAAGGGCTGGACTAGAATCAGGGACACACTTGTGTCCTCAAAATTAAGTTTTGAAATAAAGCTTTATAAAATCATAGCCTTGGGTACAGTTTGTTGCCTGCCAGGCATTTTACTCTTGTCACTTCCAAGCCCTGCAATTTAAAAAAAAATAAAAAGTTGTTGTTGTTGTTGTGTGTCTTCAAGTTATTTCCAACTTAAGGTGACTCTAAGGTGAACCTATCACAGGGGTTTTTTTTTGGTAATATTTGTTCGGGGAGTTGCCTTTGCCTTCCTATGAGGCTGAGAAAGCATGACTTGCCCAAAGTTACCCAGTGGGTTTCCATGACCAAGCAGGAATTTGAACCCTGGGGCATTTCTGCACTAGACTGTTATAACGCTTTAATTCCACTTTCAACATCCTATGGAATCCTGGAGTTTGCAGTTCCGGGAGGGACATGGTCAGGATTCCATAGGATGTTAAGAGTGGAATCATAGCACTATAACAGTCTAGTGCAGAAATGGCCCTGGTCTCCAGAATCATAGTCTAACACTCAAACCATTATACCACTAATAACAAAAATAGCAACTGCCCTGGATTTCAGATCTTAATCTAGTTTAGCATAGGCTTTATTTTCAGCTTTCGTTCCTTCTTTAAAAATAGTTTCTTCAGAGGAAGGAAATATTCACTTTGAATTTTTATTTTGTTCAATTTCTTCTGGAAAAGTCTTTCTATGTTGAGTATTACCTGAAAATACTTAAGTACATATAGGAAATTATTATTATTATTATTATTATTATTATTATTATTATTATTATTATTATTATTATTATTTTTTTATTATTATTATTATTATTATTATTATTATTATTATTACTACTACTACTACTACTACTGCTGCTGCTGCTGCTGCTGCTGCTACCACCATTTACATGGCTATGGTTTTTAAAATAATTTGTTTGACTTATTTCATACAAATTTTCCTGCAGGTTGCTCCACAGTTTCAGACTGTCTCCCTCCCTGAGGCTCTGACCATGGCTAAAAGTGAAAATGATTTATCCTGTTTGCTTTGCATTTCACACATCTTTATCAATTTCTGTAGAGCTGGAAGTGACCTTTTGAAATTTCCAGGTGGTTTGAGCACTAGGAAAAAGTGGCCTTACTGTTCACAAAATATAGGTATCTGTTACCCTGTTTACTGGGGGTCCCGGGAGGGACACCTAAATAACCATACAATTACAAAAGATGGGGAAAGTAGTCAAGAGCACTGGTTGGCACTACAAGAGGCAGGGTAATGCAGCAGGATCTTGTAACCCAGTGTTTATGGGGTCAGGCCAAGTCAAAAAGCAAACCGTGTTGGAAATAATGAATGATCTTTATTAAATACAGGCACGCGATGTAAGCAACACACGCACACAGATAACTAAGAAAAATAAAGGTTTGAGTAGGATAGCGGGATTTTCAGAGGGATAGTTGATTCGGGTGATACGGAACCTGTTGCTGGAGCCCAGAGAGAAAATAGAGAGCGAAGCTGGGGTGTGATGTATCTCAGCATGTGGAGCTGGTGGGAAGCTCACCAAGCAAAGCAGCAGCAAGGCAGTCTGGAACTCGGGAGCGATCCGAGGATGGTTCGAGTGAGCCGAGCAAGGCTGGATAGAAGTCCGGAGTGATCCGAGGAAGGTCTCAGAATCAGGGGTTTTTATAGGGAGAAATGTAACTGCGGGCTATTCCATACTCGGGGAAAACAATGAGTTTCGGGCAGTGGACAAAGCTTTGGAAAGGTCAGAATTTAGCATGATTGAGTTAAGTCCGAATTGACAAAGAGGTAGCCAGTATGCAAATGCTCAGTGCTTGGCAGTTGAGTATTCAGCTTGCCAAGTTTCCTGCTTGGGGCAGGGAGTCCTTTGTAGACAGCGTGCATACATAATGAGGGTGTTTGCAGAGAGGTCTCCTAAAGTGGGGATCTGGCTATTTCTGGCCTGCCTGTATTGTTTTGGGATATTGCAGCGTTTGATGGCCGAGCCTAGTTCTGTGCTTGTCTGGGGGCCTCACAAACACGTGGAGGGGAGGGTGGAAGAGAGCCAAATTATTGATATCAAAATGATATCTTTATGCTATCTCCAAGGAGGCCTAACCTGCCGTAACATGGCCCGAGAATGGTAAGTATTTTGATACATTATTGAAGAAAGTGAGTTTCCATCAGCTTTTCTAGACTTTAACATAATAAGTGGTGGGCTTATGAGGAAGCAGAACAATGGATCATCTCCAGAGGATGTGAAACTTCCAGTTCTATTCCAATCTGTATAAAATGCGGAACTAGTTGGACCTGCTGTTCCCTTTCCGAGTAAGCAAGCAATAAACTCTTCCATTTGGAATGCATAGAAAATTAGATCTGAAGGCTTTGTAGATGTTCCAATCATTCACAATACAGGAATGTTTAATTTATGAAATTGGCCAATTGACAATGGCTCCACACATGCCTGAGAAGTCAAAATGGTTTCAGCAAGGGTTTCATAGTACAATCACCTTTTGGAAACTGGAAGGTAAATTTGCTATTGAAGCATCAAAACAACAGGAGAAGGAGAAACTGTTTCTGTATCATGTGGCAGGAATGGATAAAGGCTTAACTCTTTACCAGCATAAAGATAAACAAAATGCCAATGGAGAATTCTGAACAACTTGTACAGCCATGGTAGATGCCCAAAAGCTGTATTCCACCTTTACAATGACTAAAATACATGAAAGTACTGGTCCATTTTTCAATCTAATGCAAACTTTCTGGGTGTCAAGAAGGCCTGTCTGTTTTTGTTTTGACAGACAAAAGATTGTACATGTATTCATTTATCTGTTAATTCCTTAGCTTAGCATGTTACTATTAAAAAATAGGACCTGTTCTTAAAATCACAAAATTATTCTGGGGGAAGTGATTTGGTGAAACCATTAGGTGCCAATCTAATGCTATGTACAGTGTATGTACAGTGCTATGCACAGATATGTCACTGCAGTTTAGGCCTACTTGGAGATACCTCTAGATATCATTTTAATATCATAATTTGGCTCTCTTCTACCACCTCCACATGTTTGAGAGGCCTCCGGACAAGCACAGAACTAGGCTCGGCCACTAATTGCTGGACATTCCATTCTCCACCCAGGCAGGCCAGAAATAGCCAGATCCTTGCTTTAGGTGACCTCTCTGCAGACACCTTCATTATGTATGCACGCTGTTTACACAGGACTCCCTGCCTCAAGCAGGCAACCTGGCAAGCTGAATACTCAACTGCCAAGCACTCTGCATTTGCATACTGGCTAACTCTTTGTCAGTTTGGACTTAACTCAATCATGCTAAATTCTGACCTTTCCAAAGCTTTGTCCCGCTCCTAAATCGCATTGTTTTCCCCAAGTAAGGCATAGCCTGCAGTTACATTTCCCTCTATAAAAACCCCTGATTCTGAGACCTTCCTCGGATCGCTCCAGACTTCCATCCAGCCTTGCTGCCGCTTTGTTTGGAGAGCTGTCCCCTCAGTCCCACGTACTGAGACTCCATATCAGTGAACTCAAGCTTCAGGACAGGTGTCGTATCACCCAATTCAACAATCCCTCTCACAATCCCTCTATACCACTCCAACCTTTATTTTCTATAGCTACTTGTGTGAGTGTGTTGCACACACCATTTGTCTGTATTTAATAAAAATTCAATTATTCTTAAACTTGGTGTGCTCCTTGGCTTGGCCTGACCCCGTAGACATTGCGTAAAAGATTCCGCTGCGTTGCCCTGCCTCTCGCATTGCTAACTTGTGCTCTAGCTAATTTCCCCAAACATAGTTAATTGAGACCCCCAGTAGACAGGATAACAAACATTTCTGCACTACACTGCTATAGTGCTATTATTCCATTTCCTGGGTTTTGCAGTTTATGGAGGGGCATTTAGAATTCATAGCCAGAGAGCTCTTTGGCCTCAGTAAACTCCAAACCCCAGAATTCCACAGGATTTTTAAAGTGGAATAATAGCACCATAACAGTGTAGTGCGGAAATGGCCTCAGTGTAAGACGTTGGACAAAACTATAGGACCAATAAATAAATAATATACTAAAAAAATAAAAAGGCTGTGTTTCAATTTGCACAAAGACTGAAAGGATTAATTTACTCTAATGCAGCTTGAGTCCAAATGTTGAATGCTGTTTTAGTTTCAGTTCTGCTTCACTCACTCATGGAGAATCCTTTCTTTTTATTTCAGCAGGTGCAGGACTGAACCTTTTCTCCTCCCCTACCCCAAGAAGTAGCTGTGTTAGTCTCTTATAGCATAAAAAGGAGGGATGAGAGAAAAAAAATTTTGGCAGCTCCTTTAAGACTAATTGGTTCTTACTTTAACATGAACTTTCAGGAATATAAGCCTACTTCTTCAGATGCAGTATGGAGTGGTATTAGGCCTCAGGTATAAAGCATATTTAAATAGCTGTGGGAGTGGGTTAGAATGCAGCAGGAACCAGAAGGATGCAAATCATGTCCTTTGACCTAAATATTCAAAGGCCTGAGCGAAGTGATAACAGATCTTTCTGATCTTTACAATGGTTAGTTTGTGTTGATGGGTGAAAGCAATAAATCTGCTTACTAGAAGTAAGCACATCAATACTAACTGACCACAGTAAAGATTTAGGGGGGCAGATTTCTTATTTGGGGCCCAATGTTCACATTTCCCCCCAGTAGTTAATACCCTGGTGTGATGGGGGAAATAAGATGCTTTGGTATCTTCTGAATTTTGTTGTTATTCTTTGCTACAAAGATGTATAAAACTCTCTACTACAGAGATCACTTTGTAAATAAATTAACATGACTGTAACCTGCTTTTTTTTTAATGTCTCTGTCAAATGCTGTTCCCAGTGATGGTAACAAGTAAGTCAATGGCCATCATTACAACAAGCAAGTCAGAAATAAATACACTCTCCTGAATAAATGGGGTTGAAGAAAAAGGAAACACAGCCATGTAAAACAGTGGCAAATATTTAAGCCATGGGAATATTTCGTGATACCATCATTTTTACAGCACCCTCTCCAAGTCAAAAGCTTATCTTAATTATACTAATGAAGTTAAAGATTTATATCTTAGCAAGCAGCCAGCTGCCCGGATGAAACTTTGAGTTCTTACATTGTTTTGCAAATTTCTTAACCTAAGCCTTTAATTGGCTATGACCAGCTGTCAACACTTCCTTTATCATTGCTAAATTTGACCATGAGAGAGATTATTTCCCATGGTATTTTCTGGCATGCTAAATGGTGTGAAATAGCAGGCAAAACTTAATTGCCTCAACCACAAGTACATCAGGTTAAAATGTTCACTTCTGATAAAGCTCACTGTGGAAAGGCACAGGAGTTGTTGCTAACTGGCTGTGTACTGTTTCACCTCCCAGTGCAGTCTGCAGTTTCTGCAGTCTTGTATAGGCAGCATCAATAGGACAATTATCAAACTCTGTCAGCTTGCTGTAAAATCTGCCTGGACCCAAACTCTGATGGGCCAGTTCTCTAGTAAGAACTGCACTTATCCACTCATCCAAGTTCCTTGGGGTTTATTTGAAGAGAATGCCTGATTACAAAAAAGAAGACAAGTTGCTAAACCTGTTCTAAATTAAAGTGCAGTTGAGGGCTTACATACTTAAGGTTCATGCTGTTTGTATCACTATCAAAAAACCAGGCATTGGGGAAGGGATGCTACCCAAGTCTCTTCCTTGACATGCTAGTTGTCCCTGTGCAAAATTTAAAGTGATACAACCCCTGCAGCCTGACATAGGCTGAGATGAAATAGAATTCTATCTTCCAATGTATTCCCTTTGTACTTAAAGCAAATTCTGCATTTTGATGGCTGTTTTCATACAGTTGAAGAGACCACAAGGACCATCCCGTCCAACCTCCTGCCATGCAGGAACACACAATCAAAGCACGCCCAGCAGATGGTCATCCAGCCTCTGTTTAAAAACCTCCAAAGAAGGAGACTCCAACACACTCAGAGGCAGCATGTTCCACTGTTGAACAGCACTTACTGTCGGGATGTTCTTCCTAATGTTTCCTGTCGTTTGAAGCCATTGCTCCATTGTTAGGCCTCGCTTTGGGGATCCCCAATATCAGTATGGTTTGGATGGGCACCATACCTAATTGGCATCATATGTAATTGGCAACACCTTTTATTGGCTCTGATATCAAATTCAAGCCTAAGAGGTGACAGAGAGGCCAAACTGAGCGAGGGAAAGAATTTGACTGTAAATCTGAGAAGCATAGGTCAGCTCCAAAATTCCTCCAGGTAAGACTGAGTCATTTGTTAGGCAAATACACACCATTCCTGTGGATAATAGGCTTAAATAGAAGCTGGACTTTTCCAGGGAATCCAACTGTGAGGAGCCCACCAGGACACTGATTGACAGATCCCTTGTACACCTGGATTCTTTCGTCTGTCCTCACAGCACCCACAATAGACAGCTATTACAACATCCATCATGTCTTTGTCAAACAAAGCACTAAGCCCATAAACAGGCAAAGGACCCATTGTCCACAACAGGTTCCCTTTGTCTTGCATCTGGAAACTTCATAGCCACAAGCCATTTTCAGGGTACAAATACCCCTCATTTGCGGAGGCCCAGTGCAGCCTCTTGAAGGTCTACCCATCACTCTGTCCGTCTGGCTCCTGAATGAGAACTGCCCTTACGTCCTACCTAAGCCAAAATACATTTCTGCTCTTCATACTCTTCTGGACTGGTAATTATAAATCCCCCCAAATCCCTCAGCCTCTATAATTTTTCCTCCCTTTCTCTTTCAGCTAGCTCTTGTGTGAATGTGTGATTGTGTGTATCTTGTGTGCATGCATGAGTGAATTCCCCTCAATAAAATCATTTTATTAGACAATTTTGCTTGGTTTTTGGCTTGGCCTGACTTTGTAAAAATTGGGTTTAAAGATCTTGCTAGGTTACCCTGCCTCTTGTAGTGCTACAGCTTGTGCTCTGGCTAATTCCTATTCCCCATTATTTGGAGCACATTGAGGTATCCCCCACTGGATCCCAGAAATCAGGGTAACACCATACCCTAGTCTAGAGCAGCAGAAAACAAGCTTGCTCCATCATCCATATGAGATCTCTTCAAATATTTAAACATAACTATTATGTCACCTCTTAACTTTCTCTTGTCCAGGCTAAACATATCCAGCCCCTTAAGCCACTCTTTATAGGGCATGGTTTACAGACCTTTTACCATTTTGGTCACCCTCTTCTGGACATGTTCCAGCTTGTTTCATTATCCTTTCAAATACTATTCATTTATAAATAAAGGAAAACTATTTCACAATGTTTATTTTTCAAACTGCAAGTTTGCTACAAGTATATTTGGGCCTTGGTTTATGCAGAGCACTCCTTGATGTGGTAATGGTTGGATTACGGTAATGTATTTACATGGGGCTGTGCTTGAAGATTATTAAGAAATGTCAGTTGATGAAGGATACAACTGATAGAACTTTAACAGGCACAGGCAGGCTTGTGATACTAGCTTTCTAAGAAATTTACTGACTCCCTCACTGACTTCCTGGTGAAGTGCTGGCAATCTGTTGCCTGAAGGAGGCCTTCCCTTTGAACAAGTCTGTCCATGTTTTGAGATCTCCTTTTTTTAGTGCCTTCCTTACTAAAAGTGCATTATGTGAGAACAAAGAAGAAAGCTCTCTTTTTTTGGTCTTGAGAAGGTGCTTCTTTGTGGAAAGTTCTCCCTAAAGCAGGGGTGGGCAAAGTGTGCCCATGGGCCACATGAGGATCCCAGGGCTGTTTTTGTGGACTTTGGGGCTTCCAGTGGTTAAAAAAGTTGCTCCAAAATGACCCCACAAGGAGGTGTATAGGGCATTTCCACCATGTCTGAAGCCTCTCCGGATCCACTGGGGTAAAAAAAAAAATGCAAAATTTCAAAAATATTTTTTTCAATTCAAAAATGCTGTCTAGAGGCCCAGAAAAGCCTAAAAATTTGAAGAGAATTCCCCCATGCTCGCAGAAGATGTGTGGAGTTTGGGCCATTTGGGGGCAAAAATTATTATTATTGTTGTTGTTGTTATTATTGTTATTATTATTACACAGGAGTAGATGAAGTTGGAAGTACAGCCCTCCAATGTCTTGGGGGGGGCAATATGGCTCCCTAGCCTTTCACAGTATCCTACCTTTGCCCCCCCAAAGTGCAGCTTTTGTCTACATTCCCATTATTTTTCTACAATTACTTCCCCAAACGTTTGAGAAATGTATTTTAAACTGCTGCCTCATTTTGACATGAAAGTTATACATTCATGTGTTCATATTTACATTTTGTTTTAAATCTGCTCACTATTCCGAAATGCATTTGTTGGCAAATATTTTAGAAAAAGGTGTATGTGTGTATGTGTGTGCATGCGTGTATAAAATCTGAAATACCCAGAGTCCAGACAGCCTCTGGTAGCTGTAGGTCACTTTCCTATGATGCAATTCTTCAGTGCTTTCAGATATTTGTGAATGATGTAACCATAGAGTCAGGATGCATCATGTGGGTATTTCCATAGTGACTGTATGGGAAAATCCCATAAGACCTGAGTCACCTCTGCATTTGTGTTATTAACAACAAGGCTTTCTTCAGCTATGTGGCACGGCATCCCAGAAAGCCAGCTTCCACGTGGCTATTGCCCAGGTGTAGCTAGGTTTCGTAGCCAGTTATAAACTAATCTGAAGCTGCGTTTTAGATGAAATCCTCCCAAGGAGGCATCTTAAAATTTAGACAGTAAAACACAGTATTGACATTTAACAATTAAAGCTAACTAGCACCATTTACCCATGGCACCCAAGGAAAGTTTGCGTAAATAGGCCAGGAGAAAAAGTAAGTCTGAAAGGCTTGCAACGATGAGGGTCTGGTGGGGAGAGTCCCCTAAGCGCAGCACATGGGGTAATACTGTTAAGAGGGCCCTATCCCTTATTTTCTCCACAGAAGCAGGGCCTCTGCTGGTGATCTTAAAATGGGAGCAATTTGCACAAAGGCAGTTCTTCAAGGCAGTAAAGTGCTAATAGACTCTGCCCTCCCTTTTAGGTATTTTCAAACAACTGTGGTTGTCACTAAGGATACAGGTTTTATTGTTTAGTCTCACCTGCCAAGAATATATAGACAAGAATCATTAAGGGCATAGCCTGCACATTTGAGGGAAAGTTGTTAAAAGGAGACTGGCCATCCTTTAAGGAAATATTTAAATGCAGTTTAATCAGAAAAATATTAACAGTTACCAAAGAAGTCTCCACATCAATCTCGTTCTACCACTTACTACAAAGGCACAAAGAGAAACTCCCATCAACTGCCAAAGCCATATGGGTATATCTGACCTTATTACAAACTGACAAATGCTTGCCAGGTATTATGTGGTATATTTTATATCTGGAATTCTCAAGAAACTTTTGGGTGGGCTATAGCCACGTGTCTTATTTTCATTACAGGTCATGGCTGCCAGAAAGTTTAAAAAGAACTATATATTACTTGTGGGGAAAAAATGTTCAACAGTATTTGAATTGTTTTAAGCATTAACATGACTGGGATAAAACTGAACTATTCTCTGTTTGCCATAAAACTTGATATTCCTTCATTTCTAGCCTTTATTTCCTGCATGGAGTGGAATATCCTTCTCTTAATGTTAACTCTTTTTATGACATATCTCTACGTTGGACACAATAGTAACCAAAGACAACACGTGTATTAATTGTGTAAACCCATCCCTGGAAGGTATATGAAACGCTTCAGATTTGTGATCCTGGATTATAGTGCCAGGATGATTTTGATAATTGGCTTTTAATCTCAGGAGCAGACAATGTCAATGTCAGTGGCTGAAGATCTTCTGAAGTTTTTGTTGCTGGAACCATTTCAAAGAACCTTGTAATCAGGATATGGTAGAGATAGAAAAGTTAGCATTTTCATTGAAAACTAAACCTATCCAGAACTTTGAAAGGGAATGGAAAGGAGTTTTGGAATGGATAAAAATTTAAAAGTACATGAAAGCAAAGAAAGAGATAATGTAATTGTTTTCTCTTCTGTAAAATGTAACTGTTATTCTTTCGTTTTCTTTTGGTAAATGGAAACAAAGAAGGCTCAACTGGAGTAAAATAATATGGAAGCGGCGGGGGAGGGTGTGATATATCTGATAATGGGGTATACCCACTCTGTTTTTTATGCAATGAAACTTTTAATAAAAATATTTAAAACAACAACAAAGAACCTTATAATCAGAAGTTGTTGCCTCTTTCTAACTCATCAAAGTATTGCTGCAGAGATGGCAATCCTTCCATGATCATATGGGTGACTAATGCTGTGTTCCATCCAAGGCTCATATTCCTAATTTTGTCTTTTAATGTCTGTGCAACTGGAAACACTTCGGCAAATTTCTCTAAAGTTCACATGGCTAGATCTGCTTCTGTTTCTTCTTCCTCTAAAGATGTATTTACAAGTTTCTCCAGTTCCTCATTGAATAACACTTCTTCATGGCCATCGGTAGGTTTCTCGGCATCCTGATCCAGCAGGTCAGCAAATCCTTCTCCACCAAGTTGTCTTGCTGCATGAATGAGCCTCCTAACTTCTCCATCAATCCCCAGAAGGGCTTGAAATCATCCACAACACCACTCCATAAGTTTTTCCAGCAGACATTTACCGTTCCTGGTTTTAATTCATCCATTACATTTTTGATAACGGTTATTGCATCAGCAATAATGAAGCATTTCCAGCATTGTCCACATTAGGCTCTCCATCAACTGCTACCTGAAGGCGATCAAATACCAGTCAAGTTTATGTGTCCTTGAGAAAATGAATGATGATCTGATCAAGGGGTTGAGTCAGTCAGGTTGTACTGGGAGATAAGAAAACAACACTGACATTTTTGATTTCAAAGCAAAAAGATTCAGGATGGCCAGGTACATTGTTTGCTATTAATAGGATTTAAAATTCAAAGCCTTCCTGCTGCAAATATTGTTTTACTTCTGGGATGAAGTGTCTGTGAAACTGTTCTGTAAACAAGCTGGCTGTCATGCACACTTTCTTATTGTGCTACATAAACACAGGCAGATAAAGATAAACCCTATGCCAGCTTTATCCTCTGCCCTGCAGAGTTGCCACATAGGACCAGAGTTAACCTATCCATCCATGGTTTATACCCTGTTGCCAACTTGGCAGTTTTATGTTCTAGTGGGCATTTTTTTCCCTAGAAGAGTCTGGTTTCCTCGTAATGTTACCCCCAAAAGTAGGGGAACCTGAGGCCCTCCAGCAATACCAGTGCCTCAGAGAAAAGATGAGAAATTAATTAACTCAAGTCAGGAGGCTTCCAAGAGGTGGGATAACCTAGCAAGATCTTTCCACCAATGTTTATGAGGAACTTACAGGAAGAACCAGCCAGAGATGCAAAAGTAAACTAAAATGTGTTTTATTGGGAGAATTCAGTCACACATACACACAAGGTTCAGGTGTTCACACACTCACACAAGAGCTAACTAAAGGAAAGGGAGGAAAGACTGATAGCAGGATTCCGGGAATGGGCGTTATTTACCAATCCAGAAGAGCACCAAAGAAAAAGCTTTGTGGCTTAGACTGCGTCTGAGGGTAGTACAAATCAGAATTCAAAGTGACAGAGTGATGTTTAGCAGCTGATGTACTATGCCTAATGTGGGTTTGAGTATTCTTTTTTCCTGCCTAGAGGGCGAATATGTTAACGACTGTCCAGCAATATTGACAATGGAGTCTGGAATGAACTGATGGCTTTTAGCATGTAGAATTAATGGCTGATTTGATGGCTCTGTGCCAGTCAGGCAGGCAGGGGACAAAGAAGGTGAGAGGTAATAGGAACAGAACGATCAACATTTCTGTGTGAACATTGGAGACTCCTTGTCTCAGCAGAGTCTATCTGGTAGCTTGTTAGAACTTGAAAGCATCTGATGAACTACCTACAACCTGGTCATACTTATGAGGAGTCCTTTGACCTGGCTAACATGTCTGGTCTTACCTCTTATCCAGCATGGCTTTCAGCCATAGCAGTGTATTAATCAAAGCATATCAAAGTGTGGGAGTGTACAGCTACTAACAGCAATTGAACACCTGCTTTGGATGGTAGTCTTTTTTCTCAACCAGCTTCTTAAACTGCTCTGGAAATGTGGCAGCAGCTGCTTTGTTGAGAGACACAGCCTCTCTGCTTAGTTTTATATTTTTAAGTCCAAACTTGTTCCTAAATCTGTGCAGCCACACCCTACTTACAGTTAATAGCTTGGTGGCACTCATTTGAAGAGATGCCTTGCTGAATACTTTGTGGCACAACACACAGAAGGTAGTGAAATTCATTTTCTGTTCATGTCTTCCAGCTACAAATTTAATGCCCTTTCCATCTTTATTAAGCACTTATTACACTCTGTGGATATAACTTTTGCAGTTTGCGGTGCAATGGCAAAACTAGTATGGATTTCTTTTCCCTTCTTCACAATTTCATGGATGGAAGATTCATTCTTATCATACATCTTATAATCTCATTACACAATCTATTTTCTTTCTGTACTAAGTAAAAAACTTTTGCCTTCTCACTTAAAGGAAGCACTTTATGGGTTCTCTTAGGCTTATCAGAATTCCTAGCATCACTCTTGTGCTTTGGGGCCATTACAAACAACACAAGCGCTCAAGCAACAGGACTTTGCTGTATAAGGACAAGCACTTTATTGTATTGTACAAGCACAAGTATTTTATGCAAGCACGCTGCATCACAATCCGATCACACAACTGAGATGTCTGTTAAAACAGCTGGGTAGCATACAGCATGTGTATACAGCAAGGGAAGGCAAGACAGCTTGGACAACGCGTTACAGCATGAGAATGAGACAGAACAGGGTGCCATTTATGGAACTTCCCATTCCTTTCCATTTCCCATGAAATATTGTATGTATGTCCCTTTATTACTTAAATTTCTATTTAATTTCTATCAAATTCAAAGTAATATTTTCAGACTGCATTTCAGTGTGGGTAAGTGAAATTGTGTATAGCCATCATACAGATACAGGAGAGGTACTGTATTCTTAAATCCTTTACTGTGCTGTCCTATGTACTTGAGAAAACCTCACCGAACTCACTTCTGAATAGATGTGAATAGGATTGCAGTGAAAATAATGACAGAATTGTGAGGTTGCAGTTGTAAGTACACTGAAGCTCCATCAGACAAACACAACAGGGCTTACTTTTGAACAAAAACGCATGAGGCTGTGCTAAATACATCCAAAGTAATGCTTCTTTTTTTACGCTTGCTTATTCAAGGAGAAAATTAGTAATGCCACTTATTCAGATTTCATAGTTCTGGTATGCTGATAACAAGTGAGCATGAAGAGAGATTGTGAAGGGCTGGGAGTGATCATGCCTCTTACAGTAAGCTTTAGCTTCTAGTTATATTTGAATTTGGGGTTTGGATGTTTCCTCAGTGATTCCCCTTTGTACTCCAATCTTTCAACTAGTAGCATTTGTCCTAAGTTTTCAGTTCTCCTGTTAGTGTTGCATTATTATATTTTTGGTCCCATGTTATACCCTTGATATCCAAAGATCATGTCCTGAGAACATAATTATTTTATATAAAATATAAGTGAGCCATGAAGAGATACTGAAAGGACACGTAGGCAGAAGATCTCCTGGGGTATCTGACAAATGGCTAATAGGCCACTTGAAAGGAGTTTCTGCAGTGATCAGGAAGACAATTTACTCTCTGAGAAAGTAAAGAATGCCTGGAATGTGACACTTTGAAGCAGGCTTGAATCTCCAGAGAGAGATACTGATCTGCAGGAACTACAAGGATTCTCTCTTTGAACTATAAAGAAAATGATCCATCTTCATAAAAAGATAGAAACATTTTGGCTTCTTCAAGGCGTGGTTCACAATATATATATCTAGACACGGTTCCTCATTCTTTTGGAGTTCTTTTTCTTTGGAGTCTTTTGGAGTTTTGAAAGAGTCCTTTGGAAAGATGCATTTGGAGTTTTAAGTGAGAAATTCTCTCAGAGCTGCAAAAACAATGGAGATGGTAACCAGCTTAAATTTACAACACTATGGACTCCCCTCCTTACAGAAGTGTCTGAAATCATCTTTTCTCCCAGCTGAAGGATTCTGGATTGGTATCGTATGTCATCAAATCCTTTCTGTTATTCTCTCTCTCTTTCTTAATTTTCATCTTTTTCTAACTTTATAGTCTTGTATGCTTGCAGTGTGAATGAAGCTGAGTGATTGTAAGAACTTTAACTTTTCATACCTGTTATAGTGAGTGTAGCAGAGTTATTGTAGGGACTTTTACATCTGTGTTAATAAAATACTTAGATTTGAACAATTGGTGTGATTTTTGACTGGACCTGACCTGGTATACAATTGGGTTGCAAGATCCTGCTTAAGTTACCCTGCGTCTCGTAAAGCTAAACAGTGCTCTGAACTAATTTCCCCACAATTTTGATAGATTTTGGGAATCCCCTTAAGGAAGCCCCAAGCAATCAGGGTAACACCCAAAGCAGCAGAATGTTGAAGCCAGTCTTTTCAAGGGGTTAACAATTTTGGAGAAACATTATCTAGAATCTTGTGCAACCTTCTCTGTTTTGCATACGTTCCAGCAGTGCTGTTGAGATTTACAGGGCCCATATGGAGCAAACATGTGCCTGGTTATTATCCTGCTTCCATTTTGTAATTAATAAATATTTCTGGCCCAGTTGTGTCCTTCATTAGCAATCTCAGGCTGGATGCTTAGGTTGTGTACAAGCAACCTGCTATTTCCCTATGCCCTCATCCAGGGATGTGAAAATCTGTTCAGTTTTGTTTTCATTTTGCCTCTCAAAGACTCATCATGATTTGCATCATAATTCTAGCATGCAATATTGTTTCTGTATGCATCTTTGGCTTGATTTTTAAAATTTTGCTATTTAAAAATGTATTAATGATATTAATTGCTGTGGACTAATTTGTTGTTATTAACCTATTTTGTAGCTTTTAGGTTTTTCTTTTTTTAAGTTTGCTAGGACACATTACTTGATGGGCATGTGCTCCTGAGTTTTTGGTTCTTGACAAGAGTGCAAGCTCTCGTTCTCAAATGATACCTGACAGCAGCTCAGTATCTTTGAACTAGAATGCTCAGAATCCTCCAGCCACAGCTAGGGGGATTTGAGGAGTTCTAGTTCCAAAAGAACATGTCGGCTGGAACGGATGTTAGGAGCTGAGCAACAGAGGGCCTTTCTGCACTACACTGTCAGAGTGCTATGATTCCACTTCCAACATCCTGTGGAATTCTGGGGTTTGTCGTTTCCTGAAGCCAAAGAGCTCTCTGGCTGAGAATTCTAAATGCTCCTCCCTAAACCGCAAACCCCAGGATTCCACAGGATGTTGGAAGTGGAATCATAGCACTATAACGGTGTAGTATGGAAAGGACCAGAGAAACTCTTTTCCTAACTCTGTAGCCAACTCTGGCTTTCTTCCCACTGGTTGATTGGAACTGCTTGGCAGCTGGCAACTCCTTTGCCCCCTGGCTGATTTTTTTTGGAGGGGGAGGGAAAAATCCAGCTTCATTAATATTTCAAGAAAAACAAAATCCCTGAAGAGAGGAACGCCATGGGAGGCCCCAGCCCTTTCTCCTTTTCCTGATGTTTTCTCCTCAAACCTTCTCTGAAGGTAGAAAATAATTTTCTCTCACTAGTTTCCGCACTAGGCTGTTATAGTGCTATTATTCCACTTGCAACATCCTATGGAATCCTGGGGTTTGCAGTTTCGGGAGGGGCCGTTCGGCCCCTCCCGAAACTGCAAACCCCAGGATTCCATAGGATGTTGCAAGTGGAATAATAGCGCTATAACAGCCTAGTGCGGAAATGGCCTAGGTGGCTTCAGAGAGGTGCCTTCGCATTTCCAGGTGGCGGCCTTCTTTGGGAGGCCTTTGGCTGCCACCTCTTGCCTCCTGATTTTGTCCGTTCAACAGAACGTGCTTCGTTTCAGAGTGGAAAGTTGGGTGTAGATCCAGGGTTCTTGGGTTTTTTGGGCGGGCCGCTGGTGTCCTGTGATATCCCCCCCCCACTCCTCTCCCCTCAGGCCTGCTCGCTCTTCTGAGGGGAGCGGGACAGGTGCTTTAACTCGAAGCTCTCCCAGGAGCCTGGCGTCGCTTTCCTAGTATCTTTCTGTAACAAGAGGTGGTCTCAACTGGGGGGGGGGATCAGGGACGGGACGGAGCCGTGGGTTGGAGCGACAGCTGCCAGTCAGCGGCGGCTAAGCCGGAGGCGAGGAGGACCCGAGGGCGCTCTCGGGCCGGTTTCCCACCCCGCCCTCTAGAGGCGACCGCGGGCAGTTGCAGGTGAGCCGCCGCCGCCGCCGCCGCCGCCGCCTCCGCGCGCCCGGGTGTCGGGTTTCCCGGAAGCGCGTCTCGCGCTGCCCTGCGGCGAGGAGCCCCTTTCCCAGCAAAGCGCCGCTTGGCCGGCGCGGTTACACAACGCGGGGCGGCTGCCACGGGGCCTGAGCGCGGCGTGTCCTTGCAGCGGGGAGGGAGGGAGGGAGGGAGAGCCAGCAAGCGCCGCCCGCCCGCCCGCCGCGCCATCTGCTCCTCGGCCGTCGAGGGAGAGCCGAGCGGCGGACGATGGAGGCGCTTCCTGCCCGCGAGGAGAAGCACAACCCGCTCCGCGATGCCGGCATCTGCTCTCGGATCTTCTTTTGGTGAGTCGGAGGCAGAGCGAGAGCCCCTTCGCCCGGCTTCGCAGCGTGGCTCCCGGTCGCTTCTCCGGGGGGCAGCTCGAGACCGGTGCCTCTGAGCACGTGCAGAGCGCCGTTCTGTGGACCCGTCAGCAAGCCGCCCTGCGCTGCTTTGGAGGCTGTGCGTGGAACCGGGGAGTCTGAGCTCTCGCGCCCGAGTCCTTTGTCCTGCGGGGGGCTTCGGGGTCTCTGGTAGAACCGGAGGTGTGAGTGGGTGGGTGTGTGGGGCAGCGAGTTTCTCTGACGTCACGACTAATTGTAATTCATCCTCTTTATCCGATGCATTTACACTTGGGCCATTTCCACTTTATACTCTTATAGCGCGATTATTCCACTTTCAACATGGGCCATTTCCGCACGAGGCTGTTCTAGCGCGATGATTCCACTTTCAACATCCTCTGGAATCCTGGGGTTTGCAGTTTCGGGAGGGGCCGGCCGGCCCCTCCCGAAACTGCAAACCCCAGGATTCCAGAGGATGTTGAAAGTGGAATCATCGCGCTAGAACAGCCTCGTGCGGAAATGGCCAGCGCGATTACTTCCACTTTGCCAAACCCGATCCCATAGGATGTTGAAAGTGGAATAATAGCGCTATAACAGGCTAGTGCGGAAATCTTGCTTGTCTCCAGGGGATGCTTTTGGAGGAAATGGCTTTTTTGGTTGGTTTGCCAAGCGTGCTTTACAGGGCAAGATAAGGAGAGATGATTCATAAATGCTTCTTGTAACTCGGGTTATTTCTTTCAAAGGTTATTTCTTTCAAATTCAAAGAGCAGTTTGGAATTGCTGAATGAGGGTTTCTCAACCAGGGTTGTCTGGAACTCTAGGGTTCTGCAAGACATGACTGAAAAAAAAAAACATTTTTTTTAATGATTAATATTTTGTTGAATCTTGTTGGATTAACCACATAGGCATTAACTATTTGTAAAGATTTCCAGTAATTGAATGTAAACCACCGTTGTATGACAAATTATGACAACTCTTTAACAGACCATTAATTCAAAGTAGAAAAAGTAGAAAAAAAACATTTTTTGAAGGTGTAGATATAGTAAATTATACTGGTTTTCCTTGAAGCCAATTATTTCAGGAGTTCCTCCAGGGTTAAAAGGTTGAGAAAGGCTGCTCTTAAATAGTTAGTAAGTGAAACAAAGTGTATATGGAAATCTGGGACATTCCACCCACCCTCCAGCCAAAATGTTATGAAAGTCAACTGCATAAAAAGTTATCAGGCATAACTTGTATTTTTTGAGTGATAATCCACAAATTGTTATCCACAGAACACCCAGTTCCCATTTTCATTGTGCTAAGAGAATTCTTAGAGAATTTGTACAGCCCAGTTCTGTGCGTCATCTACTCAGAAGTAAGTCCTACTGAGTTTATGGGGACTTGCGGTCAGGTGAGTGGGTGTAGTAAGAGCCAGTGTGGTGTCGTGATTTGAGCTTTGAGGCCAGAATTCGAATCCTTGCTTCACCCTGAAAGTCCACTTGTTGATCCTGGGCAAATCATAATTTCTCAGCCCTAGATGAAGGCAGTGGCAGCCCCCCTCTGGACAAATCTTGCTAAGAAAATCTTGGGTAGATTCTGGGTGTGTGTGTGTGTGTATGTGTGCATGCACACGCATGCCTTCAGGTTGCCTACTGATTTATGCCAGCCCCATAAATTCTGTGGGTTTTCTTAGGCAAGGAATACCTAAATACCTAGATGTGTTTTGCCGTTTCCTTCCTCTGAAATGTACCCTACAGCACTTGGTGTTCATTCGTAGTCATTCATCCAAGTACTAACCAGGGCTGGCCCTTCTTAGCTTCCAAGATCAGATGGTATCTGGTGCGTTTAGGGTATTTAGACCCTAGATTCTCCTTAAGGGCACCATAATTTGGAAATGACGTCAAGATAAAGAACAACGACAACATGGGCATAGGATTGCGGCTGTGAAGGCAGTGCATCTTTGGAGAAATAAGACTGTACAATTAGCTTTCTGTCCAGAACAAAATGAATAAGTTTATATTATAGTGTTCTAGGGATGGATTTGTTTAGAATCGAGGTAATTTAAACCCAGAAAGAGACTGATTCAGCTTTTCTGAATTAAATCAGGTTACCCAGTTTATGATCTATAAACTTCCGCCACAAGAGTTTATGCTAACTATTTAAACTTACAGCATAATTGTTTACAATGGAATAAAGCCTTTATAGTTCCTAGGATCAAAACCTCCAAACTGAGGCTGTGCAGTGCATAAGCCTTTTTCATTACGCACTTACTATCAGCAGAGAGATAAAAGCTCGACTGATGCTTTCCTGTTTGGTACTCTGTGTCCTAAGCAAGGTCATCACTTAGCTGAAGGTGAGGGCCCCAATCCTGTCTGGAATCGAACGGACATTAGGACAAGTGCCCAGAAATTTCCCAGCGTAAGACTGGTAATGACTGGCCAAAAATACTGTTCTGTAATATAGAGGTAAATGTTTATGGTACTTGGCTGATGGAGTCATAAATCTTCATCACTTGCATTTATTATGATATCATTTGTTCTGTCATATTTATAATCCTTGACTTTAGGCCAACTATTTTTTCTTTCATCTTTGATACCAGACTTCAGTCACTATGTCTTCATAATGGGTTACACATTCATTTTTAAAAGAGAATTGTAGATTTAACACACTGCTGCTATAATCAGATTTCCTTTCAAATGAAGGCAATATTTTAATGAGTCCATTTACCCATTTATTCCGTGCAATTTTTTTAAAAACATATTTCCTCCATCTTAGACAACACTTCCATCCTTAATCACACAAAAATGTGTCAAGCAGTGCTTGGTTTGTCTTGCATTGGCTTGAATTGTACCTCGCTTTAAAGAAGTTTAAAAATACTTAAAAAATGACTACTGTTTTAGTTTGTTTCAATAATGAGATAATTCTCGAGGGCACTTCACACTTTACCAAAAATGAAAGATATTGTTTGTTCCGTGTGAAGTTCTGCAGGTGAGTAGCACTGCATATAGAGTGGGTGGGCAGTCATGCAGCCCTCCAGATTTGATTGGACCACAAATCACAGCATTTGTCACTGTTGGCTGTGCTGTCTAGGTCTGTCGGGACTGGCAGTCCATAAGCATATACATGAGGTATACATGATGCCCACTTCTGATGTAGAGGCTATATGTCTGAAAACATATGATATGTACATGCTAGGATGAACTGAAGTTGTTGAGCATGAGTTTACCACAGAGTTCTCCTCTATATGTTATTGTTCATCTTGTACTTACATGAGAGAGAAAAACAAGAGATTGGATCTTCACATAGCTACTTGATGTTTTCTACTTCTGGATAGTGGCTTTGCAGGGTTCTGTGTTTTTAAGATACTGAACAAAGAAAGGAGAACATATTTGGTGGCCTAAGCGAGAACATAACACATTCTTCTCCCTCTGTCTTTGTCTCTTTTTTTTTTAACCCTTTCATTAATTTATTTATTTTTACAAATCAATCCATCCTAAGAGTATTGAGAAATTGGCTTTTACAGACAAGGATTTAAAGTTCCATCTGTCTCTCTGTTCCATATTTTCAACATCTTGTTTGCCATGGCATTGACCTAACCTTATGAAGTAGCTATAAGAGGTACAAGATAATATCTGCAAAATATTTTGAACACTTGAGAATGCTGTGTAACTGCTAGGTATCATTTCAGATTTTAGAAGGAACTCATTACGGGTTAACAATTACAGGTTACATGTAACATATTACATGTAACATATTACGTTATTATGCCCTCCTTACCCTCAAAAGTAATTTTTGTGAAAAAAATGTAAAAAGAAAAAAGGTAAAGTAATTAACTGGGTGGGCTAGAATTCAGCATGGGACTTAATGTCTTTGTAAATGGACTTCCATGTGTGGGACATAGAACTGACTAGTTTTGCCACATCTGTATTCATCTAAGGGCTGCTGCAACATTGTAGCATACAGATGTCGATTGTGCAGCGGTAGCCAGTGGAGTGACTGATGTGCCACAGCCCTAGTGTTCAGTGGGCACTGTCAGTGCACCTCTGGGTATGAAATGCCAGAGCGCAGAAGGGGAGCCAATCAGAAGTGTCTGGTACAGATTAGAATTGTCCAGTACTCATCACAGGTGCCCAGTGAGTGTGGGAAATTTCCAGTGCACATCACAAGTGCCCAAAGTGCATTGGAAGCACCCGATTGCACGTCAGAAGCATCCAGTGTGAATCTGAACACTCTTGCTGGTGCCTAGACACCCATCTTCACAATTCAGTATAGGAATTTTGTTGCATTTCTCCAAGATCGCTATGGATTTGTAAAGTTACCAGTTGTAGACCATGATACAGAATCTTGTCTATAGTTCTCTAGTTGTATTTTGAGGGGTTATTGAGATGGTGTGGATGGGTTTCTAACAATTTTTGACCAAGTTTCTATTTTTAAATGTATTTGTATAAAAATAAAATAAAAAGATAGCTTTAAAAGCACACTTTAGTTACACTTCTAGTAAATAATGTCTTAAGCCATTGAGTTATGTTCAAGGTGCTGAGATAGGTAGCAACTGGTGGGGTGTTGGGGATTTAATTCCATGTATTGTTGTGGTGTTCAGTTTTATTGTCTTTGTCTCTAATTGTATATGTAAATGTTCCACCTTTTGGTGTAAAGGGTGTTATAAATAACTGTTGTTATTTGGATGTAATTCTTTGCTAATTTCATTCTTAAAGCTAACAAGTAGTTTCAGCAGTTTTTCCTCCCACTGTGGGAATGTCTTAAAAAACTGCAATTTTACACTGTGAGGTTCTACAGGTGCAGTTTTTAGAGACTGTTTGAAGTTCAGGGCTCATTCTGCACTAATTTCATATGTAGCCATTTTATTCAGAAAACTCTAGTTTCTGTGCAGGAAGCAGAATATACTGTCTGTGCAGATCATTCACCTGATCTGATTTGGCCCTTTGTTAACCCCTGTGCTGGGTAGGTGCTGTATAACTAGTTAAAATATTATTTTCTGTGCAGAAAATGCTGATTCCTGCACAGAGGATAGTGTAGCTCAGGAATTAATACCATTCAAAGTCCACATGAAGTATTTTTGCACAGAAAACAGCATTTTCTGAGCAATGCTGATTTATGCACAAGAATCCCATCTATGAATTTTGTGCAGAATAAGTCTCAAACTGCAGATGTTCTCACTAGTCCAGGATTTTCCTCATCACACTTTTGTGACATTCACAAAACACATCTTTTGACCATTTTTGATTTTTTTTGAATACTTTCTCTATTCCTACTCCTAACCAATATAAAAATTGGAGTTGATAGTGACAGATCATTCACCTGATCTGATTTGGCCTTTAGTTAGCTCTTGTGCAGGATAGTTGCTGTACAGCTAGTGAAAGAGAGTTTTTAAGGTCAGAGTGGAATGATAGCAAGAGCTCTGGCTAAAATGGAGACCCTTTACTTCCATCCAGTTAAGTGCCCACAAATCTACATGTACCGTTTCTTGAAATGCTTTCCAAAGCCCATGAAGGCAGCAGAGCTTAGAAAGCTACTTCTTTGGACTACATTCCCCGAACTTCTTAGCCAGAGTTGTCCAAAAAGGTAACATTTCCAAGGTCTGGCTGCCAGGCGTGTCATCTGAGGAAGATTATGCAGCGGTATTTAATGTACAAGGTACTGGCACTGTATTAACAGCTAAAAGAGCACCTTAGGTCATAAGTCATGGCAGGTCTCCTCCACTAAGTGACTGCTGAAGGCTGATTACATAGTCACTTATCAGACTTCTCCTGTAAGTGCACCTGTCTCCCTTTGGTCCCATCTATTACTTGAATTTTTTGTGGTGCACTGCATTTTTTGTTTCTCTTGTGTCTGAGAATACATGTCTTATACACATGCCATTGTTCTAGTTCACTTTTATTTTATTTTCCAGTCTGATACACAATTCAGAAAACGGCTGCAGCAATCAGCTTCCTGAAATGCGTACTAACTAATAAAATACAATGATGTAACCATTCTCATGGATGAATGCACAAATATAAACCTGTGGGTGTGAAAATGTAACTTGAAAAATGTATCCAGGAACTAAACAGCTTAATGTTGTGGATTACATGTTGTCCAGGCCTTTTCAGTGGCATAGAATCAGGAGTACAAACACGTAACAGCAGAAGAAGAGACATGCTAGATCAAATTGAAGCTGTATCATTTCCACCATTCTGTCCGCACAGTGGCCAACCAGTTGTATGTGGGAATCACTCAAGGAGGGTAAAAGTGTAACCTATTTGCTTCATGCATATAGGCCCCATTGAGCATAGTGGGGCTTAGGTCTAAGTAAATGTGTATAGGAATGCACTGTAAATATGTTAGCTTTTGACCTCTTTATTACCAAAGAGAGGCTGAAGAATAAGGAAAAGCAAGGTTGAAACTCCGTTGTGGTTCACTCAAAATGCTCTCACCAGTGCTGTTTCAGAAATGATGCAATCTGATTGAAATATTTTGCTTGCATTACTGTATTTAAGCAGAAGTGGCTTAAATAGTTAATTCATCTTCTGATGGCTTTTCTAAGCCCCAACACTGGTGCCTGCTCTGTTTATAAAAGGATTGTACAATGGACTCTCATTCGCTCAGTGCCTCTAGGCACTTAACAATAAGCTTTAAAGAATAGCTATGTGGCTCTCTGGGGAATTTACCAAGGCAGAAGGATGTCTTGAGTTGTATATACTCTATACCAAGAGTTCTTACATTTTTCTTTACTGTAAATATAACTTTTGTCAGGGACCACCAAGACTTAATGCAGAATTTAAATATAGATTTAATGTTCAAATATTTATGTAAATATTCAAAATTTTTTTATTTATTTATTTATTTATTTATTTATTTTTAATTAAAGGCTTCTGCAGACTAGGATTCAAATCACAGCTCAGACATGGGGTCACTTTGCAGAAGGCACATTCTCTCAGCCTCAGAGGAAGGCAAAGGCAAACCCCCTCTGAATAAATCTTGCAAAAAAAAAAAACACGTGAAAGGTTTACCTTAGGGTTTCTATAAGTCAGAAGTTACTTGAAGGCACACAACAAGAAACTGCTGCTGACAGGGGAGGTTCTTTCTAGTCAGTTTTCAAAGCTTTCCCTTTGAAAACTGACTTATGGCAGCCGTAAGGTAAACCTGTCATGGGGATTTTCTTGGCAACATTTGTTGCTTTTGCCTTTCTCTGATGCTGAGAGAATGTGACTTGCCTGAGGTCACCCTGTAGGTTTCCATCATCTCCAGTGTCATAATTTGGGCATGCTCACATGCCTGCCACCATGTTCCTTTTGACAGGAGTGCAGCAGTGTGTGTGTGTGCATGCACTAGCACGGGTACTGAAAATGGTCACTTCGTCCCTCAGTGTCCCTCCCCCCACTGCTTCATCCCTGTTCCTGTTGCTGCTGCTGGTGCCCAGTGGGGCTTTGTGGATCTCCTGTGGGGTCTCTAAGAACCACTGCTCTATACTGAAACTAATTCAAAATTCCAGATGCAGGTATGGGAGGAAGTTTTGCTGACCTGTGTATTTGTTTGCAAAATTTGTTCTATTAGGATTTTAATTGGCAGAATAGTTGTGAATTGTGTGGCATGGAGTAACTTTGGGGATCAGAGGACAGAGGTTACTCTGTGCGCTACAGTACTAGTACTCTGCATTTCTCCTGTATAGCACTTTTGAGAGTGTTTCATGTTATGTTGTTGTGATTCACAATTCTGAATGGGAGACAGCCAATGTGATATTACCAGTTAGTGGCCATTTCCGCACGACGAAGCTCTTCCTCATTGTCTCGCTGCAGTCCTGGGTCCAGAAGAGAGTGCATCAGCAACGCCCCCATCTGCACCTGCTTGGTCCATGCGGAAGAGAACACAGTGGCGCCATGTCTTCCTTCCGCAGCACAGCCTGGCTTTTTTCATTGCTGCACTATGGGAGGAAGCATCACCAATGCGCTTCCGCATCTTCCGCATGGCCAGAAGTGACGGGAGCACCGCGCAATTGCAGGCGTGAAATGGATTTTTTCCGTTTTGTGAAAACTGTGCAAGCGTGACGCTTTGTGACAGGATGGCAGCGGGATGGTGATGATGTCATGCGGAAGCGTGACCTGCTGACTGCTACCACCCTGTGGCAGAAACACAACAGTAACCTCGTGCGGAAAGGGGCAGTGTTAGCCTGGGACATATGAGATTTTCTTTCAAGTCTCTAATGAGCCATGAAAATCACTGGATGGCTTTGTGCTAGTCACTCTCAGCCTAACCTACCTCACAGGGCAGTTGTGAGGACAAAATAGGCTAGAAGAGAGCCATGTTCCATGTCTTGAAACCATTAGAGGAAACACGGCATGTAAATGTAGCTAATAATAAGGAAATTACTATTATTGTTGTTGTTGTTCTTCTTGTTGTTGTCATCATGTTGAACATGAAGTTTAGTGAAGGCTTCGTAGATGACTTCTTGATCTGTAGTTCTCTTCCCCTATGCTGCATGTAAAGTGTCAGAGAGGTAGGAGGAAGTGGAGAGTTATACTTCCTAGACCAGACCAAAGTCTGTCTGTGCAACCATTGTGGTTCCAGGCATGTCTAGCTACATTCATTGGAAGCTCACAAGAAGGGCATGAAGGTGGCAACCATCAGTGTCTAGTAGCTGGAAGAGGTATGCTGTGTCTGAACATGGCAGTTCTGTTTAGATTATCATGGCTAATAACTGTTGATAAACTTGCTTCCCATACAGGGTGGTGTTTTTTTTTTTGGCATAAAATGATAAAGCAGTAGAACAGATGGGAATGCGTCTCTTCCTTGGATCATCAGAAGTTGTTAGGTTTCAGTTTGCAGTTTCAGTTTGCAGAAGCCTCCGTCAATGTGGTCAGTGGTGAGGGATTCTGGGAGTTTTGCCCAACAACATCTGCCAACCCACAGGTTGCAAAGCCCTGATGTCATTCAAAAAAAGAACAGTTTAGAAGAAATGGAAATACTTTGTTTTGTTAAAAAGTTAAAGTGTAAGGAGCGAATGAGAGAAATGATCTATTAAAATAAAGGATGCAGTGGGAACAAAGAAAGCTGCCTTACACTGAATGTGATCAGTGGCTTCATTTAGCTCAGTACTGTCCACATGGACTCTCAGTGGCTCCTCAGGGTTTCTCAGGTCTCATAACCACAGCTAGCTTTCAGTCTCTGTTTTCCAAATGAAAGTTTGCAGCTGTTCTTTTTTATACCTATGTCTTGAACTCTGCATGGGAAACAGGGCATTAGAAATCTGGAACTGGTAGGAGTCCATGTAAGCAAATGACCTGGATCTTCTGGACCATAGGAACAATGCAGAAAGCTGTACCAAATCCATCTTGTCCAATTATTGGCAGAATTTCTCCAGGGTTTTCAGGCAGGAGTTTTTATAGTCCTCTTTGGTGATGCCAGGAATTGAAACTGCAACTTCTGCATAGAAAACCTCTAGTTTACCACTGAATTTCAGCCCTTCCCCAATTTACAAGCATGAGTCAGCCAATGTTAAATAGATGCATACACTGATTTCACTGGGAGAGTTCAGCCTTTAAATGCTCTTAGCTTTGGCTGAGCTGCACTCCAAATCACTTCAGTCCTAGAATTGGTTCACACCTGCAAGTTCATTATGGTGTTTGTTCACCATTCAGGTAGTGACTTGTGTATATGAATGAACTGAGGGTGAGGAGACCAGAAGAACTATTTCTGCAGACAGTAACAAGTGATATTGCAGAAAAATATTCTATGGTAAAAGTAAGACTTAACAATAGTAGTAATGATATTAGAAATACAATTGATATTTGGTTTGGAGTCCATAAAAGCTTATGTTGTTAATTTCTTTCACTCATTGCCTTGTCATGTTTAGCTTTACTATTACTATCAAAAATGTAGTCTCAGAAAGATTTTACAACAAGTTCCATTTGTTGTTTTAGGTGCAACTTGTTAAGAGAAAGTGGTAATCACCAAATCTTCTAACTTAAGGATGTGGTCTTTCAGATCTTGGAGATTATAATGTCCAAGTTAACAAATCTGAAGGATTATATTGAGTTGTCCTGTGAGAGTGCGCTTGAAAAGGGTTCTTGGTGATTTAATCAACTTCCTGGAGAATATCTGAGGAACACCCATCTTGAATCAGAAATCTAATATTTCAGATAGAATGAGTTGTGTGAACACAGAACAGTGAGTCAGAATCCTGTCTTACAGACAGCTTGACTGCTTCTGTTCACCTTCTCTCTTCAGTGGGAGTTGGTTTAGTAACCAGAAGCCAATATAACAGAGAGCTTTGTATAGGCCGGCATCTTATTTATGACTCTTGATGGGGTAAGTTGGACTTAAACCATTGTAAGTCTTTTTAAAAGTGATTTCGCAGGTCTCAGTTCTCTACCAACCTTGCTCAACAACAAAAATTCTCTTAGGACTAACATTTTAGCTGCTGCAGTTCGTACCCCACAGGCATTTGGTGACCAATGGAGAGTGGTAGGCAGCAGAGGCAGAATCAAGACATCTTCTGGGACCTGCAGAGAATATCTGAAGTTCTTGGTGGATGATATGTGTGTTTGGATTGTTAATTTGGATACAGGGACACCCATACGCTTCTCCAGTGGGGGGGGGCGTTCTTTGCTGGCCACAAAATGGCTATGGGGCAAGAACTGTAGCAACAAAAAGGTGAGTCCTGGAGTGGGTGAGAGGGGAGTTGTACATACATAGTTCTGCCTGTGCAGAACTTTATGGTACTTCTCCCAATGCAGAATTGTGGATACTATGTCTAATCCAGATCTTTAGGGGTGCTTCACTGGGGAGTGTTCTTATTGCTGCTCTTCAAATGGTACTGTGCAGTTTTTCCATTTTTTTGTTGTTGTTGCCTCTAATGGCTTTGGGGAAAGAGGGAATGAAAAGACAGTGGAAGAGGTGGGAAAACATAGGGTACAAAAGGGAAGGGACACCTGAATTCTCTCCCCCTCCAATAAAATTCCCTTGAGCTATCCCACTTTTCTCTCAATAATGGGACTCAAGGCAGCTACCAACATATTTAAAACATCACAAATTAAAATGAATACAAACATTCATAAAAGTATAAATATAAGATTTAAAGAACAATTAAACTCAATACATTTAAACTGAGAGCTGGGCCAAAGATAACAAAATGAATTTCAGCAGAGAGAAATGTAAAGTCTTACACTTAGGCAGAAAAAATGGAATGCACAAACATAGGATGGGGGACATGTGACTGAATAACAGGACGTGTGAAAGGGATCTAGGAGTCTTGGTGGACCACAGGCTGAATATGAGTCAGCAATGTGATGCGGCAGCCAAGAAAGCCAACGAGATTCTTCTTTGTCTCAACAGGACTATGGTGTCTAGATCAAGGGAAGTAACAGTGCCACTCTATTCTGCTTTGGTTAGACCTCTTCTGGAATAGTGTGTCCAGTTCTGGGCATCTCATTTCAAGAAGAGTATTGACAAACTGGAGCATGTCCAGAGGAGGGCGACCAAAATGGTGAAGGGTCTGGAAGTCATGTCCTATGAGGAGCACCTTAGGGAGCTGGGTATGTTTAGTCTGCAGACGAGAAGTTTAAGAGGGGACATGATAGCCATGTTCAAATATTTGAAAGGATGTCATGTCGAGGAGGGAGTGGGCTTGTTTTCTGCTGCTCCAGAGACTTGGACAAGGAGCAGTGGATTCAAACTGTGGGAAAACAGATTCCACTTAAACCACAGGAGGAACTTCCTGACGTTCAGAGCTGTTTGGTAATGGAATATGCTACTTTGGAGTGTGGTGGAGTCTCCTTCTTTGGAAGTTTTCAAGCAGAGGCTGGATGGCCATTTATTGAGAGTGCTTTGATGTGTGTTCCTGCATGGCGAGGGGTTGGACTGGATGGCCCCTGTAGAAGGATGGTCTCTTCCACCTCTATGATTCTAAAACATTACATATTAAAAATATTAAAATGTATCTGGTAATGCCCCTGGCTTGTTGATTCTCTAGTAGATTAGAACCTGAAATAAGGGTTTGAAGATAAGTCAATTCTCAGCTTGTTGGGGAGCAACAAGGAGTAGAGTTTAGACTTGTTCTTCTTGATGAGTTCCCCTTGAAGGTGAAAGTGAGAGGGGGACCTAACTTGATTCCTGGGTGTGAAGATCCCCACATTTGACTTGTCTTTCTCTCTCTGTCTCTCTCTGGGTGCTGAGAGTGGGGCTGTCCGTGGGCCAGATCAAAGGGTCCCGATCCTTTGCTTTACTGTGACATTTCTGTATGCTTCCTTATTCTTATTTGTTATGCTTGCCATATGAACTGTGCTGCTGCACTTTACTTGAAATAAAGAGCCAGAACCTTCCTCCAAACACTAAATCTCCAAAACGCTTCCTGCAAACACTGGCAGTAGTGTGGTATTCTCTTCCCCCTCATCAGCTCCAAGGTGAAGTGAAAATGTAGCGGCTGTGAGGCCAAGGAGTCCTAAATATTTTGATCATACAAGATCATACCAGCAAGCTTCTTGCTTCTTCCTGCCACCATCTCCTAGAGCAGAAAAGTTCCATGGCCATTGCTAGATAGAAACACCATGAATACATGCATCCAGTAAAATGGTTAAGCTCAAAATGATAGACTTGAGTATCTTTGTCTGTTTTTTGGTGTAATCATGCTAAGTGTGCATGGTAGCACAAAATGCAGTGTTTGGATAAATGTGATTTATGAAGCATTGAGCAAATGTACACTGGCTTCATTAGTACTTTAATCACTCCTTTGTCTCAAGTCTACTGACTAAATAGTTGCAGGGGCTATAGAAGATGTAGAAGATGGCAGTCCATGTTTTATAGATCATAAAAATGAAATTCATAGCAGGGAGAGCCTTCAAAATACAAAGCCTTTTCATCTCACAGCAGAGAGAATCTTCAAACTGCAAAATAAGAAAGCATTCTTGTCTCACAGCAGAGACAGCCTTCTCTGCTATGGTGTGCTGGTTGTAGAATATTCAGCCATTTGGCACCAACACATGTCACTCCAGCACTAGTAAAAACCATGCCTTTCTGCTAAAGCCTTAGAGGCCTGATTGGTTTCACCAAGACTTACACATACACATGCTTAATATCTTCTTAAACTGTTTTAATTGGTGTTAAACAGTCTTGTATTAACTTGTCAAATTGTTAAAAGATATTTTTAGTTTGCTTAAATTATTCTTACTGTTTCAGATTGTTTCACCAGATTTTATTGTATGCTTCCCTGAGTTACTTGGAAACAGAGTGAGATATAAGTGGGATATAGGTATTTTAAACAAATAAATTGAATAGTGTATAAGACAGAAGTGTAACATGGTTACATGTTATCTACCAAACATTTTCTACTTATATGTTATACCAGAAGTTTATCTAGCTGTTTGGAAACAGATACTACTGTGCAGAGCCACTGTAATGTTTGTGTTTATGGGTGAACTTCATTTTAGTATTTAATGAAACAGTGGAGTAGCCTTGTGTTCCAGAGTTTCCTCACTTTGAATTGTTCATGTTAACTTTAATTTTGGGGCATGTTAACTTTAGACCATTACAGTATCTGATTCTCGAAACTGGATGAATCTCAAGTTTTCTTCATGAAGCTGAAGTTGGTTACTAGAACCCAAAGAGGCTCCTCTGTCAGGTGATATCAACACTTGTCTGAACCAAAGCTGTATATGTAGAGAAGATACTGTCAGGGGTTGCCATCTCAAACCAATAATGCATATTGAGGCAGGAAAGAATAAGCAACTGCCCTCTCAGAAAAGAACCTTGTGATTTAGGTGCCCATTCTAATGCAGCTGAATGTTTAATCTTTATTTTGCACAAATAAAGGACTGAAAACTGGGAATGAGGAGCCAAGTTCAGTGTCATGTATTCTTCAGGACTGTGTAGCTGATTCTTGTCCTTCCTTCCTTTGCATTTTGGATAGTAAAAAGTTAGACAGGCAAAAGTCAAGTCCCAGAGGTTTGGTTTTGCACTGCTAGTTTGTAAACTAGTGTAAGCTAGTTTATGGAAAAAAATGAATCTACAGAGGATTGATTTGAAAAGGCTGTTAAGGTTTAGTATTTGTTGATGCAGTGGCTGAGAGGTTTGCTTTTGAAAGCTTGGGCCAAGATCTGTTTTAGTTATGAGTGTTTGTTGTCTGCTAAGGAATGGGAAAATTCCTGTTGCTATATTTATATGTTCTGTGTTTGTCCAGTTGACATAACTTGTGCTTCACCCGATGCACATGGCCCCAGTGCCAAGTGCTTGACACACATTCATCCGCTCCCACTTTTCAGTTTCTGATAGGCTACAAAATCAAGAGAGTTATTGAACCTTTTATATAGATTGTTTGACATGAGTAGTAGGCTGCATTTGGCGTAGTGGATTGCAAGCTATGTAGGCCTGGTCTGGAAACTCCTCAGTATTTTGAAGTGTTACTGGACCTTAGAATATAGTTCCAAGAAAGGAAATTTCAGTGGTTCCAATGGGGCTAAGGTAGAGCCAGAGTGACCTCCCTTAAGGGGACATTCTACAGTCAAGGTGTTGCTACAGAGGAAGCCCTTTCTATGGTATTCATCAGTCTAGCCCCTCAGGGGTGGGTTGCCAGAGTGAAAACTGGAAACAGCTCTTGTACCTTTAATGATTGTGTAGAAGAGGGGATTTTAGTAGGTATTGTTTGCTGCCTGGTTGCATGACAAGCAACACTTGCTGAAATTTTCTCTTCTACACAATCCTTAAAGGTTCAGGAGCTGTCATAGTTTTCAGTCTGGCAACCCTATCTCAGAATGATGGAACGTGAACAGGACCTCTGCTGGAGATTCTGGGCAGGCTGCAAATTCAAGGTAGGCCCATATGGAAAGAGGTAGACTTTCAAATATCTTGGCCTCATCTTTTAGTATTAATTTAGTATTTGTACATATGTGTTATATTTATACCCTACCTTCTTCCGTGGAGTTCAAGGCATTGCCTATCATTGTCCTCTTCCTCCCTAGTTAATCCTCACAGCAGCCCTGTGAGACAGAGAGTGGTTGGCTCAAGGTCTCTAGTGAATTTCATGGTTCAGTTGGGAATTGAATCTGGACCACTTAGCCCAAGCCTTACTGGCTCATCTGTATACTAAGCATGCTTAGGCTTCTGACAATTACGTAGCTCCCCATGAAACTTAGGGTAGTTTCCTGTTATGACTTATGAGGAACTAGAAGTGTTGCTAGATCTGGTCACCTGTTCCTCTGAAATGTTTCCATTTTGATAAGCCTTTTTCACATCTTGTAATGCCCACGTTGGATGACTGGCCAAAGTCTAACTTGTTGGAAACCTGGGGGCTGTTGTGGCTCTTATCCTTTTGGTGGATTGCTCTTGGACAGACTGGTTTTACATGCAGGAAAGAAAGCCTGGTTCATTCTGGAAGTAAGCAAGGACTGTTAAGATTCATGGTCTCCTATGAGATCTTTACCTGGTCCTTGTGTTGTTGTCAGGATATTTCTGTGAAGACATTTAGGAACAGAGGGAATGCAATTCTTCAGTGCTGAGTGAAAAAGAGGGCTGCTTCTTTGGGAAGTCTATCATGTCCAGGTTTTCAGTCTGTGCAGTCATCCCATTTTTATCTTGCTTCTTTTCGAAAGACTTGCAAACAAAGAGTGTGAGTGTTCAATCTTTAGATGTGATGTACAGGGATGCTGGAAGATAAGTAGTGGCTGGGGATGAATAGTCCCAATCTGCACACTTCCTATCTTCCTGTTTCCTGCTTGCCATCCAGAGCCAGGAACATAGTCTTCATGATGATAGAAGTGGAGAAAAAGGATGGGAGGTTGGGAATAGGGAAAGTGTCATTGAAGAGCATGGATGCAGTAGATGGATGAATGTATAAGTCCACTGTTGGCTCTGCTGTCAGGCAGAATGTGGCAATTTCTTCAGGAGGCAGGTGTCTGTGGTGAAGGTGGATCTCACTTGTCCCTTGAGTTCCCTGTAAGATAGTTTGCTGCTCTGGGAAACTACATTGTTGGAGGATGCTGTACAATTAGGGTTGAAATATGATTCCACTGCTGGTCTTGTCAGATGTGGAATACGAAGCCAGGGTGACTAACTGTGGCCTTCCAGATGTTGTTGGATTGCAACTCTCAGCACTCCCCCCAGCACAGGGAATGGTGAAGGATCATGGGATTGGCGTTGAAAAGTGTCTGGAAGGCTACACTTTTCCACGCCTACTCTAAACCCACTTCTGTTCTGCTTCTCATTTTCCCTTGTTTCCTAAATGAGCACATCAAAATACTGGTCAGCCCATGCACAGTTTTTTTTTAAAGGAAAAGGCAGTTCCAGGAGGTAGAGTGTATTTGTAAGAAGGCGCCACATTGGGGAAAAAAGTGTAATGAAAAGCTTATTTTATTCATGTTATTTGTACTGTCCCCTTCTTCATAGGAACTTGGTACGGATAACAGTGTTACGTAAAAACACTTAGCTAAAAACACAGATTAAAAAGATCTAACCCCCAAGTCTAAAAATCATAAAATTACAATGTCCAAAAGTACAAATATCTAAAAATGTAAATAATAAAATATTTGCTAAAACATTGTAAAAATGATACAGAAGGCAGCAGTCAGAATCAAATTATTTGCATTATGCCCTCAAGGTATGTTCAAATAGCTATATTTTAAAATTGTACATAAAATACAAAATGTGTAGGGGAAATGGAATACAGGAAAAACTGAAGGACCTTTGCTGATATGGCATGGAGAACATTAAGCAGTCAGCCAGAGTAAGAAAATATAATCCTGCATTGATGAAAATCTTAATATCCTCCCTGATCTTTAACCTTCCAAAATATTTGACTCCATTGTATTTTATATCATGTTTGCATTTGATACTGTATTGTAATCTTCTGTCACTTAAAAAAGAATTATACATTTTATATATGCTGGTCTGTGACCAAAATAAGTTGAGTTCAATTGAGTACAATCAAAGCCGTGGTCATTTCAGAAGAGAGATAAGCATATTGGCAGGGAGTGCTTGTCAAGATCTCAGTTCTGGCAACTGAGTCAAAACTTCATGGAGGGAAGATCAAGAAAGTTTGAATATCTGAGACTTTGATAATATAAGGAAGAGTTAAACCAGGCAGTGTTGCTCATTAATGCCATTAATGGAATATAAAGGTACAGGTTATCTAAATTTAACTTAATGGTTTTCTTTTTTCCTGTTTTACATCTGGTGAGTTATCTCATTTGTGGGACTGAACCTGGCATTCTATGCTGAAATGTTTCATACTTTGATTTGTCATGGTTTATTACATTTTGTGTGTGTTTCCACCCACCACCCCCATTGTCCTGGCTGTAGCTGGTGACTTCTGTGTCAGGGGAGCAGTGAATGTGCCCTGGATTTGGGTCCAATCCCTAAGGAGCTATCCAAGGTGCTGAACAGATTTCAAACACAGGGTTACATCTTTGACATATCAAACTGAAAAAGGCTAATAATCAGTTCCCTAGCCTTCCTGTGTTCTGGGGTTTCAGAAAAAAATAAAAATAAATTAAAACCGTTTGGGCCAAGGAAATCTTGAGCAGGGAAAATCCAGAGTTTGGAAAAGTTAGTTTTTGGACTGGCTCTCCTGGAATCCCTGAGTCAACTTAGTTGTCCATTTTGGAGATGGAACTGAGAATGGTTGTCCAAAAACCCCAGCTTTTTTTACAAGGTCTGGGAAAGTCCATGCTCCCATGAACAAAGTGTTGCCTGAGGCAATAATCTAGCAGAAGGGCTTGCCCCATGTGGGGAGAGGGCACAACAAGTGCTTTTAAATCTTATTCTTCTCAAGCTGGAATAGGGATAAGCATGAAAGTACCACTAATGAGCAAGCGAACAAAAAGGATTCAGTGGCAGTAGAATCTTGCAAGGTAATTGAGAGTCCAAAGGGCAGTGAGTCAGAAAGGCTTTAGAATATAAAGCTTCTTCTCACAGGACTGAGGGGAAGGAGGGGGAAAAGGCCCACCCCTTTTGCTGCAGCCTGAGCAGAACAGAAGGGCAGGTGGCAGGCTTAAGGGATGGCCTCTTTACTCACATTTCAGTTCTGTGCTGTAATTGCAGGTGATTTCCTGGTTGTTAGGAGATGCTGGATTGAAAGTAGAAAAATGGCCCATCTGGGGGTGAAAGAGCTGAATCAGAGGGCAAATATAGGCACTCATTTATCAAGCAGTAAATTAAGAACCTCTGCATGGAACTTTTACATTTGCCAGTCCTCAGTGGCATCCTGCCATGTGGAAAAGAGAATTTTATTTCTTTGCCTGTAACAGAAACCAAGAGAGTGGTGAAATCCTTCAAAATAGTTTGTCAGAGTGATGCAGCCGACTGACTTTCAACTTGAGTTACAGGCAGATATCATAATTTACTACTTCCAGAATGGTTAGCTGTCTTTACTGTTGTGTGATGGAACAGGGAATGGCATAATCTAAGCTATTCTGTTTACATCCTGATAAAGATGTGAAAACCTTTGTACTGCTTGGGAGCTGAACTTCTACTCTCACGAGGCTTGTCTGTTCCTGAGGATGGCACTGTACTAAAGCTGGTGGCTCCTCATCTTTGTCTTCTCCCACACAGAGGACCAATAAGAGTGCTGGAGAAAACAATCACATCCACTTCTGTTGAGACTCATATGTTGCCAGGTCCCAGGAATGGGAGACAATCTTGAACTGCCTTAATTGAATACAGTAACTCCCCCCCTCCCCGCATCTATTGTTTTCTTGGGTACTTCTTCGTGTTCTTATGCTTGTAATTGTATTTCTATGTGTTCTGCTTTGTTTTACTAGTCTGTATTTTTGGATTTTCTGGGCAATGTGGCAGAGGCTATAGCTTTTAGAATTGAGGGTTTAATGGAAGTTAAAATGTACAGTTCATTGTTTTTATTCCTTAAAATGTCCAGGTAAGGTACACTTTGCAGCATAAAAATAATACTTTAAGAAGTTACCTAACAAAAATATAAACACAATGGGAATAGTAATACTTGCTAAAAATCAGTAATACAGCAAAACAACGCAATAACTTACACTTGGCCCTCCACGTTTATGGGTTTCCCATTGAGGAATCTGATTGTTCATGAATTTGTAGCTCCTTGGCCCTCTTCCTCTCTGTCTACCAACAGACCTTGTCCAGATTTTCAGAGCTAGCAAACTCAACAAGCGGGATGAAAACCAGCTCCTTGCTCCACTTCTTCTCCTCCCCTGTCACCTGCACGCGTGTGTGTAGTGCTGTTAGAGGACAGGAGATGGCAGATGAGGAGTGGGGCAAGGAGCTGGATTGTGGATGTGCAGTAAGAGAAAATAGGGGCTGGTGCTGTTGGGAGGATGGGGGACAGGGCGAGGAGGAGGGGAAGGTTGATGGGAAGCTGTGTCAGCTACCTCTGCAGCTGGTGGCTGCTTAGTCCTGAGAGGCCAATGGGCTTTAAAAATCTTATTTGCAATTTTTCCCCATTTACAAGTGACCTGTACCCCAACCCTCATTGAAAGGGGAGGGACAACTGTAATCTTAAAATGCTTTGGAGAGCAAAGAGTTGTTTGTTCCCTGTATGAACTCCACTATTCCTGTGGTCATCATGCTATTAACATACAGTAACAGAGAAGGGCTATTCCTGAATTATGGTATGGTAAAAGGATATTCGTGTACTGGGAATGACCCTTCAGCAAAGCTTTTCCAGCCCATATGAAAGAACAGAGGAGTTCATGTGGCTAGAGAAAATCCTGCAGAGGCTCTGGTACTTGTAATACCCTTAGTTGTATAGACTAGAGGTTGAGAATATGTGGCTCTCCTGATGTTTTTGAACTGCAGTTTCTGTTAGCCCTATCCAGAATACACAGCGGTAAATGATTATAGGATTCAATAACATCTGGGTGGTCACAGATTTTCCCTCTCTAGTCCAGATCACTACACATATTTAATCAATTAGTAGACACAATGTATTTATGTATAACTCACCCTTATTTACATACTATTATGAACAGCATTACTAAGCTGTTCATGGCTTCACATTCTTACCAACCTTTCTAATAGTTGTAGAGCAAGAATGAGCTGCCTCTGGTTTTCCACCCTGGGATCCCCCCATACTCTGCATCAAAACCTGGGGCCTTTCCACACTACATAATTACAGTGTTATTTGCACTTTAACTGCCATATCTGCATCCTGTGGAATCCTGAGGTTTATAGTTTGTTCAAAGATACCAGAAGAAATCTCTGGCTGCGAATTCTAAATACCTCTTTCTCAAATGCAGACCCTGGGATTTCATAGGTCAGAACGATGGCAGTTAAAATGCAGTCACAGCAGTATAATTATGTACACTGAAAGGGTGCCAGAAAGGGCCAGGATTGCATTATTGTTTTTTTAATAGTTAATTTCTTCCTCTAGATTATGGGATGGAGAGTGTAAGGGTGTAGGACATTCCTGCCCTGAAAAAATAGCCAGGGTAGGACTACATGTGACCTATAGACCTCAGTTAACCCACCCCTGTTATAGGGAAACTTCATGTAAAGATTTCCTACTTGCATGTTAACTGACTTGAAAATGTTTTTATTATTCAAACAGGTGGCTGAATCCATTATTTGTTACTGGTCATAAACGAAAACTTGACGAAGATGATATGTATACAGTACTCAAGGAAGATTCCTCTAAGGTGCTGGGGGAGGAGTTGCAGTGGTGAGTAGATGACAGTGTCTAAATGATCTCAGTTGGTCGTGTCTATCTTTAGAGCTTGTTCCACCACAAGGATGGCTTCCTCTGTCGAAAGATTTCTGAAGGATATGAAGGGAGGAATTCTGCAGTGCCAGTTTTTTCTCCTGTCTGTACTTTGGCATTCTGTGTATTAAAGTGTTTTTTATTGGGCAGACTTTAGGTCCTTAATCTTTGAGGTGTCCCTGTCATGTGTCATTAACTCTGTATGAGTCTTCTCATCGCATGTTAGCTCTATATGCAAGAAAGAAGTAGATGTGGACTACAAACTTCTTCCATCCATAGAGGCCCTCCTGTAGATTTTAGAGTCATGTTTCTGTGGAGGTTCTCAAATTTTCAGTAATGAGAAGAAGGTGGGTTGGCCGGATTGAGTTGGTGTTCTCATCTCACTTCCAGTCTGTGCAAGGAGAGCGTACATGGGAGGTAATACCTAAATAAAGTGTTTTTTCTTAAGAAACTGCTAAGACTCCCACCGGGCACACCGGCAGCTTTGGTTCGGGCAGAGGTCGGGTTCCCATCCATCAGAGCCCACATTCGTTTGGCTCTATTTAATTATTGGAGAATAGTTAAAGATTCCCCAGTTAGAGCTTTTCCCAAGTTATGTTTCAAACAGCTACCTAATTGTAAAGTATGGAATTCAAGATATCATAAGTTGCTTGAATGGTATCCTAGCCCATCTGACAACTTTTTCATCCTGAATTCCAAAGAGGAGCTCTAGGATTATATTTTCCATCATACCACTCAATTAGACAGACAGGCTATCAATAATTCTAATTTTTCTAAATGGTACAAATTTTACAAACTTGACCATCAAAGGGCCAGTTATTTGACAAAGCTCACCTTTCCAAAGCTTAGGCAAGCTTTTACAGCCCTTTGCTTTCAAAGTATGCCTACTGCTGTGGTTGACGGCAGATACTCGCATACCCCTTTGGCTCTCCGTTTATGCATTTGTGGGGCCCCTGAAATAGAGGATCTGCCTCACTACTTGTTTTCTTGTCCTCTATATTCTGATCCAAGAGCCAAATTTTTGGGATCTATCCTACCTCATTGGGAATCTAATACTGTTTTAGAAAAGATTTTTTATCTCCTTAACTCCATGGTAATTCGTAAGGTCTCTCTTTTCACTCTGGCAGCTATGAAGATCCGGGCCAGATATGTTGCCGATATCGCGGTTGATTGTTCTGGAGATGCGCTCACTTAATTATAGTTTTATTGTTTATGTTTTAACTAAACCAAATTTTAAATTTCTCTCACACATGTCTATTATGTAGATTAATGTATGATGTATTTTTGCTATGCTGTCTCTATATATGTATTTTATATTATTTTATACTAACATTTTGTATTGTATTGTATGCATTTTAATACTTTGTATGCAAATAGCCTTTGGTCTACACATTAAATAAAAAAAAGTGTGCTATATGAAAGCTGATTTTCAGCTTTCTTTGTACTGAGAAAGTAAAAAATGTTGATGACTCTTTTTAAAATGTGTATACAAGCATCACATGTCTTCATATCTGAATGTAGGAAGCTGTGTAGACTTATTTGGCCATCTCAGCAGGGGCAACACCCCAGTATACTTAGACATACTTAGTATAGCTAAAATCAATCGCTTTAAACTTGTAGATTTGTAGTTATGTTCTGGCCAGTAGCTTTTGGTTCTCTTCTCCCCTTCTGATTTTTTTCCTTTTTCTTTTTATAACATCTGATGGGCGTATACGTATTTTAAAGTATTGCTTATTTTGATTTTTTCCTCTCTTCCTGGCAATAAAGGATTTCATGGTAGCTTTTCAAAATGAATTTCCACTTTAATCGACCATGAGAGTGGTGAAAAATTTGGACACCTGTGTCACCTGTCACCTCATTCTTAGTATATCCTATTCTTGTCCATTCTGAAACTGAAGTCCACTCAACTTTAGCTTGGCTTTAGTTCAGTTTCCTTGTTTCAGAAACACAGTATTCTTACTCTTCCTATATATGTGGACAGTGTGTCAGACTACTGCCTTATTAAGTACCATAGAGTCTATAGATAATGATCTGTAATGACTATACAGATAATGCTCTTGAGATGGTTTCATGAGTGCAGCTGCTGTCCATACAGATTAGCACTGTAGGCTGATAAAAGTGGAATCTGATGTATCTGGTCTCTGCCATTCTTTAGGAATGTATGATTCTTTACAGAGACCCTAGCAGGCTTATGACCGGCCAGTTATTGTTTCATTCATTGTATGTTGCTTTGAGCACGAGGTAACAGAAATTGATGTTACTGTTTTATTTTACTACTTTATAATCAAGATGAAGTTGCCATTAAAAATATGTACATAAAGTTCATGTTTCAATAAGGTTTCTTTACTGTGGTCCCTCATTCTTGTTTTTGGAGTTTAGTCCGAGGATAAAATACAGCAATTAATGATTTAGATTGAAGATGTCTCTTTCCACTGTAGCACAGGAGTCAGCAAGTCTGCCTCCATAGTACTGGTTTATTCTGAACATTGGATTAGTTTTATATAATCAGCTTATTCTTGGGTGAAGAGCAAACAAATAATATAAATGAAGGAGGAGGTCCCTCTTCTACTACCACCCAACAAGTTTTTGTTTTGTTTTGTTTTGTTTTGAATTCTTCTTCCATTGATTAATCAATGCCAGCCATGGACTTATAATTCTGGATTCTTTTCTTAGTTTTCTCTCTCTCCTCTCCTTGTCCCTTGTCACCTAATCTGTCCCAATATTCTCCTTTATCTTTTATTCTCTCCTTTTTTCATCTTACAGGTACTGGGAGAAAGAGATTCAAAAGGCTAAAAAAGAAGCAAGGACCCCACATTTAACGAAAGCAATTATGCTTTGTTATTGGAAATCGTACTTAGTGTTGGGATTTTTCACGCTGATTGAGGTAACAGCCCCAAAAGTGATGGGTTAGAAGGGAATTGTTAAGCAAGAATGCAGGAAGTGATTGTGTACCCCAGTCCTCTCTCTTTGGCCCTTTCTGCCACCTCTCCATTCTGAATGGTGAAAAAACTCCTGTAAAAGCAAAAGACAGCAAGTGGTCTTGGGCCTGGCTGACAGCAGCTGTTAATGTTCGGCTATGTGACTAAGGGGTGGAGAACCTTTGGCCTTGCAGATGTTTTGGATTTCAGCTCCCCAAAGCCCCACTCAACATGTCCAATGGTCAACAATTTTGAGATGTGCAGTCCAAAACCTGTGGAGTGCCTCCTGCTGGTGTAACTTTTAATTAGTACCAATAATAAAAAACTCTCTGTCCATCTTAATACCAAAACACTGAAAAGAGCTTAGTTTGGCTGAACTGACCAGCTCTTTGCTCAATCTGATTGTTTTTCCTTCCACTGAAGCCAGTGACTTCAGAAACAGAAGTAATAGTGGATCACTCTGTTTCTCTGCTGTGACTTCTTCCTCACTGCAGATGCATAATGTCTTTGAGAGTGAAAGAAGGATTTAGAACATTGGCCATGAACTGATATTTTCCTACAGTAGGACAATGTCTGGGTACAAGGTTCTGCTTGAGTTTTAGATGGGTAATGTATTTCACTTATAGCTGACAGACTTGCAAGAGAGAGATGGATGATTGGACAAAGTGTGCTTGCCATTTAATTTATGGTGCTGTGTAGATACCTGTCATATAGGCAAATAATTCTGAGAAAAGGAATAAGTGTGTGAGAGTGAGAGTTAAAATAATACCACAGTGGCAAAGAGAGTGATCTGTGAATCACATATCCAGCTTCAAATCTTAGAGCTGTTATGTACTATTTAGACAAGCATCTGTTGTTCAGCTTATTCCTACAGCTGCAATAGGGATCATGATAACCAACTTTAAAGCAGGGGTAAGAAGCTTAGGCCCAAATCTGATATTTTAGAAGTCCCCGTCTGGCCAGCTAAGATTTTCCCAGTTTACAGAACACTCTTCCTTTATACCATTGTTTGTTAGTTTCTCAGGTTTTATACACGTCTTTCCTCATTCAGGATAATTACTAGGCAAAATAATGGAGAAGATGGTTTGATCTTTGCTGGGAAAGATGTTTCCACCTTTGAAGCAAATTAAAATGGTGAAATAATAGGATATATGGAAGAGTTTGTTACACTGATTTTACTTTCTTAAAAGTCTCTCTCCTTTCTTCTTACTGTTTAGGAAACATTACATGTTATTCAGCCAGTGTTGCTCGGAATGATGATTTCTTATTTTGAACATATCGGGTCCCGCGATGTTGGTGACCATGATAATGATTTGAAATATGCCTACATCTCTGCAGCAGCTTTGTCTGCATGTACTTTTATTTTGGCGATCTCTCATCACCTGTATTTTTATCATGTGCAACGTGCTGGCATGAAGCTGAGAATAGCTATGTGCCATATGATTTATCACAAGGTAGGTAACACATTCTGTGATCACTTAAAGGTTCAGGCTCTTGTCTTGCAGTGTGTTTGCTCTTACAACTCCCTTTTTAAAACAAATGCTTGCGATATCTGGCTTGGCCATGTATATAGGAGTAGAGTTTAAATATATGGATATTTGTGAAAAGAATGTTTGGATTACGTGCAAAATATATGTTACTTTACACTGGATCTAAATTTTGATCTAGGAGCAGGCTGCAAATATTGAATTTTTGAGCGGCAATCTGGTGAAACATTGGTGACCATTATGTGCTATTGTTTTTTCCCCATACTTTACAGACATGTGGGAGAAGAGACTAGGGTTGCCAGTTCAGGTTTATCGCAGGGCCTGAGGTTTCTGTAGCAAACCCTGAGATCTAGGGCTGGCCCTTGGTGATATCATTAAGCGTTTTGAATGAAGTACCAGCTGCGATCGCTTGTGCTTGTACAAAGTTCCCCATGGCATTCTTGCAAAGAAGCTTATAAAATGCAGGCTGGGCAGGGCTACTATTAGGTGGATTTGTAATTGGTGACCGACTGAACCCAAAGGGTACTCCCAATGGCTACTTTTCATTCTGGAGAGAAGTGATTAGTGGGGTGGCACAGGCTTCTGTCCTGGGCCCAGTGTTATTCAACATCTTCATCAATGGCTTGGATGAAGGAGTAGAGGGCATGCTGATCAAATTTGCAGATGACACCAAACTTGGTGGGGTTCCTAATACCCCAGAGGACAGGATCAAATTTCAAAGTGACCTTGACAGATTGGAGAGCTGGCCCAAAGCTAACAAGATGAATTTCAACAGAGAAAAATGTAAGGTCGTACACTTAGGCAGGATGGGGGACACATGGCTGGATAGCAGTACACGTGAAAGGGATCTAGGAGTCTTGGTAGATCACAAGCTGAACATGAGTCAGCAGTGTGATGTGGCAGCCAAGAAGGCCAACTCAATTCTTGGTTGCATCAATAGAAGTATGGTATCTAGATCAAGGGTACCACTCTATTCTGCATTGGTTAGGCCTCATTTGGAATACTGTGTCCAGTTCTGAGCACCTCAATTCAAGAAGGACATCGACAAGCTGGAACGTGTCCAGAGGAGGGTGGCCAAAATGGTGAAGGGTCTGGAAGCCATGCCCTATGAGGAGTGGCTTAGGGAGCTGGATATGTTTAGTTTGCAGAAGAGAAGTTTAAGAGGGGACATGATAGCCATGTTTAAATATTTGAAGGGATGTCACGTTGAGGAGGGAGCGGGCTGTTTTCTGCCGCTCCAGAGACTAGGACAACGAGCAATGGATTCAAGCTGCAAGAAAGGAGATTCTACCTGAAGCTCAGGAAGAACTTCCTGATGGTCAGAGCTGTCCGACAGTAGAATATGCTGCCTCGGAGTGTGGTGGAGTCTCCTTCTTTGGAGGTTTTTGAGCAGAGGCTGGATGGCCATCTGTTGGGGATGCTTTGATGTGTGTTCCTGCATAGCAAGGGATTGGACTTGATGGCCCCTGTGGTCTCTTCCAACTCTATGATTCTATGATACTTGTCATTGTAACACAGAGACAGAGAGCATATTTTTCTTTTGAGAAACTAAGAGAGAAATCTTAGCTAAAGAGGTTGTTCCCAGATCAAGGTGAAATGCGGAGAGTGTTCCTTCTCAAAACAGGGAACATTTAACCTAAACTACTTACTTCTAGTCAGAAGGTGGATGCAGGATAGATTAGAGGGTGAGTCCTGGTGCCACATGGACCTGGAGGAGAGAAGGAAGCTGATTAAGTAAATACAAAGACACTCTGGTGAATTTTTACAAGTTGCAACGACCAATCATTTAAGGGTCACAGATTGTAGCAAGCTGCTGCTCTGACAGCTGACCTGGAGATTTGGCACAATCCTTTTCTCTTGCCTGGAGCTGAGTCTCCCAAAACTATAAAAATTGCGTCCTTGTCTCCTCTAGGAGCTGACCCATAAAAACTGCCAACCCTAAAAGAGTAAAAGTGGAAAGACAGAGATGTCAGGTGTTACCCTGTATGTGGGGGTCCCGGGAGGGGCGCCAGATAACCAAATAAAAGCACAAGTTGGGGGAATTAAGCTTGAGCACTCTCTTACGCTAACGAGAGGCAGGGTAACTTTAGCTAGGATCTTGTACCCTATGTCTACGGCTTCAGGTCAGAGAGCGTAGCCAGACAAGTTTTAACGTAACAAAAAATAACAGTTTTATTGAGAGATAAACAGCAAATAAGACAACACACACTAGCTAACTTGGGTAATATGACACCTGGTCTCGTAGTCCTGGAGAGAAGCGGGGAGTTCCAAGAAGGAAGGCAGACTCAGTTATTGGAAACTGAGGGGAAGACTTTGCTGGACAGAGCGGCAGCAAGGCTGGATGGAAGTCCAAAGTATTCCGAGGAAGTCCCAAAAGTGGGGACCTTTTATAGGGTGGATATTACCTGCAGGCTATGCTATGCTCGGTGAGAACAAAAGGAAATTTGGAGCTGGACAAAGGAGTTGGAAAAGGTCAGGTTTTGAATGATAAGCTTAACACTGGATGACAATGGTATGGCCAGTACGCTGATGGCCCGACATAAAGGAATGGCTCGGCTCTTGGCTGTGCGGCTTTGTGTATACGCACTGAGCAAAGTCGGTTTGCAGGGAGGTTTTTCCCTAAAGCAACAGAGAGGCTTAAGTTGCCTGCCTGAGTGAGGTTTTGGAATGTACAACCATTAACGGCCGCGCCCAATACGTGCTTGTCTGGTGGACCTCTGCAAACACGTGGAGTAGGGTGGCAGAGAAAGGTCAAGCAAAGGCCAAATTATTTGATATCAAAAGGATATCTACTGCTCTCACCTGACATATCATAACCGTGATAACACAGGGATGGACAGTGAAGGAGAATCCTGGGATCGTAGTAGGAGACCACCTCCATGAGCTTATTGTTTGTCATGGTAGTACTGTCTTTTTTTCTTCTCCTTTGTCTTTCATTCTTGTCCTATTCAACAATTTGATTGGGGTTTCCCAAGTTAAAGGCAAAATAATTGTCTGGCTTTTGAAATAAGACTAGTATATGTTGCAATATGACCACTAAAGCTTCAATATACTCATGTGCCTTTTCTGGGTTATGGTCTAGTTTAGTCTAGTTTAAACTAGTTTACAGTCAAACAAAACTGATCTGCAATGTTGCCTGAAGTAAAGATTATGTTAAAAGTCCTTTTCTTTTCTTTTTCTTTTTAAATATATCTCAGCTTAGTGGGATGTTAATGTTTCGTAACAGCAGATACACACATAGAAATGCTGTGGAACAGGGCTGTGTGTGTATATCGTGGTAACAAAGCAGAGTTTTGCAATTTGAACTTCATATAAACAATTTCATACATTACCCAAGGACAATTTACTTAGGCGCCACATAAGTTAAAATTTAGGCCTAAGAGCGACTGAATTTAGCTTAGGAAAGCAGTTTTTTACCTTATAAATTCTAAGGAGTCTGGGGATTCTAAACATGCTGATAACAAGTATATATTCCATGGGATGCAGTTTTTTTTTTCCTCACCAGAAAATGCTTCCACTCACCCATTTTGTGTTTCAGAAGGGACAATTTTAGAGATGTAAAATCTCCAGAAATGTTAAAACTTGTGGGAGAACAAACTATTACCCCCATTTTTCAAAACCCCAAACTTTTTCAAAAATTGAGAAAAAGCTGATAGTAAGATTTTTTACATATTAAAAGATAGGAGGAAAATGTATTGTGCATAATTTTGTTCGGCATAAATTATGATGTTTGGTATATTAAGTGGGTAATTTATTCAGACAGTAATTACAAATATAGTTTTCTTTCTAAAACCTTTATTTTCTGTTACAATTTGCATACTATAAGGTTCTAGGCTGTAATGATACTCTTTGGTTTTGGCATTTTTTAAGAGTAGGCAAAGAACAGTAAAAGGAAGAGAAATAGTCAACATTAGTAAAATGAAGAATATTATTTTTTCTGTCTATTATAATGTCATAGTTTCATGTAAATATAGAGCTCTCATTCCATTAAAAAGAACTGTGAATAGGAAACCAAGATCAGAAATCAACTACTTCATATTGTCTTATATAAAAATCTTCTTGTTACATATTTAGAAATAATTTTGGAGAGTAAGTAGCATGAAGACCTGTCTTAGACATTTTATTCATCATTCCAAAAGAAAATATTCTTGAAGCCATTTTAGATTTTTTTTTACAATTTTCAGTTTTTCTAGAAAAAAGCTTCAGAAAAAAAGTTAACTGCAAATAGGCTTCCTGTTGAAAGTCTGTGTTTCTTCAGCTTTTTTTCACTATCTTCCTAGTGTCAATGCTGCTAAAAAAAATTTCCCTTGGGCAGAGGAAAAGGGGGAGTGGGGGCTGGGCATGCATAAGAAGAATTTACAAATAGAAGCTTCTTTCTCAGAGGCTTTGTTAATTGAACTATGCCTGTATATGCAAAGATGTATGTGCATATATACACTATGCCTTTTACCTCTCTAGTCTTCTTGGGAAAGGTGATGTTGCTGGATTTTTTTTGTACTCTTCATACTAATACATAGGAAGTAATCTCTCAAGAGCTCTGCTGTTTCCTTGAGTATAAACATATCTCTGAGGTATAAATTTGCTGTTATAGATGCCATAACTCAGTCAGTTATAACAGCCTTTACAGTCAGTGCTGCTCATTGTAGAAACTAGTTTGGTAGGTAGAAAACCTTGAAAAACAAACTTTTATGGATTGTGCCTCCACTTGCCTGTTTTTATGTAGTAGCATTTGTATATATTACATGGAATATCTCCAAGGTGTGTTTACAGGACTAATTAAAGGGATCACTGTCAGAGAGCAAACATGGTTTAGTGGTTAGAGTATTGCACTATAACTCTGGAGACCAGGTGTTGATTCCTTGTTTGGCATTGGAAATCCACTGGTGACCTTGGGTGCATCGCACATTCTCAGCCACCAGAAAACTCCTTTCTAAATTTGCCTTAGGGTTGCCATATGTCAGAAGTGACTTGAAGGCACACTCCAGCAAATATTACTCACTATGAATTGCAGTGTTGACCTGTTCTTCATTACTGAGTCTTAAGGACACAGGCATTCTTAGAGCTCATAATTTTTCTGTTGAACAAACATTGTTTACTTTTATTTATTTGTTAGCTAATTGTTTTGAGTTTTAAAAATTAATGTTAGGATAATTACAGGATTATAGGTTAGTTCACTGTATATATACCTAGGATTGTTCTTGTGAGTCACATAGCCTCACACTTAAACTGTGTGAAAAAGAAGTCCTGGTAAGATCATATGTGTGGCAGTTTTCCTTCTGGAGACTTGCACCAGTATTCTTTCTGCTGAATGTATCAGTGTATTACCCTAGTTCCCTTCAAGCATGAGATGCCACGCTGCTGGAGATTATGAGTAAATTAATGATTTACCACAATTTCCTCTGCCACTCATTGCTTATTCTGCAGGTTCGGGTAGAGCTATCAGAAAAGACTCATGAGACTGTCCCTATTCATGTTTGCTTAATTCACATCTTATTGACAGTAGCCTGGGATTGTACCATAGGAAACCAGTGCCTATGCCATTATGTGTTAAAGACACTGTCCAGGTCTTGCAAGCATACATAGAAACTGGAAATATGATAGCATGAATAATCTTTACTTTGGTATTCAATATCTTTACACTTCAGAATCTTGTCTAGTTCCTTCCTAGTTGCCCTTCCAAGTCCTAGGCCCTTTTCACACCGTACCTTGTTGCAGCAGTGGGGAGCAGCGCTCGGGAGCAGCGCTCGCGCAAGCAGCCACTCGCGCGAGCAGCTCAAGACAGCCCTTCTTCCTCCCGCATGGCTTCCTGTTAGCGCGACCGTTGTGCGAGCGCCCCGCCTCTTCCTTCCGCAGCGCAGTCTGGGAGTTGTAGGCTGCGCTGGGGGAAGGAAGCACAACCGGGCCGCCTTGCTGACACACCGCACACAGGTAAGTGCGCGAGGGCGCCGCAAGCATTGTGCGAGTGTGGAGTATTTTCGGCTTAAAGCTGAAAATAAAAAAATGCCCACTTTAGCCTCATGAGTGTCATGCGAGTGGGAGTGTGTCGTACGGAGCGACGCTCCCACTCGTGCAACGCTCAAGGGGCGCACGTGCCAAAAAAAAAAAAAAGCATGTGAAAAGGGCCCTAGTCTCCTTCTGATTTCTTGATTGCAGTCTCCACTCTGATTAATAACTTAATGAGTTAAGATATGGGAAATCTTTAACTATTTCAGTGTATTCATTGTCTGCTTTAAAGTTATGTAAATGATCTGTGATTATTTTTGTTTTCTTAATGTTCTTAATCTTTTCTTAATGTTTTGCTTTCTTAATGTAAACCTTGCTTTGCACTTTCTTCCTTGACCTTCTTCAGTAATTGTTCCAAGTCTTTGCTATTTATGCTAATAGTGTGTGTTATTTGCATATCTTAAATTGTTGATGTTTCTTCCTCCAATTTTCACATTTCTTCTGCAGTTTCCAATCCTACTTTATGTTTGATATGTTCAGCTTATAGGTTAAACAGAGAGGGTGACAGATGAAGCCTTGCCTTGCCAGTTGGAGACCATTTTGTTTTTCTGTATTCTGTCCTAATAGTAGCCTCTTCTCCTGAATACAGGGTATGCATCAGCACAATCAAATGTTGTGGTACACCTGTTTTTTTAAGAGTGATCCATAATTTTTCATGATCTACACAATCAAAGGCTTTGTTATCTATCATATAAAAGTGAAAGTTTGTCTATGAGTTTGTCAGTCTGTGTCTGTGTCTTCTCGCTTCACACAGTAGATTGTATGGGTTCCGTATGTGAGGAATCTTAAAGTTGAAATTCAAAACAAAAAATGCTTCCAGAAAAACATAAAGCCATTGCACAAATTCAACAGAAAGCAAAGCAAAGCAAAAAAACAACAACAACCCCAAACCCCCAAAGCCCCAAAGGCCATCAGTATCACCAGATAACACAGATTGGATTGGGGACTATGGGGAAAAGTTACAGGTACTGGAATAGGCCGGTTGCTGTGAACACGATGCCTAGCAGCAAGGAGGCAGACAGTGTATTCCCGCAGGAACCCAACCTCTGTATGTTAACAACTAGGAATACAGATGAGATTGGGAAATATGGGGAAAATTTACAGGTAGGCTGGTTAGGCTGGTTGTTATGGACACGAAGCCTAGGAGCAAGGAGGAGCACACTGTACTCTCTCAAGAACCCAAACTGTGTATGTAAATAACTCTGAGTACAGATTGCATTGGGAAATATAGAGCAAAGTTACAGAAAATGGAGGGGGTCAGTTTGATGAGTTCTTAAGAGGAAAATAAAAACCCTGAGCAACACCGGGTAAATACACTAGTAATCTATAAAGCACAGGCTGATTTTCTTCTGAAATTCTTTGGTGTGCTCCATTATCCAACGTATGTTTGCAATGTGACGCCTAATGTCTCTTCCTTTCCTGAATCCACCTTGGGCACCTGGCACTTCTTGCTCCATATATGGTGTTAAAGTCTTTGTTGTAGAATTTTGAGTATCACTTTACTTGCATGAGAAAGTAATGCAGTGGTTCTGTCGTTACTGTAATCCCTGGTGTCCCCTTTCTTGACAATTGGTATACATACTGAGAATTTCCATTCTGTGGGCTATTGTTTTGTTTTCTATATTTCTTGATAGATTTTAGTTAGAACTAGAGTAGATTCTGTCTCTGTAGCCTGAAGCAACTCTGTTGGTATGCCACCTATTTCTGGTAATTTTTTTCTCCCAAGTGCTCTGAGTACAGCTTTCACTGCACTTTCTAAAACTGTAGGTTCATCTTCAGATGCTTTTTCCTTGGAAGAATCTATCAGCCTTTTATCTCTTTTACGTAATTCTTCCATATGTTGTTTCCACCATCTTTTTATTTCTTCTTGGTTCCCCTGCTGGTCGTATGGGGTCCCCATTCTGAGTTTAAATTTCCCTTTGATTTCTCAGATCTCGTAGAAGAGGTCTCTTTTTTGTCTTTACCATCTATTTATCTGCATTAATTATTAGAGTAGTTCTCCTTCTCTCTGCACACAAGTTGTTGAACATTTGCATTCAGAGTTCTAACTCTATTTCTGTCCCCTTTTACTTTTGCTTCTTGTCTGTCCTTAGTTGCTTGAAGAGTTTCATCTGTCATCCATTGAGGCTTCTTTTTCTTTTTTGGCTATAGATAGTGTCTTTTACATTATTCCTGACAGTGTCCCTGGCTTCAGTCCAGAGTTCTTTTGGCTCTGGGTCAGTTAGGCTTAATAGTGCAAATCTTATTTTCACAGTATCTTTAAATTCTATGGGGATGTTCTTCAGGTTGCATTTCAGCATGATGGGGTAATATTCTTCTTTAGCTTTACTTTAACTTTTGCTATTAGCAGTTCATGGTGTGTGCCACAATCTGCTCCTGGTCTTGTTTTGTAGAGAGAATGGAGCTTCTCCATCTTCTACTTCCAATTATGTAGTCTATTTGATTTTTGTATTGGCTATTGGGTGATGACCATGGATACTGTTGCTTGAAAAATGTGTTTGCAATGAAGAAACTGTTGGCCTTGCAAAAATTCAGTCAGTCAGTCTCCTTCTTGATCCTGGGCCAAATTTTCCTACAATCTTTGATTCTGCTCTCTTCCCTGCTTTTGCATCCCGATCACCTGTGGTTAACAAGAAGTTCTGTTCTGGTGTGTGATCAATTTCTTTCTGGACTCCTGCATATAATTTTTCAGTTTCTTTTTCTTTTGTCTCTGTAGTTGGAGCATACCCTTGTATTATGATTATATTGATGGGTTTTCCCTGAAGTCTTATCAATATGATTTTGTGAGACTTTGTATTATATCCTTTGACTGCTTTTGCTACATCTGTGCTCGCTATTAATGCAGCTCCATTCCTTTTTAGATTTTCATTTCCTGAATAAAAACACTGTATAATTATTTCATTGAAAATATTTAGTTCATGTCCACTTTAGCTCGTTCACATCAAGCATTGTAATGTTTATATATTCCATTTCTTGCTTTACTATGTCTAGCTTTTACTGATTCATGCTTTTCACATTCTATGTTCCTATAATATGTGTTGTGCAGCTTTGAACTTTCCTTTCTTCTCTGAGCATGTCAATAGCCGAATGTCATTTCGGGTTGAGTCCAACTGTGTCATAAACCCCACAGCTAGTGGAGTTTACCATTCCTCTTTCTGCACAATACCAACTAGTGCTAGCTATGGTGCCACCACTGTTGTCTTTGAGAGATCCTTTGCCATTGTCAACCCCCCCACACACTACTGCTGTTCCCCATTAACTATTTGTTGGTGTGCTTAATGGATAAATAGTTATATTATTTTGGTAAGTTCAAGTGATGGAAAATGGATTTCTATCATGTATCAGCATTGGGTGCTATTTTCCTTTAAAACCTAAAAACAAAAACTAAACCAAAAAAAACCCCCAGGGACCTGACTAGAGTGATTTGTGTGGAGAAATTGCTTTCTGTGTGTGGCCTGGACGGCAAGCATAGAAGTACAAGTTGTTCTTCAGTTGCATGTCTGGTTACACTGACACTATTCAGACAATAACCACTGTATCAATTGACACAATAAAAAATTTTAGTCTCAAAGGACTGCCAGCGTTGCCATGAGGTCAGTACAAAACATAATCTGCTCTAACTTCTTGTCCTTCATTTTATGTGAAACAAATTCATCAAAAGGCAGTAGTCCTCAAAAATTTGTGTTCCTCTTTTAAGCAGAAACTTCAGACCTACATGTGTATCTTTTATAGCAGGATGAAGTTACACAAGCTGTGGCAATGAAGTTTTATAGTCTCTCCTGTTAGAACTGTGGTGGGGAAAACTTACTCTGACTTGTCAAATGTAATTAAGGCAGAAGTGGAGTTTTGTGAACAGCTTCTCTTTTAAGGATACTGGAAAAGAAACAGAGGGAAAATAAATTATTATCACTGAGGTGTTTGTGCATTATTGTTCTAAAATTATTATTAGCATTTTTCAAAATCTACTCCTTTGTAGTATAAAATATCACCGTATATGAACACAATGTTATTTTAGAAGTCACTGCAAAAAACCCTTCTTTATTTTATTTTTTTTAAAAAACTTTAGTGTACGTTTTTACCTCCATAGTATACTATTTTAGAAGAGGTTCCAGATTTCTTCTATTAATGATTTTTACTAATGTTAATAAGTTCAGGGTTCATTCTTCCAGATAACCTGCAAATCTCATGATCTCCAAAGGATTGTGGTCCATTTGATCCTTGATTTACTCTATTGTTATGGTCACTAAGCACTGAGGTATGTTAGAAGGCCTTTCTTCTGTATCCCACTGGAGGGGGAAACACACTGTTGGAGGACATGGGATAAGGCCTTTGCTGGTGGAGTACTCTGGTTATGGCTTACCTTTCCCTCAGGCCCGTTTGGCACCAATACTGGTGTCATTCTGGTGCCAAGTTAAAACATGACCTTTTGATGTTTTATGTTAGGCCTTCAGTTCCTAACTGATTTTATCCAGTGTGGACATGTGTTGTGGTTTACATAATTTTAAGTAGTTTTAACTGGTTTTAAATTGCCATAAGTGATAACTGGCTTGGTATGCTTTTAGTCTTTTAAAATTGACCATACCAGTTTAAGCTGTTTTAAATTGATGTTATAATGCACTGTCCTGAGATCTTCAGATTTAGAGCAGGTATAAATATTTAAATAAATAAATAGCCATCATACATTAATGCATGTTATATTGTCTGCACAGAAAAAAATTAGAATAACAAGCATGGATAGGTCAGGCCTGAGGCTGCACCTCTAATTAGCAGTTCACATTATTGCACAAAAATGGCGGTGTGTGTTTACCAGTGGTCTTCTTCAGAGGAACATGATTTCATGGGTTTTACTTCCACATCACAGTTCAGAGAAAGCTTGCTTAAACAATATAGTCACTCATGCTGAATGAGAATTATTGGGACCTACTTCCTTGGGCTCATTCTGAAGGATAAAACTTGGACCAGTGTCCTCTTTGTGTACCACATTCTTCCTTCTCTAGAGTGGTTGCATTTTTTCAGAGGTTATGCAGTAGTGGTGAAGGAAGGAAGGAAGAAGGAAAGGAAGGGAAGGAGGGGGGTAGGTATGCAAAACCTGTTCTGGTCAACCTGTTTCTCCAGTGCCTAGGATTCCTTCCCAGCCTCTGTGTCCATGCTACCACTACCTCTGTTGGCATACCTAACAACATCCTGTGCACCAATACAATTCCCACCTTTGTCTTCTCTCTCAGCTGAAATTCTATACCCTTTGTTACCCTTTAGTTAAACTTGAACCTTGATTTTTGGTGAAAAGGCAATTGATCTAATCTTTTCACATGGTTTCCAAAAAGTGATGCTTGACTGTTGCAGCTAAAAATGTTAACTATTTGTCAAGCCTTTGAAATCATAGCTTCCACAGTATGTAAAACTAATGTGATTAAAATACTGCACAATATAACTTTCTGGCACTTCTCCCCCTTTCTTTTCAGGCGCTTCGTCTGAGTAATACAGCCATGGGAAAAACTACAACTGGTCAAATTGTAAATCTTTTGTCAAATGATGTGAATAAATTCGATCAGGTAAGCTCCATTAATGTTCACCTTTGTTTGTGGACAATTTAACCAGAGTTCCTTTGGGTAATGATTTATGTTTCTTAGCCACAAAGGATGAGTTAATGGTTTTTTAAAAATATTTCTCTGTGTGTAAGTCCAAAATAAGATAATAGATGTGACTCAAAGACTGTGGTCTTAAAGAATCCTTTCTTGGATGTGTCAATGGATCATGAATTCCAAGAAGCTGAAGGGTGTTGTGGTAAGAGGGATAATTTGCAGATTGTGGTCTAAAGAAGGCTGTGTGCTCGGCGGACTTTGCTCGTATGGTTTATATTGCTTTTCGAAAAGGTTTGAGTGCTGTAAAAATATCTCAGTTTATGAAAACTTTTATGAATGTCTGTGATTCTTCCAAGGCTGGTACAGTCATAATGAGCGATATAGACTTGAGTCGATTGACTCAGACTCAAGTCAGATTTAAGTCACTTAAGTCACTTGACTCAGCAAAAATTACACATTGACTCGACTCGAGTAGTATCATAATTTTCAATTAATGCTAGATGTTGCTTTGATTTCTGTTTCATGTGCAGTTTTTTCTTTGTGTAGGTGACTATTTTCTTGCATTATTTATGGGCTGCACCCCTCCAAGCGATAGTCATAACTGCACTTCTTTGGCATGAAATTGGCCCTGCTTGCCTTGCAGGAATGGCTGTTCTGATTATTCTCCTTCCTTTGCAAAGCCTCCTTGGAAAGCTGTTCTCATCTCTGAGGTAAGAGGCTTAGATATCTTGTGTTTTTATTTCCTTCAGAGTCTTCAAAGAAAACCGTTTTACAGTTTCATAACAATAGTGCTACAAGTGTCGGTGTAGTTCAGTTTTATAACAGGTATCCTTGTAAAAAAAATTGGGGCTTAGAACTATAAGTCCTCTCAAACTTGTAACAGTTGAGAGAGAAAAAGCACTGGAGTTTACTATTGGTAATTGTCAGTTTTCTAATGATTGAGACATTTTGAAGTTTTGGTTTGGGCAATTCTGGATAAAGAACCTGCTCTTACATAGTTATCCCATAGACACGCATGTTTGCAAAGATCTGTTTTGGATAAAGATGTACCAATAGGAGATATATATGTGTGTGTGTATCCCGCCTCTCCACATGGATCGAGGCGGCGAACAACATGAAATACATTATACATTCCAAATAGCATGTATTTCTATACCGCTTATTAGCTAAGTGCTCTCTAAGCGGTTTACAATGTGTTTTAGCTAATTGCCCCCAACAAGCTGGGTACTCATTTTACCAGCCTGCGGAAGGATGGAAGGCTAAGTCAACCTGGAGCCCGGCAGGATTGAACTCACAACTTTGTGGTTGCAGTACTGGCATTTAACCACTGCGCCACCAGGGCTCCATACTATGCTTCATACTATGCTTCGTAGTAAGACTCTTAAAACACATTTAGCCCTCTAGTTCAAATTAATTTGTTAATTTGTTAGTGCATGTAGGAAGTTAGCATGCTATTTAGTATTGCTATAGATATGCAATTTTAAGAAGCTACTTTAAAGTAAGACTAAAGCATAGTTGCTGAGTGTGAAGTTGGGCTGACATCCTGTAAATGATTTATACATGTTTTTTTCCTATTCCAAGTGCCCTTCCCTTAAGCTGACCTCTAGAATACTAAAGATTTGCAAGGCCTGAATGATTGTAGTTCAAGGCTCTCAGGATGTGCAAATTATCAGTGTGATGTGATGCCTTGGTCATTAAAAAGTGTGTATAGAAATGAAGGATCCTTATGACTTGGTAAATTAAAGAAAAATGCAAGTAAAATTGATCTAAGCAGGAGAAACAGACCCATTCCTTGACTTTAAAAAGTGATCTCAAGTTTCATTGGTTTTAGTATTTCTGAACCAATCACATTATCTTGATCTAAACTGAGTTGCTTATCCCAGCTGGACTCTTTCATACTGGAAATAACAATTGGATTTAGGCCATTGTTTGTATATTCCATTATTGTCAAGCTTCAAATCACAAAGTCAAGCATCAAACTTAGTAGCTCCTTATTCTGAAGTCTTTGTGATATTGGTAGAAATCCTAATATTCTTTGGGAGTATTCATTTCACAAGGGTTGGAGATTCTTCCCTGGAAATACTCCAACATTGTGGAAAGAACGAGAAAAGTTTTCAGAAGCTGCATCTGAATAATACAGTACAGGTTGGTCTTCCACATTCACCAGGGTTAGGAGTGCAGCACCCTCACAGAAATGGAAAAATTGCAAATGTCAATTTGTGTGTGCCTGTGGGAGCTGATGCATTGTGGGAAGGGAGGGTACCCAGCATCCAAACTAGGTCAGGGAAAGGGAATGTGAAGAGGGTTTTTTATTTTTTTGGCATGGTAGCCGTATGCTTTCTCTCTCTTGTCCATCTCCTTCCTTGAATATGATGGGGGCACTGGGAGAGGGTTTGTTGTGCTGAGAAGTTGGGCTGTGAGCCATCCTTAGCTGTCCAGACAGTGGTAGAAGAGGAGGAAGACCAGAGACAGATTTCTAAAGGGCTGCATGATATGATTGGAGCTGCTGAGAGGGAAGGTCCCATGGAAAAGAAGTGCCTGAGGTGGTGGACAGGAGTTGGAGAAACTTGTGAATAATCAGATCAGTGAAAGTCAAACCTGCAAATTTGGAGGGCTGTCTGTAACTCTGTACTTTTTAAAAAAATTACCAGTAATTGTACATTTAGCTGCACAACTGTTGGCTAGTCAGAATTTCTGCATTTGCTAGCATCATCACATCACCAATTATGTAACATTTCATTTGTTTGTTTAAAAAACATATAACGTGTTTCCATATGTTGGGAAAGCTCAAGGCAGTTTGGAAACTGTTCCTAGCATTAATTTTGTTACATTACTGTGTGTACCACACCCTTTTCTCTAATAGCTGAAAGCATTGTGTGCTGTATAGTCCTAATTTTATCCTCCCTCAAATCTCTGAGACCCAGGTTAGGCTGAAAGATGGTGACCATGTTAGCTTTGTGGCTGAGGACTGGATCTGTATTTTGGTCTTGGTTCACTGTTCTCTTCCCTATACCACACTGTCTTCTGATCAGTAAAGATAATAATAAAAATGCTCAGCTCATCCCACCCCAAACAAATTAAAATGCCTCATTTTAAAAAGCCTCATTTTTAGTGGCTTGAGGTCACTAAACAGGAGGTAAGTTGAGACACTATCCTATGATATTCCAGGGAGCATACTTTACATCAAGGGTGGGCAACTACCACAGGCTAGTTTTCAGATTGTCTGAGTGTTTAAAAGCCATACTTTTCATTCTGAGGGAATTTCCATGTTTTTTCCTTAAAAATTAACCAAAAATGACCGCACAGATGTTAAGTTTAAATTAATTAAAATTAATTCTTGTTTAAATATTGCATTGATTTAAATTGCCCGTTTATTACCAAATAAAATCCCACCACTCATACTGTGGTTAAAATTTGGATTTATATATACATGAACTTTAAATATACCAAATTGACTTTAATTCATACGGTATTGGTGATAATATTCAAAATGTACTGAACAGAACTGCATTGTCTATGGCAGTGAGCAATTATCCCATTGACTGTGTTCAGTTTAAGTCTTTCCCCCATCAACTGTAGTCTGTTTGGTGATTTGACACCAAAGTTCAGTGGCAAACTGAAATGACAATGTTTTAAAAAGCAAAAATGTTGAAAGCACTATAGTATGTGTGCTTGGGGGGCTGCATAAAACCCACAGTTCATAATATGTCCCCACATTACGTTCTTCTGGGATCCTTTCACATTACATACTTATAGCACTATAATTCTACCTTGATTGCCATCACTACAACCCATGGAATCCTGGGGCTTGTAGTTAATGATGCACTAGAGGAGCTTTTTGGTTGAGAATTCTACATTCTCTTCCTTAAAATTGCCAATCCCAGGATTCCATAGGATATTGCCATGTTGGTTAAAGGAGAATTTTGAATTGTTATAGTTACATAGTGTGAAAGGGCCCTGAACACATGAACAGTTTGTCATTTATTCTAGTGGGGAAAAGCAAGGTGTCATTGGAAAAGGAGAGCCAGGAATTCTGGGTAACAGAGCAGGGTGAGTGGTTGAGGTGTGTAAGAATGTAAAGGAGGAGAAGCAGGAGAGGTGTAGACCTCTCTGTTGGGGTAAACTTCAGGAAGGCCAACCATGGCAGCTTTTGAGATTTGCTTTGCCAGTTTTGGAGAATGTATTGCTAGGGAGTAAAAGTGAGATGGGGCCATGTTGGGGGTATACATGAAGAAGGTGGAGAAGGCTGAAGTGGAAGGGGACTACTCAAGAAGCGGAACTCCTTTCACTCCTTTCATTTTTTAAAGACAGTGTGGTATATTTTTCTGTTGTAGCATAGTTGTGAGGGTGAGAAACCTCTTTCAGCCTGTGGACCAAATTCAGTTTCAGAAATTCAGATTCCACTTTGTTAGGGAGTCAAATTCTAGTGATGAGCAAGACCAAAAGCAAAAGTATAGAATGAAATATCGTCATATTTTAGCTTAAAGCTTTTACAGCTAGCAACTAAGCTTTAGAGGCGGCATTTCAACATAGCCATGTAGAAAAACGTCTTTACTGTAAGAGCTGTTTGACAGTGGAATAGACTGTTTTATGGTGGTGGGTTTGCCTTCTTCAAACATAGCTTGGATGGACATGTTTCAGAAGCAGTTTAGTTGTGTAAACCTGCATGTCAGAGGAATGAACTAGCTCTTGTGGTCTCTTCCAAACTCTTAAGATTCTAGAAAGGGAAATGGATTTTGGAAGGGGAAAAGCCATGTAAAAGCTGGAAAACAGTCACATAATGATATCAGGAGAAGAAAGTATCCCAAGGTTCCCAAAGGGCAAGATATAACTCCTGGACAGGTTTGATTTAGCACTGGAACTTGAATCCCACTCCTTTAGTAAACATTCATAATATATTTCATAATACATTTGTGCCTGTGTTCAGCTAGAGAATTATTTGATAGAAATTGTATTTCCTTCTTTTTGTCTTGTGAGACCACATAATTTAGGGCTTTCTTTTTTTAAAAAACCCTCCATATCATTTGTACAAAATTTTGAAATGATTTAATTTTTTTAAAAAAAATTATAGGAGCAAAACTGCGGCCTTGACAGATGTGAGGATCAGAACCATGAATGAGGTCATAGCCGGAATGCGGATCATAAAGATGTATGCCTGGGAGAAGTCGTTTGCTGATCTTGTCAGCAGCATTAGAAGGTGATTGAGTGGCTCACAGAATGTTATGCTTTAAGAATCTTGTTGCCTCCAGCTGTTTTAGTAGCTTAAACTGAGTGGGTATCATGTGACCTTGCAGTTTCCAGGAGCTCTAGCCACCACAGCCAACGGGGGGGGGTGAGAGCTGCAGTCCAACAACTTCTGGAGTGCTACTCAATTCCTGCCAGCTGAAGATGGTTTGTACTGCAGTTGTGCAGACATTTTTAGGCTTTTGCATGTGTAATTGTCAGAGTAGTCTTATCTCTATCAGGATATTGGCAGGAGTGAACTGAAAGTCAGCCCAGACTTTTCACTCAGAAAAGAAGAAAGAAAGGATAGTAGGAAGGAACACAATGACCTTGCTGATTCTATTCAAAGAAAGATCTAACTTATCAAATCTTAGGCATTACTAGTCAAATTCTGACTTCTCAATCCTCTATGACAAGGATTTTAAATACATATTTTTCTTCATCACCAAAAGAGTGCAAAAAGGAAAAAGCAGAAAAGCAATTGTTTAAATTAGAATCTGAATTTCCTGTTTCTGACTTCGTTATTTAGTAGTAATGTCTCTGCCTGTAAGTAGTAATGTAATGTTTGTTATGTGTCGTATGAGGAGATGGATATCTATCTTTTGGAATCTATGAAACACAGAAATGGCAGTATCTTTCATATGTCATTCACCAAAATCTTTAATATATTTTTTTCAAAAGTAACCATCTTAAGAACAAACAACAAGAAATATCTTGTGCCACTTTGGAAACTAAAATATGTATTATTGTGCTTGTGTGCTCCATTTTATCAGATAATTTTAAAGATGCTTTGTTCAGCTTACCACTCCCCCACCCAAGGGACCTACACTTCTAAAAATAAACATAAAAATCTTGTTAGAAGAAGTAAAATTTTGCTTCTGGTAAGAAATTTGTCCCATCTGCTTCATTTCTAACTGCAGTTAGGGTGAAAGACTTGCTAAATACCCAATTTTAACTGACTGACTGACTGATAGGTAATGCTATCTGTTTAAAACATAAAAATCTTTGCCTGATGGATGTTTTGTGTGGATAGGAAGATAAGATATGAAAATAGTATATCTCTAAATTATGTTATAATTTCAGGAAGGAAATTTCCGTGGTTCTTAAGAGCTCTTACCTTCGAGGAATGAACTTGGCCTCTTTCTTCATTGCTAGCAAAATAACAATGTTCATGACATTCATGACCTACGTTTTACTTGGCAATATTATCACTGCAAGTCGGGTGTTTGTTGCAGTGTCACTGTATACTACTGTGAGACTGACAGTCACTCTCTTCTTCCCGGCGGCTATTGAGAAAGTATCTGAAGCAGTGGTCAGCATTCGACGAATCAAGGTATTTCTATTCAGCCCAGATGATGTCCACAGATACATTTACTTGCAGCGTTTCAAATAATTCACAACTTGCTAGCTAGTTGAACAAAACAAAAAACAACAATAAGCATACTTGCCTATGCATCCATACCTGTGTTAGTCCTTTGTGGCCTAAGGGAGACAAAGAGAGCTCATATACATTTGTTTGCCTGTTCCCTCCAAAAGATTCTTAAGTCCCACAAACAGATGGCTCTTTATAAGCCTAATTAATTTTGTTTTTCATGCCCCAAATCTTGTAAAGCTATAAAGACAGATGATATCCTATATAACTTGAGTGAGGGCTGGATATAAAAAAGAGTACAGTCTCCCTCCACATTTGTGAGGTTGCCCATTGCAAACTTGATTATTTGTGAGGCACCTGCTTGCCTCCCCTGCATTCTCCCCCCTCTGTTTCTCCTTCCTTTTGCCCAAGTGTGCATGTCTTCCTTCCATGGACCTGGGCAAAAGGCAAGTGAATGGCAGGGGACAGCCCCATGCATATGTGTTGTCTGGGTGTGTCATTGACCCCTCCCATTTGCTTACCTGAAAGGTAGCACACCCAGGCAAAACACAGGTGAATGGCGAGAAGGGTATGTGCACATGCCTTCTCTGGGCATGTGGCTGCACCCTCTCATTTACTTGCCTATCACCTGTGTGCCTGGAAGGCAGCATGCCTGAGTGAAATGCAAGTGGATGGTGGTGGTGGGGAAGTGCATGTGCAAGCCTTCTCTGGGGCAGGGTTTAGGAGTTACACCACAAAACTTTAGCTGACTCCTCCTTGCTCCAGTCCACTGTTCTGTATAGTAGAACTCAGCATCTGTCCTTGCAGAAGCCTCGAACACATTTGGAAGCAACAGTGGAGGGCTTGCCCATTGACCACAAAGGAAGAAACTGATTTCACCTCTCAGAAGGGGCAGCCTTTCACCCATTTCACGGTTTGGTTGAGAAAACACAGTCTCACACAAATGTAACATCTATTGATGTCAGTGGGACTTCCTAAAAGTGCACATATGACTTTCTCTTGAGCCTTTTGTGTCATCAGTTTAAAAATCATAACGAAAAAGAACAAAATGCTAAGAGATGCTAAGAGATCATTCTCTTTGAAAAACTTCGCTGTTTTGGTCCTCTTGATGATAATGTTTTTGTTTTGCTCTTTGAGAGTTCCTTAATTCACAGCATCCCCAGTAGTAAATGCTTTGCTTGCAAAGACTTGACATATAAGTAGGAATCATATTAATTAACTTTATTTCAATATTTGTGATCTGCATCATATCTCCAGAGATGTTTCAAAGTCAGGATCTGTCTTGGCTGATCCTTTTTTTTTTTTTTTGCATGATACTTTCTGTTTATGCTTAACGGTATGACTTTAATTATGTCAGAAATTGCCCTCAGTATGGTTGTCAGGAGTTTTGGAGATATAGATACGTAAGCAATGAACTTTTGGCAGGTTGCAACTAGATTGTTCTTGTTGTGGTTGTTGTGGTTGTGTGACTTTGAGTTGTCTCCACTTTTATGGCTAGCCTAAAGTGAACCCATCATGGGGTGTTCTTGGCAAGATTTGTTCAGAGGGGATTTGCCTTTACCTTCCTCCGAGCCTGAAGAGAGAGTAACTTTCCCAAAGTGGGTTTCCATGATTGAGTAGGAATTCGGAACTTGTTCACCAGAGTTGTAGTCAAATGCTGAAGCCTCGACACCATGCTGACTTTCGTGCAACTGGATTATGACTGCTGCAAATTCCCTGTTTTGGCCTACTTATGTTTTTTAAATCCATGGCTAAATTTTCTTAGGAAAGTAGCCTTGATTTCCTTACAGAACAATTCTTATTCTATAAGGAAATCTAATTGAGAAAGGCTGTTGTTGTCCCAACTTCGTTTGATGCATAGAATGAAAGAGCGTCAAATTTGTGGGGTTTTGTTCTTATTTTTGTAATTAATATGCTAATTTTATTCTTTGATTTTTTTTTCTTTATAGAGGGAGTTTAATAATAAATGTGTTCTTTTTTGTAAAAAAAAAGCAAAAGAGTTTTCATGACAGGAAATCACTTTTCTGATTTAGAAGGTTCAAGGCATGGGAAGATTTCGACATTGTTGGTTCAAAGCCAAGGTGCTAGGATTTTCTATTTCCCTGTCCTAAATTAACTTACCTACTAGTTATTTTTAGGACTATAACCCCCAGAATCCCCTAGCCTGAAATTTCTGGTGCAATTCATAGATACTTTCTGGAGTACATCACAAATGTGAATATAGTGCAAGTAATTGATTTAATTTGGTTAATTTAATTTCATGGGAAATGTTGGATGATTTCCTCTTTGCTTTTCTGTTTTTGTGTTAAAGTGTCCTTCATGCTTTTTTTCTTCCCTTTGACACAGAACTTTTTGATCCTTGATGAAGTTTTCCAGCTCACCCCACAGCTCAAAAATAGCAATGAAAGGGCTCTCATTGTGCATGACTTGACTTGCTATTGGGACAAGGTAATGCCTTCTTTTTCTTTTCAAACCGCAGCATAGCAAGTACTTTTGTTAGAGGCACTGTTGAATGTTACATTAATCAAATATATTAATGTAAGTTGTTCCAGCTAAGATGCACAAAATTATTCATTAGCTAAAAAATGCAGACCCTTTCCCAGGCTGCAGAAAAGGAGTGGTATGTGTTGTCAGTAGGAGATAGTTTAGGTCAGGTGGGATGGAAGATGATGTTTGCAAATTTTCAGGGCATACCTTCTGAGGCAAGTAACAGCCCCCCCCCAATCTTTACAATGAAGGTTTCTTTCTTCCTTTTACCTTGCCTCTCAAATCCCTTTGGCTCATCTCCCCATCTAAGACAACCACTATAGAAGGTATGAGTTTAACAGAGGGTTCTAGTAAATCTGATATGAAATCTCAGTCATCATGAAAGTTAATCTAATTACAGCTTGAACAAGTTTCACTTTTAGGCTATAGCTTCCAGAATCCTCAGACCACAAACCTACTAAACAAGGTAGTAGTGTTGAAAAAAAGTACAAGAAATTGAAACAGATGAAAACATAGAACATAGAATCTTAGAGCTGGAGGAGACCAAAAGGGCCATCTAGTAAATGCGAAGATAGTGGTGATCTGTGGTCCCCTTCACTGGACAAGTTTATATTTTTTCTGTCTTCGAATGCTAAAAGAAGTAAGATGAAAGATGCTAAAAGAAAAAAGGATCTATGTAATGGCATCCTGTAATTTGGCTCAGGGGAAACATGCAGCAGTTGCCTCCTGTTGTGAATCCACACTGAATGGTGGCTCTGTTTGGTCGAAAGACTTCTGTAAAAATGCTTATAGCCCAAATAAAGTGTTTGTTAGAATTTACATGCCATGCAAAGTTAGTTTGGTCATTCAGAATGGGTTCAGTGATGAAATAAAACTTTTAAAGAGTTCTGATTGAAGGTGTAGAATGCAAAAGGACACAATTCTACCTTCATTGGCCCCAAAAACTGTGTCCTTCAAAGCAAAGGACTTGGCCCAATAGAAAAAGGCACTTGAGCTGTTGATACCCATGGTTTTGTGGGCACGGTTCTGGTTTGTGACAGAGCTTTGGAGATGTCCCATTATTGGACTACAATGCTCAGAATGCCCCACTCAGGACAACCTTTGGAAATACAGCAAGTAGAAACTCCTACACGCAGACATGTATCGTTCCCTGAACCCTTACAATAAGGCAATGGTAAGACGGTGCTGTGCATATGGTATGTTGCTTGATACGTGATCACATCTTGAAATGAGTTTGTTTTTTTACTCTTTCTGCTGAGCAACTGTGTTCTCAAATGGTTCAATTATATTTGGATTGTCTTCTTAATTGTCTGAGACTGGAATATTTCCTGTGAAGTAAGTACTTGGTCAGAGTAGAAAGTGGGAATAGAATTGTGTTCAGCCAGATGTTTTGCATGCTGTTTGAACTATCAACTGCTTAAAATATATGTTCTTGCTGCCACCTTGTGGAGATTTTACAAATGGAGTTGAAGAAGGCACATATTCCCAAAAATCAAAGCATTTATGACTGTGATGTCATGTGTAGGAATCCTGTGTTTTCTAAAAACTTTTATTAGCATTGGTTAATCAATTGTTAACAATTGTGTTTGTGTTTATAAAAGCAGTTTATATTGCAAGCCCCCCCAAATGTGTACTTTTTTTTTTTTTTTGAGGCAGGAGGTGGATGGGTAGATGGAATATCATCTGTCGTTCTGTACATTTAAATGAAGCACTCTATCCCATTGTAGCCTCTTGCTTTTCATTTTGTTTTCTGTTCTAGTTGGAAATGAATTTGATTTCTGGCTTTTTAAAAAACCAAAAAAATGAGCAACATCCCTAAGGATGTTTCAGTTTAAAGTCACTGGGCTGGTTCAACTAAATCACATTTTAGTGTTACAAGAAGGAGATACTTTACCCTTCTCTTCACACAAGACTGTAAGGAACAGATTATAAGTTTGCCTTTTTGACTGATTGTGCCTTGTCAGGTCATTCAAAGCTGACACACTACAGTTAGTCTTAATTGTGGTCAGTGCAGACAAGGCAGCAGTATATGGTTTTGTTCTATTTCCACTAACCGTAGATTAGCCATGAAAGACATGTTTTGCTGTGGTTAATTTAAAAAGAAACAGGTGCCCAGGTTCACACTAGAGGAAGAATGATGGGGAACGTGTAGGCCCAAGGCTTCTTGTAGCTCATCCTCATGACAGTCAGCCATAGTTCAGGATTATTTCTGAATCAGCTCAATGAATTTCTTTCTCTGCTACTGGTGGGAACTGTTGTTTGTTTGAGGTGATAGTCAGTGCTAAGTTGAGGCATTTCTAGGGCATCTCATGGCAAAGAAGGAAAATGTATGGGATTTTCTCAGTTCCACCATCATCACAAGCACAGCTGGTGGGGATGTGAGAAAGGCCTTCTCAGTAGCTGCCCCTGGACTCTCTAACTCCCTTCTTGGGAAGCCAGAATGGCCTCTGCCCTGCTGTCCTTCCAGAACGGCCTTTTTATTCTGGCAAGCTTTTGAAACAGAAAGTTTTTAAAGAGTGGGCTAAGGGTGCTGTATTGTTATAGACTGAACTGTTCTAATAGTTTTTTTTTAATCTCTTAATGGTACCTTTGCACATGGAGTTTTAAATCATTTTAATGTTGTCAAAAGCGCAGTCCTATTTTAGTGTTCACTTTTTGTTTGTTTTTACCAGTGTTGTGTTTTTAAATTGTAAGTTTTCATGAGTCTCAATTCTGGGGGAAAAGCATGCCTCTTTCCACCAAGGAAGGAGCATCTGTCTCATTCCTTGGCCAAGAGATACACTGTCGGAGGAGAGGAAGCTCTGCTGGGCTTCTTGTGCTTTTCTCTTCCAAGGAAGGAGCATCTGTCTCCTTCTTTGGCCAAGAGAGGCATGTTGTTTCATGGAGCTGGGCTTTGTGTGCCTCTCTTAGCTGAGGAAGGCGTTTCCATCTCTTCCTTGTCTGAGAGAGAGGCATGGGAAGCCCAGCTGTGCCTCACCGTGCACCTCTTGCAGCTGGCTGCATAAAGCAAGGAGCAAGGCTAGTGGCAGCAGCCATTGCTCTTGAGCATATTACGGGTAAGTAAAACTGTGGATACCAATCGTACAGTTATGGAGGATATACTACATTTATCAGTCTAGATCTGTCTTTATAATTTGAGCATTACATATGCAAGACCTAAGCATGTCTAAAATAGAAACATGCAAACTCCGAAAGGGAATGGAGGCAAGGAAGAGATGGGGAAGAATACATTTTTGTTTCAATTACACAAATATTAGTTCTAGTTATAATACTTTGGAGAAGAGATGAGGAAGGTGTGGTTCATCGGCCACATACCATCTCACACCCTTCTGTGCATCCATCTAGTCATTTGACCCCACCCAACATATCACTTCCAGTTTTGAAAAAGACTGTTTGAAAAAGACTTCATGGCTGCCCATGAAGAAGGAGAGAACCAGTTAAATAGCCAGTCACTTCTACATAGGCTTCTGGATCGCGGTTGACCATTTTCATGCTGAGAGATTTTTTCGCCATAGTTGTTGAGAAGGCTGGGTGGTCTTGGATCAGATCAAGTTGCTACATCCCCAGTTGGTCCTCTGGATCTAGTGAAGCTGCCCACCTTCAGTTAATGAGTCATGTGTGTTAGATTTCCAAATGGAAGCTGCTTGAGGGACTGAGAAAGTGATAGATCATGTATTTTAAAATTGCTGCTCTCTCATTTGGACAGAAACCAGAGGAAATGGTAAAAGTTAAATCAAGTGGGAAGCAGAGTGGCAGTGAAAATGAGTGCGATTTAGAGACAGATGGGTGCCATGACGTTTGAAACAGGCATTGTAGGAAGTACAGTAGGTCCTCCACGTTCACAAGGGATAGGGACACAGAACCATGAATAACTTGTGCCCTCCCTTCGGGCTCCTGCCACTACCCCATCAGCACATGAACAAGGGGGAAGGCCATGGGCATGCATGGAAGATAGATCGTCCCACCTGCACACTGCTGCAGCATGCCTGTATCAGATGCAGCTGAGGGCATGCAGGCAAGGGGTGAGTGCCCTCTGCAGGCTACCTCCAGAGCGCCCCCACCGAGCGTGCAGAGGGTGTGCACGCCTGGTGGAGGGTGTGCAGAAAATGGGCAGTCGCCCCCTCTGCACACCCCTGCTGGCTGCTGCCAGCATGGCCACACCAGCAGCAGCAGAGGGCATGCAGAAAACAGGCATTACCCCTTCTGCATGCCCCTGCTGGCTGCTGCTGGTGTGCCCACACCAGCGGCTGCCAAGGGCTTGCCGAGAACGGGTGATCGCCCCTGCTACATGTCCCTGCAGGCTGCTTCTGGAGTGCCCTCCCCAATGGCAGCAGCCAAGGGCATACAGAGAACAGGCGATCATCCCCCCTGCATGCTCCTGCCTGCTGCCGCCCCCGCCAGTGTGCCAGGCGAGGGGAAGCGATGATCTTTCCCCTTCCCTGCCCCTGGGCAAAAGGCCAGGGAACGGGAGGGGGAGATTGGGGGGAGGCAAGCCCACATTGCGAATAATCTAATCTGCGAAAGTGAAACCTGCAAATGTCAAGGAAGAACTGTATAAAGAAGTTCAAGCATACAGAAACTGGTGAACTTCTCAGGCTAGAAGGGGTCTGAGAGCAACCAACTAGGTAAATGTTGCATGTATAGGCTTTGTAACCTTTTGGATCCTAATACCTTTTGTTGCAATTAAGATACAATGTTTCTTCTTGAATTTATAGACTCTGGAAGTGCCAACACTTCAAAACATTTCATTTACTGTCAGACCAGGAGAGTTACTCATTGTGATTGGCCCTGTGGGAGCTGGAAAAGTAAGTCATGACTCAACATTTTACTGTGGTAAGAACCAGCCAGTCAGTTAGTCAATTTTTATTGTTTCAGCTATAAGTCACAATAGAAGTACATTGATGGTGTCTACAGAACAACAAGAATGCAGCTTCCTAATTCTGAGGCAAGCAGAAAATGGGGAAGCAATAGGTCTCCTATTGCCACTTTATTATAGGTGAATGCACTGACCTTCCAATTTCTGTACTTGCTGGAGACTGGTGTTGTTGAACTGCTTTTCTCACCAGTCCTAACCACCTTGGATAATGGTAGGAGTAATGAGAGTCATACCGAATAGTAGGTACGATGGTTCCGTCAAGACCTGGAGGGTCAAAAGTTCCCCAGTCTTGCTGTGGAACTGGGTTGGGCAGGTATAGACCTCTTAATGCTAGATCTCAACTCGCATCATCTTCTCCGTTGGCTACTTGGCTTGGGCTGCTAAGGACTCCAAAGTCCAACAACTTTAACATTTCCCACCCCACTTTAGACCTTTACCTTCATTGCATTTTGGTTTTTTGGTTTTGTTTTTTTAAAAAACTATGGCGTATTGTTTACGTGCCATACCTAAATTCCAAAATGTACAACAAGTCAAAGCTGGTAAGCAGATGCTTTCTGGGAGGACACATAGCAGTTACTGCTAACTGTGGCAAAATTCAGAGCACAGTAACTAACTTTTAAAAAACAATTCATTACAGTTATGGCTTAAACAGTCAAAATAGTAACCTTCAGATTTAGTTACAATTTTTAAAAATAATTCTTTGCTCTCAATTTTCTGAGAAGTCGCAATATAGTTACCTTTTGGCTATTAAAAAAAATTTGAATGTTACAAGCTACCAGTCTCTAGTGCAAAACATACTCTCCAGCCCCTGGAAAAAGAGACAGCAACATAAGGCAGCAATTACATCTTTTGGTATTCCCAGTTCACAATTTGGTTGAGCTCCACAGCTATAAAAATAAAATATAGTTGCACTTTCAAAAACAGTGACATTACTTGTTAGGTTACACAGTTGTAATGACGACTGGGAAAGGAACGAATTACAAATGACTACTTATTTTTAATCGCTTTCAAGCTCTGATAAAACCTGTAGTATCAATGTAACCTTTCACTGTGGCGATGACAACGGAGGAAGAGAAAGTGGGGAGCAGCATAGCTTGGTAGAGAGAAAGGAGAGTGGGGGAGCAACGGAACATGCAGTTCTATTCATTTTGTTTGCAAGGATGACTTTTATGTGTGATCAGAACTGTAGAAGTTGAGTGGCTTTGTGTGTTTATATTTACCCTTTTCCTCTCAGTGAACCTTTACATTTTATCTCCCCTGCTGTTGGATATTTTTCAGTCTTCCCTCTTAAGTGCTGTTCTTGGAGAACTGTCTGCAAGCAAAGGTTTCATAGATGTTCGAGGAAGAATAGCTTATGTGTCTCAGCAACCATGGGTGTTTTCTGGCACTGTAAGAAATAACATACTCTTTGGGAAAGAATATCAGAAAGACAAATACGAGAAAGTTCTAAAAGCCTGTGCTCTTAAAAAAGTAAGTTGTTCCCGCCTCATAAATTTGAGTTCTAACTCCTGTTGTACTGTTCATTTTTTTCTTATTTTCTCCATTAGGTGAAAGTGAAAATGTTTATGCACTGTTTAGTCAATAATTTTGTTCATAGACAAAAGATAGTATTCTTGTCAGGTGTCAGGAACACAAATGACAACAAAACAAAGCACCCTTGTGTTCACTACGTTTGGTTAGATATGAGTTCTCCTGATGTTAAGATAACATTCTGGTAAACAGGATTCTGGTCTAACACACCGTTCTAAATGTATTTGGTAACTTTTTTTAAAAAAAATGCAGAATGTCTTAATCCTAGAAGTGTAATTAATATATACTGATATACAAATTATATTGTATGTGCTCATTCTACTGCTTGTATGCAAGGACATTCATTTTGCACCACACTTTCCCAGTGCTGCATGAACCTTTAACTCTTTGTAGAAAAAAAATGGTACCCTTTGTGTGTCTGTATCTGTGTATATGTTTGGAAGTGCCAGTGACAAGAACAGAGCTTGGTGCTTCTCTGCACCTCTCCATAGACGCTCTGCCAGGGAGGCAAGATTTCCAATCTGTAAGCTATGTAATACAGGAAAATGATGGTAGGAGGCAATAGCTATGGCTGAATGTTCAAGGCTGAAAGTTAAAAGGCAAGCATCTTTGCCCAACTTCATGAAGTTTGTGGTCCCTCCTCCTGCTTCTCAATCTGTTTGGGCTGGAAGTTATTAGAGCTCTGTTCCATTTCCATTCTAGCAGTCTCTCATATCATCACCAAACAGGCCTGTGAAAGAGAGAGAGAGGAAGAGAGAGAAAGCCTTTCCCTGAAAAATCTGAAAACTCACATAGGCTTGTGTAGGGTTACACTGTTTTTCAGATAGGTTGGACCCATGTAGGGCTATATATTGAATTGTGCTGGAAATTGACCAACAATCATTGAAGCTGTCGTCATTCTGTCTCTGTCTGTGTCTAAATCGGTATCTCTATCTGAATAATATTTTATTTATTTCTGTCTTTTGAAACATTTTATCTGTGATACAGCCAGATCTTTTTTTCCCCCCAGAAAATATAGCCAAGGAATAGAACAGATGACAATGACAATGATAGTAAAGTCCTTAATCTGAAAGCACCATTTTCTTCTGGAAAAGGGTGGTTGTCAAAACAAAGACCTCTATTTCTGAAATTTGAAGCCAACACTGAAAACTATACCATTCACCATGTACATTGGGTTCAGTCCTTTGATCACAGGCAAAGTCACATAGAAAACTAATCAAGAGACAGAAAAGTAACTTAACCAGAAACATTAGTATAATTTTCCAGTATTAAATAGCTTATAGGCTGAAAATCTCTAGTTTAAAGTAGCATGAATGATTTTTTTTTAAAGGACTACTCCATAGTAAGGTACCAGAAGTTTTATTATCACATAGTTGCTATGAGAAGGGTTATTTATGTCTCTGAAGTGTAATTCTCACAGTGTTTTTAGCTTACAGATGTCTCGAAGCAGCTAACAATCTAAAGCATAGTAAGGATTGAATAACAAAGTTCCTCCTCCCCCAAATAACTGAAGCTACCCAGTATTTGGAGTAAATTTATTTTTATTTTTAGGAATGTATAGTGCTAGGATATCTGAATATATTCTACTTTTTTTAAGTGTGTGTGTGTGTCCACATATGTGTGGATATGTGCATAGTTGGTGCCATCTGCGTTGAGACCTGAGGCATTCTTTGATACAAACTGATGGGAAGGAGAGGCAAAAGTAGTATTTTTGGATACTATGAGCATATATAGATTGCTGTAGGATAAATTTATTTCATTGAGCATGTGAATGGATAGCTAAGCAGCTTTCCGTATTTCACACATGCTCTGTAATGTTTGTCAGATCAAAATTTAAGTATAGCTGGAGCCACATATCTTATCTTATTCTTTCAATACATACCCATTTGCTCTTTAAAAATGTAAAACAAACAAGCACAACGCAGAACCTAATCTTGCAGGAAAAAAATATATGTTAGGAGATCTTTCACACTGCCCTGTTACAGGAGTGAAGTCAGGAACTGCAGTAGTTATCCAAGCGTATAACTAGTGGATAGCTTCTTCCTCTGGCATCTTATTTGAGAGAATTCTTCAGAGCCTTTCAGCTCTTTCTGAGAAGACCCTTTTCTTTGATCAGGTGCGATCTAGAAGGACAGTAAGCCAGATTAGCAAAGGGACAGATATTTTGCTTGGCAGCTTGAAAAGTATTATGCATCATATCCAGTTCGGGGCATGTTAGGATCCCACTATCGGTACCAAGATAGGTGAAAAAGAGACAGTTTAAAAGCTTTTGCAAATGATGTGTTTTTCTTTTCAAACACAGTTGATACCTTTTTCTAATCTTGTCTGGAAACATTGAAACATCCATCACTTTCTAAATAAAAATTCAAATCCTAGTGAGTTTAGAATTAATTTAAAACATATTTCTTGAAAGAGAAAGAAAATCTTAGAGGGTGTTTAAAGGTTAACAAATAGTACTTTGTAATGTGAGGTACATCAGCTTCCATATGATGCTTTTTCACTAATGAACATAAACATGATGTAAGAAGCTGTTTGATATATACAAAAGTTAGTGTAATTTTTTAATTCCTGTAACAGAATTGTTAAATGTATACATCCCCTTTATACATCAGTAGTTGAAGAACACTGATTGCATTCATCAGTTGTTGACTCATAAAATAAACTGATAAAGATTGTGTGTGGTTGTGATTCCCTCCTTGACAGAAGTATCTGGAACTTGAAGGAAAGTGATTTTTGACACTTCCTGTTGTCGACTTCCATCCTCACTCCCTGCCCATCTGTTCTGGTGTTTCCTTCAACTTTCCAGATTATATTTGACAGGCCATGGCAGGACTGCAGGAGGGTGTCACAGAGAACTGCCTCCCACCTCTATTTTGCAGTGGCCACTGTTGTTTCAATTATGTTGCACATATATTCACTCTTACCTATTTTTAGGTGACAATGAATATTAGATTGAATATAAGTTGAGATTTATATAGCCCTTCAAAGTGTGTCCCATTGTTTCAGTAATCTTTATGTGAGCTGCGTGAAGGAGGCAGGTGTTACACCATCCTTGCTGGAGATGGGAAGACCAAGGTGGAAGCATAATAGTTTGCCCTGTGCTGGATGTGGTGACATTTCCCCCTGTTATCTGAGGTTTGGAACTTGGGCATACTCCTGGACTCAGCCCTGAGCCTAGACGCCTAGGTTTCAGCAGTAGCCAGGAGTGTGTTTGCCCAGCTAAAACTAGTGCTGCTCCCTTTCTTGGAGATGTCAAATCTGGCTGGGGTTGCACATGCTTTAATTTTATCTTGTTTGGGTAAGTATAACACCGTTTACTTGAGGCTTCCTTTGGAAACTCTCTGGGAACTTCACTGCATCCAAAATGCTGCAGCTAGGTTGCCGCCTGGGCCTGGTTACAAGGAACATATAACTCGTTTATTGAAGCAGCCTTGCTGGCTGCTGGTCCATTTCCAGGGAGAAAGTAAAGTGTTGGCAATACCCTTAAAGATATTCATAGTTTGAGTCTGAACCAGTGGTTCTCAACCTGTGGGTCACGACTCTTTTGGGGGTCAAACAACCCTTTCACAGGGGTCGCCTGAGACCATCGGAAAATACATATTTCCGATGGTCTTAGGCTCCATTTCCTCCTCGGTGGTGGTGCACAAGCACGAGCCACGCGCTCACGTCGTCCTGCCCCCTTTGGCAGGAGCGTGTGGGGCCACAGCGTTGCCACAGCAGGAGTGGTGGTGTGCAAGCGCGAGCCACGTGCTCGCGTCCTCCTGCCCCCTGTTCAGAAGGGACTGAAATCGCTCCCCTTCTCCACTACCGAGAGAACCTCCCGTCTGATGGGCCAGCTTGGGGGGGGCGGTGGCAGCACGGGGGGCAGGCCCCCTCCTTGCCACGGCCCCTGCCCCACTTACCACAGAGGGGGTGCTGCGGAAGGGCCGGGGGCCTGCAAGGTGGTGCTTTTCTGGGGGACGAGCTGCACCCGGCGCAAAAGACAAAGGCGCTGGGATTCCTCCCCCCCGGCCAGGGTCGACACTCTGGAAGCTTTTCCCACACTGCCCCCCCCAGCGGAAACGAGAGCAAAGCAGAAACAGAGCCTGGGGGGTCTCGGAGTTTTTTCCCGGGGGAGATGCACAGCTCCTCTTTCCCTCCCTGCCCACCTCTCTCGTTCCTGGCCGGCAAGGCGCCCTTTGCCGGGGGGTGGGAGGCATTGTAAATAATAAATAATTTTGTGGTTGGGGGGATCACCACAACATGAGGAACTGTATTAAAGGGTCGCGGCATTAGGAAGGTTGAGAACCACTGGTCTAAACTGTCTGAAAGACCTTATCATCCTGTACAAGTCTGGCCAAATATTAAGATCCTTGTAGGAGAACTTTCTCTCAGTCCCATCACCATCACATGCACATTTAGTGAGGACATGGGAGAGATCCTTCTTATTGGCTTTCATACTGTAAAACTTCTTCCCACAGGAAGTGGTTGGCTCCCTCTTTACAGTCTTTCCACTGGCAGACAAAAAGCCTTTTTGTTTTGACAGGACTTTGGCTTTTAAATCATGTACCAAAATGAGCTTTCAGTTGGGTGTGCAGCTTTAATTCTGTGCTTTTAATATAGTTGTTCAGTTGTTTTTCTTAACTTTAAGGGCTCCCATGTCATTTGGGATCTCTATACTTAAAAATGTTGTAAACCACTTTGGATCCTGTCTAAAGAGAAAAGAAGGGTATAAATTAAGTCAATAATATCTTATTAGCTGAGGCTAATTTCATATTTTATACTGTAATTGAAATGAATTACTATTGCATCCAGTCTCAGTTAGTGGCAATTTTTTCTGCTAAAATCAATTGAGAGTTTTGTTAATTCTATTAACTCCACATTGATCTCTTTGGGATCCCAGTATGCCTTATGATCTGGCTCTAATCAACAAAGCAACAAGTACTGTCCATTATGGGCATAGAGTTACTCAAGATGATTGAGAAAATAACTTGACCCATCAGTGAGTATATTCCTTTTGGGATTTTAAAGTGATTAACTGGATTTATACTGGTTCAGGTGAACTGGTTATTATTACAATATTTTAAAATGGTTCTCCTCTCTTTTTAATAGGACATGGAACTGTTGGGAGATGGAGATCTGACAATGATAGGAGACAGAGGAGTTACACTGAGTGGAGGACAGAAAGCCAGAGTTAATCTTGCCAGGTAAAAAGACTCCTGGATTTTCTACTGTGGTCTTCAGTCCACAGATGGCATTGAATGTCCAGTTTAATGGATACTATTGCTGGCCCAAGACATTTTGATGTTTGAGGTCCCTAAAACCTTCCCAAATCAAGGAGTGCATTGTCCAGATCCAGCCAGGTTATTTTGGCACATGAGGTTGAAAATCCTACAAACACCTCTTGTCATCTCTAGCAATGAAAAGAACATGGCAAATACATCAGTAACAATTTGCTATTATTTTACAGTGTCCCAAATCTGCTGCCTAAAACAGCTACCTCATTCTGTCTAATGATAGGGTTGGACCAGATCGATAACCTGTAAAATGACTTCTCTTAGAAGTGAACCATAGTAGTAACAGTCATGATCTTTACCATTTATTAAGCATTGAGATGCCATTAATTCATCTATGTATTTCCTAGTAGCGTGGAGAGATTTTTTTAAAAAATTCAAACAGTAACGTCAGACAGTATAAAAAGCAGTCCAACAATAAAAATAAAAGCCATCCAGCACAAAACAAAGAGTTTTGTGATTTTAAAGGCTTTGGAAAAAAGAGATGTTTTAACCTACCTATAAAAGAACATTGGTGAAAAGGCTGTGTGACCTTGTCCTGGCAAAGCTTTAGAGTGAAGTCAGCTGCCACCAAGAAAATCTGTTTCTTTTGGAGGCCAAACTAAGCTTGTCTGTAAAATGGCAACTGGAGCAAGGGCTTGTCCAGAGATCCCAAATGCCATGGGAGCCCTTAGATGAAGAGATAGTGTCTGTTAGCATCCATACACCTAAATCTGGTTGCTGATACTGACTAGAGTATATCCACTGAATCATAAGCATTGGCTTGTCATTAAACCATTGATTCAGGTGGTCTACACTTCCTGGGATTAGCAATTGGGTGTAGTCTAAGATGTTAAGACGTTAAGACCTTTAAAGGACAAAATTGAATTAGGGTTGGGAATGAATCTTTAGCTGGTGCAGACATCTCAAAATAAATCCTTACTTTCTCTCTCTCAATCTCTCTCTCTCAGTCTCTCTCAATCTCTCTGTGTGTCTGTTTTGAAATAAATACAGTTGGCCCTCCACTTTCACAGGGGTTAGAGATGCTGGACCCCATGAAAGTGAAAAAACGGTGAATGTCATAAGCTCCCCATGGGTGTGGCCATGGCTGCATGTGTGGTTGAGCATGGCTGCACATGTGTTCCCTCCCTCCTTCTCTCACTCCTGTGGGTGGGAGGGGGAAAGATGGGATGGGGAGCAGGAGGAGGGAGAAAGGAGACACCCATCCCATTCCCTTCTCCCTTCCTGCCCATGCGAGTGAGTGAATATGCATGCCATCCTTACTCCCGTCCCGTCCCCTCCCTCCTCCTGCTTGCACAAGTGGGCAAACTTGCATGTGCTGTCCTCCTGCCACTTCTCCTTCTCATGTGAGTGGGCGAACGTACATGTGTGTCCTCCTCCCATCTCCTTCCCCCTCCTGCTCAGATGAGTAAATGCGTGGACCCTCCTTCCTTCTGTTCCATCCCCTTCCCTCTCCTACCTACCTGCTTGAGTGAGTGAATGAATGAGCATGTACTCTTTCTCCTCCTCATCGCCTTCCCCCTGGCATGAAGGGGTGAGCAAATACACGTGTGCACCCTCCTCCCATCCCACCCCCTGACATCTTCCACCTAAGTGAGTGAATAAAGCATGCACCCTCCCTCCTTCTGTTCCCTTCCCCCCACCCATGTACATGAATGGGTGAGCGAATGCACAGATGGATTCATAATTGGTTGACTGACTGAACCCAAAAGGTGATCATGAATGGCTGCTTTTCATCCTGGAGAGAAGTGACTAGTGGGGTGCCACAGGGTTCTGTCCTGGGCCCAGTGCTATTCATCAGTGACTTTGATGAAGGACCGGAGGGCATGCTGATCAGATTTGGAAATGATACCAAATTGGGAGGAGTTGCTTATACACCAGAGGACAGGATCAAAATTCAAAATGTCCTTGACAGATTGGAGAGCTGGGCCAAAGCTAACAAAATGAATTTCAACAGAGAGAAATGTAAGGTCCTGCGCTTAAGCAGAAAAAACGGAATGCACAAATATAAGATGGGGGACGCACGGCTGGATAGCAGTATGTGTAAAAGGGATCTAGGAGTCTTGGTAGATCAGAAGCTGAACATGAGTCAGCAGTGTGATGTGGCAGCCAAGAAAACCAATGCAATTCTTGGTTGTATCAGTAGAAGTATGGTGTCTAGATTGAGGGGGATAATGTTACCACTCTATTCCGCATTGGTTAGACCTCATTTGGAATACTGTGTCCAATTCTGGGCACCTCAATTCAAGAAGGATATCGACCAGCTGGAACGTGTCGAGAGGAGGGCGACGAAAATGGTGAAGGATCTGGAAGCCATGCCCTATGAAGAACAGCTTAGGGAACTGGGTATGTTTAGTCTGCAGAAGAGAAGGTTAAGAGCAGACATGATAGCCATGTTTAAATATTTGAAGGGATGTCATGTTGAGGAGGGAGCGGGCTTGTTTTCTGCCATGCCATAGACTAGGACAAGGAGCAATGGATTTAAACGGCAGGAAAGGAGATTTCACTTGAACCTCAGGAAGAACTTCCTGGCAGTCAGAGCTGTCCGGCAGTGGAATATGCTGCCTCAGAGTGTGATGGAGTCTCCTCTTTTGAAGGTTTTTAAGCAGAGGCTGGATGACCATCTGTTGGGAATGCTGTGATGTGTGTTCCTGCATAGCAAGGGGTTGGACTTGATGGCGCTGGGGTCTCTTCCATCTCTATGATTCTATGATTCTCTCTCCTCCTGTCCAGTCCCCTTCTCTCCTCTCACCCACATGAGTGTGTGGGTGAATGTGTGTGCCCTCCGTCCTCCTGTCCCATCCACTTCCCCCCTCCACACCATGAGTGGGTGAACGTGTGCACTCCCTTCTCCTGTCCCATCCTCTTCCCACCAGTAATCAAATCCGTGAATGCTTAACCTGCAAATGTGGAGGGCCAACTGTAATTCCTTGTGCCTGAATCCTACTGTTAGTCCCAACTAGAGCAGACCCGTCGAATCAATGAAATTAACAAAAGTATTGAGTCATCATCCAACAAATGAGTCATCTTATTTGCTCTAGTTGATACTGTCAGTACGGTTCAGGTAGTGGTTATCAGATGGTCTTAAACAAGAGAGAAGAAACCCTTCATGGATTAAAAACCTGTTTTGCCATTGACTACTGCTATTTCTTCATGTGTTTTTAGAGCTGTATATCAAGATGCAGACATCTACCTCCTGGATGATCCGCTGAGTGCAGTGGATGCAGAAGTTAGCCGGCATCTGTTTGAAAAGTATGTAACCTTTTAGGTGTCTTCAGTTTTTTGGTTTTTTTATTTGACTGTCATAGCATGCCGTCAGCTAAACATTTACTGTCCAAGGCTTCCAATTTTGCTGTATCAGAACATTTGGGAAGTGTAAATTTTGGTGGATATTTAATCTCCATCTGTAGTTTAATCTGGGAAGTGTAGACTGGGTCAGTTTTTGTTGCAGTCCACAAAAATTTGAGTTCTTCAAACATCGTTGGTATAAAACTCTCTGATTCAGAACTTGGGAAGACCACTGGCTTTATACTTTTTATTTTCCAGTAAACAAACAAAGCAAATAAATACCTAAGTACCTGTGTCTTTTTCTGCTTTCTGTTAGAAAGGCAAGCATGTTACAAATCCACTCATTTGATGATATAGTTGCAGGAATGGTTTACAGTTCCCTTCTCTCTCCCTCCCTCCTCTCGTGTGTATTTCTGAAATTCTGTCTCCTTTATCTAAAAGCACATTGTATGTGGTTGGTACAGGAAGGCTAATGTCAGGGTTTTTGTATGTATGTGTGTACCTTCAGCATTTTAAAATTAATTCTATCATTTCAGGTCTACTGAAGTCAAAAATCTGTTGATTTATTCTTGGGAATAAACTTGTCCTGTGCTACACATATGCAACTGGTGATGTTGCTAAGCATACCATAGAACCATATTAGAGCATAGTAGTAACATGGCGAAGGATGGGTAAGTGGCTTTTTTATACTACAGTGGTCTCCCTTTCCAGGCTTTTCAGTTTTGCCTTTGCAATTAGATAATGTAGGGCTGTGTGTGTTTCCAGAAGGTGCTTTAAAATGTTGTGTAGGGCATTACACTTATTGCACAGGCCACGACCAAAGAGCAGTAGCAAATGTCACATTATTTAGTTTGAAAAGGCAATTGAAAGGCTGACAGGCCACTTGGTATATCGTGCACTTTTGCAGCTATGTAATTTTGGTATTTGCTCTTATCATAGTTGTAAAATTGCATGATACCATAAAAAAGCCACTTACATATACAGTAAAAGCAGGGGTGGATAATATGTAGCGTCCTTACTGTTTGGGTGAAAAATCCCCCTTGTCCCCACTAGGGGTCCAAGGGAGAAATTTTGCCACATTTTGGTCATATGTTTTTAGGTTGCGAGTGGGTTTCCCTCCGAGCTTGAAGTGACTTCTAGACATTTTTTGATTGAGAAAAAGACCTCTCCCTGAAGTAGAACAGAACAAAGAGCCCCCCAAACATCGTAAAAGTTACCCCGCCCATCTTCTGCATGGGGGAACTTTCTAAACCATTCTTCTTTTTTTATTTTTTCAATTAATATTTTTTGTAACATAATTCAGGGATAGAGAGCATCATTTGTCAGGTCCATCCAGTATGTGTGTACAGGAAAGAGTAGCTGCCCACACCAGAGTTAAAATTTAGCCTAAAAGCATTACTTGTGTGTCTAGCTTAAATGTTTGAATCCTCACACCTGGCTTCTTTTTGTTATTTGGGTCATAACACTGATGTGGTGGCAGGGCTTGGCATTTGTAAGGGAGACTCATGGGGCAGAAATGGGTGCTCACTAATTTGAACTTGTTCAGTGCTGCCTTGTTCCTTGATATTCGTTGCCAGGGTTTGGAGAAGATTTTTGAGGGGAGCAGGAGTATAGCTGCCAGAATATCTCAAGCAGCGTGGTCACTTGTCTTGTTTCATGGAGGATTCTGGCAGTTGTAGTCTGAAAATCTAACATTTCCAAGCAATTTACTTCAGCAAACAAGAGCTTGAGTATACATGTTTGCTGGTTTTAAAATACATCATCACCCATAGTATATGTATGAGAAATGCTTGAGGAATTTGTATATGTTGCAGTGTAATTTTTAACAATATGGTGTGGTTATGCTGAAATGCAAATTTATCAGTATGAGGAAGAGGTGATACAACCTGAGAGGAGCCAATATGTAGCAAAGTCTGCCACAAGTTATACAGTCAGCAGGACTTCGTTATACCATAACAGATTGATATTAAAAAACCATCTATTTCCATAAATCATTTTGTAAACCATGCATTTCCTGAACAGGACCACATGTTAATTGTTTTGTATATGAGTTAAAATAAGAGTTTGTATTGCAGAATATCCTTTATGCTATTTAGGCCAGTATGTTTTTTTGGTGTGCTGCACCGTTCATATCTCCTAGACACAGGGGAAGGAGCTCTGAAAATAGAGATTTCTGTTTGGCTCTTTTCACTAAAGCAAGATCATTTCCTTGAGATAAATCTGGTACCAAATTTGGTGTGATGTTAATATATGAACTAAATTTCCATGTATATTTTTTTAGACATAAGGTTAGAAATTACTGTGCAAAACTAGTGCTGCTCTGTAAGATGAGCCATAAATAGCCACCTTGTTTTGTTTGTGTTATGCTTATTTAAAATTCACTATAACAGGAAACAAAGTGCAGGACTGGCTGTAGCATGCTTATAATTTGACCTTAAAATTGAAATGTTTCCATTATTTTTTTTCACAGAAAAGCAGACTTAAATTCAGTGGGTCTGACAGAGTGCTGTGGATTCTCTTTTAAGAGAGCATAACTTTAAGATTTAGCATTGCATTAACTTTAGTTCAGTCATATCCAGAACATCACAGATTTCCTATTTGCAACATAAAGTATGGCCTAGAGCCCTGCCTGTATGTCATACTGTGCTGCTGCCTCCTTCTTGGCTCAGCACATTAGAGCCCAGCCACCCTAGGAACCCGAGAACCGCATAGGTAGAACAGAACGTATTCCAGTAACAGAACATATTCCAGCAATTCCTGTTAAAAGAGTTTTCTGTTACTACACCTGTGTTAGTATTATAGCTATATTATTTTTCTGTCTGTCTATGTATATATAGTATGTGGGTGCAGCGTTACTTGCATACGAGTACATTTAGATTTCTATGATTGAAATACACCTTGCTGTGTATGTGTGTTTATGTGCTGCATGTTTAAGTTTCTGTGAATGGATTTGTACTGCACAAGTCTACAGAAAATAAAAAAAAGCCCAAATATCAGTATGATAATCCCAAAATGGAACCTTGTGGAAGATGCTGTCTCCTGACCCAAACATAAATTTATGATAGCACTGCAGGCCATTCTAGTGGCCCAGATCCAGAAGGTTCAAATTCAAGTCAGTTTCATTGTAGTTTATGGAGTGGAATAGATGCTTGTGTTTTCTGTAAAAGTTCTCTGTGATGGTCAAAGCATGTAGAGAAAAAAAAATCCAGGTTTAGCAATATTGATCATAAAACAAAATACAAGTTACAGATTCTGGTGATACTCGTATTAGATGAACCAAAAGGTGCAAAATACATTACGTTACTTTTCAAAGTCCAGTGGCTAGCCGGTGAGCTTCAAAAGCTAGTATGATATATTTTGTGCTTTTAGGTTAGGCTGATAAAAATATCACTGCAATGTCTACTTCAAAGCCTATGAATGTATCTTGTACTATGTTTCAGTTAATGGTCTTGTTTAGTTTCTTATGTATAACTGTTTTTCAGGAGAGATGTGAATTTGTAAAGATTTTATTTTTATAAGAATAAAAATAAAATAAAATAAAAAGCCTGTGAGTTGCTTTGTGACCAGATAACTTCCCCTGCTTTGTGGGAAAAGATTTAACCTATATTTTTTTCAGATATTTTTACCGAGGAAAGGACCAGAGCTTGGAAAAGATACTTCTTTGAACTACTTCTCAGAATGCCCCAGCTAATAATGCTTGTGGCGACATTGAAGGATGTTGGTAGCAGTGGTGTTTCTGGGAAGTGTAGTCCAAAGAAGCAACTTTTCTAAACATTGGTCTTTTTCCAGGGTTCAGTTATGGTTCAGACTCTGGTTCTTCTCCTGTTTCAGTTTTCCTGGTTCAATAATTTGGAAGGGATGTTTCCCTACAACCTAACTGCTTTCAGCTTCATTTGTCCAATACTGCAGTGAAATACGATAGAATTAAATCCGGAGATGATTTGAACTGAGTCTTTAAATTATTCTGATAGACATTAAAATATTTGTATTTCATGCTTATTTTTAAGAACAAAATAATCTTTTTTGAAAGTTAGAATTTCACTCAGTTTGTTCCTGTTTGCAGATGTATTTGCCAGACGTTGCACAAAAAGGTGTGTATTTTAGTGACTCACCAGCTGCAATACCTACAGGCTGCAAACCAGATCCTAATTTTAAAAGAGGTAGGTGAAACCATGTTTGATTTATTATATGTATTCTACATTTTTAAAGTTGAAAAGATTCAGGCAATTGAGAGAATATCTTATTCAGCATGGCAGGCTACTTTGGAACTACAGAAGAAGCTAAAGCATTGTTGCTAATCGGCATGGTAGTTTTAGTTGTGGTTTCAGAGAACATTTTATCTCATTTTTTTCATTAATCTCAGTAGTAAAGTTTAGCAGCAACAGAGTCTGAGCTTATCATGTAAGAGCAGTGTTCATGCAAACTGTCCAATTGTTTTCCACTTAGTTCCTCTTGCAAGTGGGAGGGACTAAACAAATCAGAAGCCTCCCATACATGTTTGTTTGTTGTAGCCAGAATGTCAGGAAACCAACCTGTATTTCCAAGTAGTCCAAGATTATAAGCCGACACCTTTTTATCTTGAATACCTTGAAGATCCATGATTTCATCAGTGGAGGCAGTCTCTTTTCCTATGGAAAGCACAGCTGTTCTACAATAGCTTTCTGTTCATAGCAGTTGTGGCCAGTTCATCATTTGGTGACTATGGCTCTGCTGATGAGCTTCTCTATACTTACCTTGAAAAGAAATGTACAGTATGCCACCAGTGCTATAACGGAAGCCCTTCCAACTTGGTAGAACCTGCCAAAGGTTGCACTCTTTTGGTGTAGCCTTCAGAAGCCAAGGTTTATCTTCATACCATAGGGAATGGAAGAGTAGGATTTTCTGAGGAAAGAGCTCTTTGTAAAGAATCAGTGAGTGAGTGAATGAATGAATGAATGAATGAGGGATAAGGAAGTGAGCTGTGTATTATAAATAGGTTATTATATTTCTTCTTCGTGGTCTCTGTGCCTCACACAATAGAAGCTTTCGCGCCTGTGCGGTAGTGTACAGAAAATTCTAGAGCTCAGTAGCTTGGCGGGAACCCCTCCCCCATGCCGATACTGCGCATGCTCCTCCTGCTGAGCAACGGTCACTCCTCAGTTCTTTCTTGTCCGCTGTCGCGTACAGAAGGTTCTTTTAGTGCCTTGTGCTTTCATTGCAATTCTTCTGGTTTTTTTCGACTTTGGCTTCGCCTCGGACCAACGGTTTTTGGATTTCGGACTCATTTCTGGTAATTGGACCTTTTCTCCCCCTTTCTTCTTCGCTTTCGTTCTTCGGTTCTTCAACCCTCCGGCTATCTTCTCCTTCCCAGACGCCCGTCTATGTCGGCCCTTTTCAAAAAGTGCGTCTCCTGTGGTCGAAAAATCGCCCAATCCGACAACTATCGCCAGTGCCTTTTCTGCCTGGGTGAGACTCACAACGTTCAAGCCTGCCCGGTCTGCCGTGAGTTCACTCACCAAACCCTGTGGAACCATTCGGCGAGACTCAAGTCTCACTGTTGGGAGGAATCCCTGAAGGCAAAGGTAGAGGCGACCATGTCGGAGAAGGAAAAATCGGTAGCTTCTTCTTCCTCAGTTTCGGCGGCTGCCACGCCTTCGACCTCATCGGTACCGGCTCGGTACCGATACTGAAGCTGCTGAAGATACCGAAGCTGTCTGTCCAGGTTCGGGAGTCGCCTGCAGGCTCTTAGGCCTCCTCCTCCGCCAAGCCTCTAACAGTGGCTCAACGGAAGCATCCTCCTTCTTCGGATACCAAGGGAAAGGAGAAGGAGAAAAAGAAGAAGAGGAAGGAGAAGAGGGGCTCACCATCTGAAGAGGCTTGTCCTCTCACTCCTCCACTGACCCTGCCTGCTGAAGAACCAGCAGAGCAGTCGGACGTGCAGGAGGTCCTGGAGGTGTCGGATGAGGAGCCGGTAGAACAGGCCGTGCACCCTGAACCGACCGGAAAGGAGGCTGAGAGACCCCAGTCGACCCACCGTGAGTCGGTAGACCGCTGGGAAGAGGCTGTGGCCAAACACCGGCCCTCGCCCAGCCAACATCCAGCCTCGCGGAGGAGCCCCTCCCACTCTCGGTCCCGCTCTCGCTCCCGCTCTCCCGAACGGAGAGTTAGGCCTCCATCTCCTCGCCATCGGGAGATGTGCCCAGAGAGAGCTTACTCCAGGGACTCGGTGTACACCTTTGCCTCCTATCTTGGCAGGTACGGTCGTGAGCACCTCTGGCGTGAATACCCGGGGTCCTACCACTCATATTCTCCGTCTTACAGGGATAGGTTCCACGTGGACCTGCGGTACTGGTCGCCTTGCAGGCGTTCCCGGTCTCCGCCTCGTAGGCGATCCCGCTCACCCTCGCGGGAGCCGCGTCAGTTGTACGAGAGGCTTCCAGAGAAGTCTCCCTCCCCATGATACCGGAGGTCGAGAGAGCCTTCCCCTCGCTACAGGGCAGTGTCATCGCCCCTGAGGGTAACGGCGACCGCGACTCGTCCCATAGAGGAGGTCACTACGACTCGAGCGAGGGACTCATCCACGACGACCATGCAGGCTGAGTCGTCTACAAGGACCACGCAGGCTGAGCACTCCCGTTCCTCAGCTGCGCCTGCCAAATCAACGCAGACCAGCACCACCGCTACACAGACCAAAAAGGCGCTGATGACGAAGATGGTATCGACCGCGACTGTGGAGAAGAGGGTGGAAAAATCCACGTCGTTGGTGGCCCCGGAAAAAAGGCCACAACGGTCCTCGCCTTCCTCTTCATTGGAGTCATATGAGTCAATTCTGGAGAGTCAACACCATCCTCCCATGAATCGCCTCCGCTCAAGTTTGGAGAACCAGCCCTGGACGCCGCCCCTGAGGACGTCCGTCAGTTCTCAGCCATTCTCCTTCGTATGGCAACAGCGTTGGGCCTCAAGGTGTCTGATCCAGCCCCAGTGGCGCAGGACCCTGTTTTCCAGTATCTGGAGACTCGTCTGCCGTCCACCGCACCGCTGCCCTTCCTGCCTACAGTTCTGGACGCCCTCCGGCAGCCATGGGATAAGCCGGCTTCAGCCCAACCTATACCTCATAGGTTGGAGCATTTGTACAGGACCCAGGAGAAGAATGCGGAGTTCCTGTTCACCCACCCGGTCCCCAACTCCATAGTCGTGGAGTCGGCCCAGACCAAAGGCAGCACCAGGCCACACACGACAGTGCCGGACCTGGAGGGCCGAAAACTCGACAACTTCGGCTGACGGTTCTACTCCACATCCTCCCTGGTGGCTCGGGTCTTGAATACCATGGCATGCATCACCACATACCATCGGAACATCTTGGACCAGCTCGCCCCGCTTCTGGAGGACCTCCCTGATGTCTCTCGGGAAGCGGCCATCCAGTTGCACAACGAAGCTGTCACGTTGGCAACCCAACAACTGGCCTCCTCGCGGCATGCTGTGGAAGCGACCTTGAGGGTGATGGTAGGGTCGGTCGCCCTTCAACACCATGCGTGGTTGAGGTCATCAGGGCTCCAGGAGGATAGCCGTAAGAGGATTGACAATCTCCGTTTTGATGGCCAGGGACTTTTTCATTCCTCCACGGACGAGGCCATGGACCATGTCATCAAGGCCCGACTAATGGCCAAGAAGATGGGCATCAACCAGCCACAACCTCGGCGCAGCTTTGGTTTGCGCCAATCTTGGCATAGGTCCACTGCCTCCTCCTTCCAACAGTCAACTCGCTCCACAGCCTCCTGGCCTTTGACTTTGTCGTCCACAAGGAGACCTCTTCGGAGACATCCCTCCTCCTCTTCTAAGAAGTCTTCCTCGGGCACGAAGTCAAGGTTTTGACCGCCCTCGCAGGTCGCCACCGATACCGTCCTTCCGGCTACCAACATCCCCAGAAGATCGACCAAGCCTGGCCAGACACCTTGCTGACTGGACGGAAGTCACCTCGGACTCTTGGATACTTACCATCGTCTGTCTGTCTACACCATTGAGTTTCAAAGTATACCACCGCGAGGCGTCTATTACTCCACCCAGGCCAGCTCGGTCTTGCTGGAAGAGATCCAGTCCCTTCTGCAAAAAGGGGCGATCGAGGAACTCCCACCCTCAGCCAAGAACACCGGCTTCTTCTCCCGGTACTTTACGGTACCGAAAGCGGACGGGACCCTGCGGCCCATCTTGGACCTCAGAGGGGTGAACTACTACATCCGCCCCAAGAGATTCAAGATGCTCACGCTGCCCTCGATCATACCCTTTCTCTGTCGAGGAGACTGGTTCGCCTCCATCGATCTTCGGGATGCCTACTTTCATGTCGCCATCCGTCCGCAGCACTGTCGATACCTCAGATTCGCGGTCGATGACACCTGCTACCAGTACAGGGTGTTGCCCTTTGGACTGTCCACCGCGCCCAGGATCTTCACCAAATGCATGGCCCCAGTGGTATCGTACCTGCGGACGAAAGGCATTTCCATCTACCCCTACCTGGATGACTGGCTCTTGGTGGCGTCCTGCAAACAGAGACTGTACGAGGACATACATTGGACACTGACTCTTCTCACTCACCTAGGGCTTCGAATCAATCCGAAGAAGTCTCACCTTGAACCTTCCAGGGTCCTTGATTTCATAGGGGAGACCCTGGACTCGGTATCGGCGAGGGTGTACCTGCCAGTCGATCGGGCAAGAACGCTCCACCTTGCAGCGTCGAGCGTCCACCGATCCCCCACAGTGACAGCGAGGTGGATCAAACAGCTCCTCGGCTACATGTCCTCCACCACAGCCGTGACTTACCTCTCCAGGCTGCGTGCACGACCGCTCCAACACTAGTTTGTACGGATTTTCAACCCAATCCTCGACGACCAGAGCCATCAGCTTCACCTGCCCCAAGACGTGCGCCAATCCCTCCTCTGGTGGCAGTCTTCGAGCAACCTCCTCACGGGCATGCCATTCCGAGAGGAGAATCCGACAGTAATGGTAATGACAGATGCATCCCTCTTCGGGTGGGGAGCGCACTGCGACGACCTCAGAGTCCGCGGCCGATGGGTAGATCACGAGACCGATCTCCACATAAACGCCCTCGAGCTTCTCGCCATTTGGAAGGCTCTGAAGGCATTCCGGCACCTCGTTACCGGCCGCACGGTACTGATTCTCATGGACAACACTACGGCGGTCTGCTATGTCAACAGGCAGGGAGGGACTCATTCATCGACTCTCCTCCACATAGCCCTCGGCCTCTGGAACTGGTGTGTCTCGCTAAAAATCCACCCAGTGGCGGTTCACCTGGCCGGGCAGGAGAACACCACGGCAGATGCACTCAGCAGGGACACATCATCCCACCATGAGTGGTTCCTCTCCCGCAAGGCTTTTCAGATGGTTCGGGATCGATGGGGCGAGCCTGAGATCGACCTCTTCGCTACCACCGAGAACGCGAAGTGTCATCGGAAATGGATGGTGTCTTCCTGGGCAGCAGGTTGGGGCTGGACTCAGTGACCTTTGTTGTCTCTTCCAGCTGTGGGATTCTGTGATCCGTAGCTAAAGCCACGAGCCTGGAAAGTCTTGCTGTCTCTTCCAGTAACCCAGTATCCCGAGGGAGCATCATAGATTTCAGTGCTCATTCTGCTATCTACTCACTGTAAAGAAGATAGCATGTTTTTTAAAATGAGTCGCTGCCAGTTTGTGTAATGGAAGGGCTTAGAAGGCAGAGTTACTTTCTTTTAAAGGGAGAGTTACTTTCTTTTAAAATGAAAAGACAGGTGTCCTCTGCTTTTGAGAGTTCACCGATCTCGCAGCTCAAACTGAGATGTCTGGGGCCAGACTGTGTTTTGCTCTCCTCCTGATTCTGTGTACACCCTTTGGGGTGCAACTTCTTCTTCTGTCTTGCGTGGCTTGAAATCCTGTGTGCTTCTTGGCACTCTGTCTCTCGTTTCTCTCGGTATCCTAAGTGGGGCTGTTAGCTGTAAATGGTGTTCACTGTTCTCACACCAGTAGGCAGACATCTGTAGCTAAACTGATTTACTGAGTTGCTCTGAGGATTTCTGCCTTCTCAAAGTCCAGCAGTGTGGCTGAGAGGTTCGTGACTCATAACAGCGCAGAGACCAGAATGCTGTGCCAGCCCCCACAGTGTGGTGGTTTTGCTCCGACCTAATGTGGGCAGTGTAGAGAGAATGGGGTATAACTCATGCAGTGGAATATGCTGCCTCAGCGTGTAGTGGAATCTCCTTCTTTGGAGGTTTTTAAGCAGAGACTGGATGGCCATCTGTCGGGTGCTTTGAGGGTGTTCCTGCATGGCAGGGGGTTGGACTGGATGGCCCCTGGCGTCTCTTCCAACTCTACATTTCTATGATTCAATGATTCTATTGTTCGAGGGCCAGCTGAGATCACCATTCCATCGGCGATGCCTTCCAGTTCAGGTGGAACGAGGGTCTTCTCTATTCGTTCCCTCCATTCCCGCTCCTGGGCCGAGTAATACCGAAGATCCTCGCGGATCGCGCCAACATCATCCTCGTTGCCCCGTACTGGCTGAGGCAGCATTGGTTTGCCCCCCTGCTCCAGGCCTCTCGGGGAGAGATTTTCCGGTTCCTGACGGTACCGGACCTCCTCTCGCATTCCAACGGCCGTGTACTCCACCCGAACCTGCCACTCCTGGCCCTCCATGCTTGGAGGATATCGCTTTAGTGGACCCTATCATCGGGAACGTCCTTACTGCAGCCAGGAAGGAATCAACGCACCGCAACTACTACTACAAGTGGCACCGCTTTGTTACCTTCGCAGAGTCCTGGAGGGAGCCTTCATCGCCTGTGAAGTTGCCGACAGTGCTCCACTTCCTCCTGCACCTTCACGAACAAGGCTTAGCCTTCTCCTCACTGAAGGTTTATCTAGCTGCGATCGTAGCCTACCAGCCTCCACTATCGCCATTGGCGGCCTTATTCCGTGACGGTACCATGCGACGGTTCCTGAAGGGCCTTCAGCGCCTCTATCCACCGGTATCGCCGCCGTTACCACCGTGGTCTCTCTCACTGGTGCTGTCGCAGTTGACGAGGCTGCCCTTTGAACCCATGGCAACTGCAGATGACAGACTGCTGTCCATGAAAACGGCCTTCTTAGTGGCTGTCACCTCTGCCAGACGAGCCGGGGAGTTGACAGCGCTTCGGAGTGACGAGCCTTACCTGGTGTTCCATAGGGACAAGGTAGTTCTTCGGCCTGATATCTCTTTCCTGCAGAAGGTGGTGTCGAGCTTCCATCTGGGACAGGACATAATATTACCGGCTTTCTACCCTGGACCGACAACTGCACTAGAGAAGTCTCTTCACTCCCTGGATGTTCGCAGGGCCTTGGCCTTCTACACTGACAGGACTTCCTCTTTCCGACAGACTCCACATCTTTTCATCTGTTATGGCAGGCGCCGGAGAGGTAAAAAGGTGTCCACCCAGCGCTTTTCCAAGTGGGTGGTGCAGACCATACAGCTAGCTTATGAGCTTGCAAAGCAACCTCCACCAGCCTTCCTTCGAGCTCACTCTACGAGAGCCGTGGCAACATCTGCAGCCCTCCTGCGAGGAGTGGACTTTCCTGAACTCTGCCGTGTGGCGACTTGGTCCCAGCCATCGACCTTCGTGCGCCACTACAAGCTCGACTGCCGGTCCCGTTGAGATGCTCAATTTGGACGTGCTGTGCTGGTTTCTGTACTCTAGGACCTGACCCACCGTCCTATTGGTAAGCTACACAGTCTCCTATTGTATGAGGCACAGAGACCACGAAGAAGAAGAACAGGTTGCTTACCTGTAACCGTAGTTCTTTGAGTGGTCATCTGTGCCTCATACATGCCCTTCCTTCCTTCCCCTCTTTTTCAGGTCCCTGTACTTCTTACGGCGGACCACAGAACTGAGGAGTGACCGTTGCTCGGCGGGAGGAGCATGCGCAGTACTGGCATGGGGGAGGGGTTCCTGCCAAGCTACTAAGCTCTAGAATTTTCCGTACGCTACCACACAGGCGCAAAAGCTCCTATTGTATGAGGCACAGATGACCACTCGAAGAACTACAGTTACAGGTAAGCAACCAGTTCTTCTTTCCAGATGTTATTTTAAAAGGGAGGTGAGGAAGAGACACTCTGACCTTGAAAGTCTATCAAGTAGGCTAGTGCTCTTTTAAACATTTCCTTTAGTATATTAGTTGTGGTGTACCATTAGAAACTGCCAGCTGACCTGTGGTACCTACCAGATTAGAGAGATGGGGAGAGCAAAGCCCATGGGCTTTATGGATCTCCCCATGGTAATTTTGGAGGACCTCAGGGCAAACTAACACTTAAAGATAGAGAAATTGCCCTCTTGAGGGTGTGGTATGCAATATTACCATATTTTTGCTGCCCGGAGCCATTTTAGGCTCAGGAGAGGCCTTATTTAAAACGGGGTGATCTAAAAAGGCCCAGGAGGGCTGAAAAATGTGGCAGAATTGTCCCTCCACTCCCTAGATACATGGGTTTTACCCCCAAAGCTTATTTTTTTCCTGGAAAAATGAAAAAAAATGGATTATGGATTTTTTTTCTTTTAGAATCCTTAATAAAATGTATAAGACAAAGTGTTCATATAGTTACTGCCCCAAAATCATTTCTAAAAACTATGTAGAAGGTGGATTTTTCTGTAAGAATATGTATATTATCTCAAATTATTGCAATGTCTGGTGCTGTTTTCCTCTTCTCAGTTCCTTTTATGGGAATGAGTGTACTATATCTGTTCAGAGAACTCTTGGAGACCAAATAATTTTCTCTCCCTTAGGAATGATGAAGGTTTCTTCTGTTTTTCTTGGATTTTTCTTTTATCTGCTCCTCAAACCAACAAAAGCCAGAGATTCCTTATAGGTCAGGTGTTCCTTACAGTTCAGGACCGTGTAACTCCATTTATAACAAAAATAAAGAAATTGAGTTTATAATAGTTTTCTGAACAAGTGTACTTTTAATGTATTGAACATGACAATTCTAGGCCACGTCATGTGATACAAAGGGTAACAAACTGACTCTCAACCTTTAAAATGTCCTAGCATTGCATTTTGCAATTGTTCTGAAAATTTCCATTCTTTTCATGAGAGAGGGGAGGGAGAGGGAGAATCCCTCCCCTGATAGCATCAACATTTCTGGAGATTTTACATCTGTAATCAGACTAGAATCATATTGGATGAACATGCATTGATGGACAGAGTAGAAGTGACAAGTACAGTGAAAAGATGACATGATGAGACTAATAAGTTTAGGGCTTGGATGAAGTCAGACCAGGGAGAATCTGAATGGTGAAAAATGAGAATGTGTGGGGGTAGAGTGTATGTTGCATTAAATTTAAATTGGTTTAGTTTAATTAGAATAGTATTTCCATAAATGTATTAAGTGCTATTTTTTATGCTTATCAATTTGTTCAGCATAACCACTATTGTATAGTTGTCTGTATCAGTGTTCTGTCAGGGTTAGAATGTACAAGTGAGCAGCTACAATAAATGAACACTCCTATATGGGTCTTTAGAGGATGCGAATCTTGTGGGGAATCTAGATAGAAGCATACTTTCCAGAAGAGTATGGGAAGCTTGAGTTAAGATCACCATAGGTGGAGGTGTGCATTAGTGACAGATTTGTGGTGACATCTGCTGATCCCTCCCCCACACCACAACCACTATTCCTTAGATTTCCCTAGTCATCCAAAGTAGATTTTAAAGTATGGACAGGTGCAGAGAGAAGGCGAAAGGAACAGAAATTGTCATGCCACTAGGAACAAAGTCTGCATCCAAACCAATATATAATATTATAGAAATGCGTACACATAATTGGAAAGATTTTGGACTGACATCACCCATTTTGTAGACCTGTTGTACATTTTGTGATGCTGGTGATTATTTTATTTCCAGGGTGTGGAAGTAGGGAAAGGTACTTACTCTGACTTCTTGAGATCAGGAATAGATTTTGCTTCCCTTCTGAAAAAGACAGAAGATGATGATCAGTTGCCAGTTCCAGGAACTCCTGAGCACCAGCTGCCGAGGATTCGTACATTTTCGGAGTCCTCTGTGTGGTCAATGGAGTCTTCAGTTCAGTCACAGAAAGATGGGCCTGCAGAACCTCTTCCTGTGAGTACATGACACATATATGAAACCGTTTGGGTTGTTGTTTTGAAGTAGTGGTGTGGATTTTTATTTTTGCTGGTGGTAGTTGTTTTGTTGTGGGTACTCTGACTTGTAAGTTGCTAAAAAGTAGAGGAAACATAGCCCCAGTAAAAATAGCATTTACAGAAGGCTTCTGAGAGCACTGCTCACACTAGGACAGACAGAAGGTGTGTGTATCACATAGGGCTGATTTTAACAATAAAATAAGGAGGAGGAAAAGGTGTATTTTTCCATCACTATAATTTCAGGGGTAGGGGGATTCTTTTAGAGTTTTGGGAGAGAGAATAATAGGTTGGGATTGAATGCAGACTGCATGTTATCTATCTCTCGTGTGTAGGATTTCAGTTTCAGTTGCTAGCAGCAGTGGAATGGGGGAAGAGAGAAAGATCTCAAATGGTCAAGGTGAACCTCTATAACAAGTGGACAAATATTTGGGTGGTGAGGGCCAAGTTCCTGTCCTACACCCTGCTGCCACAGGCTATATCTATGCATATTTGGGCAAAATGGAAGTGATACTGTTACCCTGTATGTTGGGGGTCCTGGGAGGGGTGCCCAAATATCCAAATAAAACACAAGATGGGGGAAATCAGACTTGAGCACTCTCTTAAGCTAACGAGAGGCAGGGTAACTTAGCTGGGATCTTTAACCCTATGTCTACGGCGTCAAGTCCGAAGAGTAGCCAGGCAAGTTTTAAAGTAACAAAAATAGTAATTTTATTAAAAGACAAACAACAAACAAGACAACACATGCACACCACTAACTGGAAATAGAAATGGGGAGTTTTGGGGGGATGGGTAATACGACACCTTTTCACATAGTCCTGGAGAGAAGCGGAGGTTGAGGGGAAGAAAGCTCAGTGTGGTTTGCTGAGGGGAGCTCACTGGACAAACCGACCACAAGGCGGGATGGAAGTCCAAGGTAGTCCTGAGTGTTCCAGCAAGTGATCCGAGGAAGGCTCAGAATTGGGGACCTTTTATAGGGTGGATTGTACCTACAGGCCATGCCATGCTCGGTGAGAACAAAGGAAATTTGGAGCTGGACGAAGGAGTTGGAAAAGGTCAAGTTTACATGATGAGCTTAGTGCTTGATGACAATAGTATGGTCAGTATGCAAATGGCTCAAGAGAAAGGACTGGCTTGGCCTCTCGGCAGAGCGTCTTTGTGTAGATTCGTGCTGAGCAAGGCATGTTTGCAAAAAGGTGTTCCCTGAAGCATCAGAGAGGCTTAAGTTGCCTGCCTAAATGAGGTTTGGAATTTACAACCGTTAACGGCCGCGCCTAATACGTGCTTGTCCGGTGGACCTCTGCAAACACGTGGAGCGGGGTGGCAGAGAAAGGTCAAGTAAAGGCCAAATTATTTGATATCAAATGATATCTAGTGCTCTCATCAGACATATCATAACCGCAGTAACAATACGACGTCACTTCTAGCTGCCATGGATTTTGGCATTTTTGGCTGATTTTGGATTTGAGGGTTGTTGGGGGGCTGGGTGGGTGAAACTACAATTGTGGGTCATTTGGGACCTTGTTCAAGGGAAAAGTAACCCCAAAATTAGCTAAGGGATTTTTAATTTTTTGGGGGGTGTACTCCTTAGGGTACTCACAAAAGTGGGGCTCTGGGACCTACCTGTGGTCCATGGACCATACTGGAAGACTTGTTTTGTACCATAGGCTAGCAGCTTGTAGCTATCAGATGTCTTAAAATGGAAGTTTAGTATTATAGTTATTTTCAAAAGATGATAGAGTAATATTTTTGAAAATTGCATCTGTGGTGGCAACTAATTTCAAAAGGGGTCTTGGAATTATAACTGTAACTAATTGTTTTCTAGAAAACAACACTCCTGTTTCTGCACTTAATTCTTAGAGTAATTCTCACTGAACTTAGCAGCATTATCTTTTGAGTAGGCTTGCACTGTTAGATATGCGATCTTGAAAGGCTTTTTTTTTTTTAACCTGGAGATCAGTTCTAACAATTTTATGTTTTACCTTAATTTACTTATCCATTCTACGCACTCCAGATGGAACCTGTCCTAACTGCATTGCCAGAAGAGAGCCGTTCAGAGGGGAAAATTGGCTTTAACGTTTATAAGAAGTATTTTGCTGCTGGGGCAAATTTTTTTGTCATATTTATACTTTTTTCTCTCAACGTTTTGGCACAGGTAAAGTATTTGGCATTGCAAGTGAAAATATTATTGATGATTTGTGCTTACAGCATTTTAGTATATGCAAGTTCCTTCTGTGTGTAGGTGTGTGATGTGAAACTGCATAACATTTTTGAATGTATTAGACGTTTCTTTTTCTTTTTTGAATTAAACAGCTCAAATTGCAAACCAGCTGAAGATCTATTTAGTCCTATTAACTTAAATCGGACTTAATTCAATCAAATTTTATATTCCTGTTCATTTGGCTTTTATTTAGGTGATGCTATAAAATAAAAAACCTCTCCCTGTCTTCAAAACTTACTGTATTTGTCAGCATATAAGATGTACTTTTTCCCCCTAAAAGTGCTTTCTGAAAATGGGGTGCATCGCCAGAAAATAGGGTAACTCCTGCTGGGCCTAAATAAAGTAAGGGGGGGCCGAAAGGAGTGCTCGTGCAAGTGCTCCTTTCACTCCTCCTTCCTGTCATTTTGCCTGAGTAGGGAAACCTCCCCACTGAAGCAAAATACATAGGAAAGATGGGTGTGTGTGTGAAAGGAGCATGAATGCTAGCCTTTCCTATGCATTTTGCCTTGGCATGGAGTTCTCCCCACTCAGGCAAAATGACAGGAAGGAGAGGTGAAAGGAGCACTAGCTAGCGCTAGGATTCTTTTCACTTCTGCCACCTTTCCTGTGTATTTTGACTTGGCAGGGAGTTCTTCACACCCAGGCAAAATGGAAGTTAGTGGGCTGGAGGAAACCCTGCCGAGGTAAAACTGAAGGGAGGAGTCTAGGGGAAAACCTTGCACAAGTCCTCCTTTCACTTCCCCTCCCTTTCCTATGCATTTTGCCTTGGCCGGGTACTAAAAAACTTTTTTCCTAAAAAAATATGTTCTGAAAATAGGGTACATCTTGTATGCTAGTGTGTCTAGTACGCCAGCAAATACAGTAGTTTCATTTTAAGGTAATGTTTTCTCTTTTTGTGACCTAGCTGCAAGGGATCTTAGTAACGGGGGCAGTCTAGGGAGAATGTAAGTGTGTAGGGCCTATATGTGGTTGGGAATCTGCCTTGCACCTACCTCTGTCCCATGCTTGAGCTGCTGGACGGTTACATATCAGCCCTGAAGCATTTGTAGGGCTTGTTGTGCATGAGGGGCATACAAAGGATTTTGTCAATTTTTGAGTGCCCCACTGCATCATGATCTTCCTGCCTGAGCCCAAAGAACATGCCTTAGATATTTTGTTCTTCCCAGACTGGCTGTTCTGAAGGATTTCAAATTCCCTGTCAAACGCACTTTGTCAGTAGTGCTTCAGGACTTCATGGCGTGAAATTGTCCCAGTTGATCAGCCCAGCAAAAGTGGCATCTCACATTCATTCCTTGGTATTTGCATTTGACTACAATGTTTGTCATCTGAGTGTGAGGAAGTTTCATTAATGTTATTACCTGGATACTGTCCTGAGCCTTTCAGTGGTCTCTTCTCTTTGCAGAGTGGATAGGCTTATTAAGATATAAATAAATAGGGTAAATAAATAAAATGGATCACCTTCAACAAGTGGAATGCTGGGTATTATTTAGTGTTCACACAAATTTTCCGATTTACGTGGTTGCTTTTCCTGATGAAGCCCCGATCACTCTGTCAGATAATGAAGTGATTAAACTGTTGATAAAATCACTACAAAGTGCTGTCTTTCTCCAGGATAAAATTTGATCAACCCCCGCTTGCTCTAAATTGCTCTGAGTGATGAAGCAGTCTGAGAGACAACAAAAATGAACATGTTGTAAAATTTAAATGGTTTCAATAATTAAACACAAGTTAGCGCATGCAGTGTTGTGCCTGCTTTGTGGCAATGATGGTGGTAGTAAACAAACAAACCAAACATTGCTTTTTGTGGGCTAAGTCTTTCTGCAGATCCTTATTCATGTAATTGGTGGTATAAAAAAGCAAAACATCTTTTGTACAGCTCCCTGTACATCTAGTGGAAATCTTGATGCCATGGGCAAGGGCTCTTTAGAAGCTTAGCTTGTTTATAGACGCTGTTTATGATTTTCTTGCCTTCTTTCTTTCTAGTATCATATATTGACTCACAGCTCATCAGGGTTTTCATCTTCCATCTACGACTCCTACTTTTACTATTGTCTCTGCGGTTTCTTTTGGAGATTTTTTTTAAAGTAGGTTCACATATGCTTAGCAATAAAAACATCATGTATATTTACTAATGAAAACAACAGCCTTCTCAAAGCTGATATCCTCTAGGTGCATTGGAATATAGCTTTCAGCTGTACAAGTTGGGGGAATCTAAAGATGGCAGTCCAAGCACATCTAGAGGACATCAGATTGAGAAAGGCTGCTCAAGATGGCCTGAAGCAACCTGAAACATCTTTACAGCTAAAACCGTAATTGTAATGGTAAAACAAGGCAAAATAAAACTCGGATATATTTGCCTGATTTTGTTTAAGGTTGCCTATGTGCTTCAGGACTGGTGGCTTTCTTACTGGTAAGTCATTATTTCTTTTAAAATCTTCTTATATATAAATAAATTGATAATTTGAAAAATAGGGTACTTTTACCAATGCAGATTTCCCTGCTTAGAACAGTCATTTTCACATGACAGAAAAAAACTCAGATTATAGAAATTATGGGGAACTATGTATCAGTGAGGCTTGCCAGGTTCCTGTGACTTCAGTCCTTAACAGATTTTGGAGCAGGACAAGGTACCATAAAGGTTGGTCAAGTGGAACAAAGGTGTCTGTTATCTCTTGCCTTCTATATCCCAACGTTCAGCTGGTTGTCCCCACTCAACATGGCCATAGTCTTACTGATGGAAAATGGGGTGCAGGGGTCATTGAGGTTTGTCCAGTTCTGTACTGGTCACCAGATGCATTGCAGATTGTTCTGCACCCCCCTCCACTCTCCACCAGGGAGACAATAGCTATGTTGGGTGGGGATGGCTTCAACTGAAAGCTCAGATTTGGAAGTTGAGGGAGGGAGGACCCTTTTATTTTGCTTGACAGAACTTTTTCCAGATAGAGTGTTCCTAACACCAGCAATTAGAAGGTACTATTCACCTATTCCATCTGTTTCTTCTTAATGGATTTTCTGTACTTAAACCTGTGATAGAAAAACAAGAGAAGGTTGTAAGTGGAGAGCAACGTTGTATAAAGCCCCATGATACCCCATGATACATTGCCTTACTTGAAATTACATTGGTAATCTTCATGTGTTTTTCCAGAGTACTTCTCTCCCCCTTTTTGTTTGGTTAATGAAAGAAAAACCAACATTTTTGAGAAGAAACGGAGACTAAAACAGTCTCTACAGTTTTCAGAGAAGTAGTTGTGTTAGTCTTTTGCAGGACAGAAAAGAGGAAGGGAGGGAGAGAAATGGGGGAAGGGAGAAGGAGAAAGATGCAATTTTTTATCCTACTCCCACAATTGTATAAATATGCTTTATAACTGAAGCCTTAATACCACTCAGTACTGTATGTGAAGGAGTGGATTTATATCAATGAAAACTGATGCTAAAATAAAATAAAAAACTGTTAAGTTTTTTTTTTTTTTTCCTTCTCTTTGTCCTTTTCATGTCACAGTCTCTACAGATGTAGGTGCCTTTAGCACTGTTCAACCATCTTTTCAAAGGCATCATTTTGACATGGTCAGTTGCCTGCCAAGCAGGTGAATTTGTCATACCTTAGGAGAATATAACTTCTGGGATACCTCACAACATTATAGTATGATACGTAAAAAAGTTTGAGAGGGAACTCCATTTCATTCACTGCTATTTTAGCAGTAGCTATTGACATTGATCAGATAAACCTTTTTAAAAACATGATAGTACTATAGTGTGTTAGTGCTATGGCCTGATGCTTTTTTTTAAATAAAAACTATTAAAGAATGATAAACGTATAACACCATTAACACTATAATTTTAAAACAACCATTTAAATACTTTATCAACTTTTCTGCTTACTGCCAATAACCACTTTCTGAAATGGAGGAGACTGAAAGGAGTTGGCTTCTTCTTCTTTTTTTTTTTTTTTGTGGCAAAAAGTATTAAAACACTATGTGTTCCTGCATCACTGAATGGAGCATAAATGTTCCATAGGCAGAACTATGCTATGGCTCCCCTCTCACCAGCCTCTAGGATTCACTGTCTTGCTGTGATAGCCTTCCTTCCACAGCCATCTGGTGTAGAGAGTGGTGGGAAAGACTGGAGAAGCATCTGACTGTGTCCTCATAACTAGAAGCGGAATGATGACATCATCTGCTGAGATCTGCCAGGATTCCTACCTGACTGTGATGTAGCCAGATAGTTCTCTGATTCCTTCCAGCCCCCACCACTAAATAGCTGGAGGGATCTGAGCAAAATGGTACGTTCTGGATGGAATATTAGTTGTTGCAGAGGGAAAAAGGGAGTATCACCCTCTACAATTATCAAAAGAAAAAAAAAATCATACTCAGGTGTATGTTGGACTTTGGCTTACACTAAACAGGATTCCAGTTTATGTGGGAATAATTCCATTACCTCTTTGTTGAAGTGACATTTCATTTTTTTAATATATCTGAGTTCAGCAAGCCTTCTATGTATTTACAAGCTTATTTAAATGATTTTCTTTTGTCTTCACTCTTTGTGATACTTACACAGGGCTAATGAACAATTAAAGCTGAACGTTACTATAGATGGAAACACTGGAACAAACACAACAAGAACTCTTGATCTTGAGTGGTATTTAGGAATGTATGCAGGTAAACACTAACAAACATTTTAAGGCTGCACTTCACAAGAAGCTCATTAACAGCAATAGGCTCTCAAGGTTTTCACAGTGATTTGTGCTATTGCAGATTATCGAGACTGCTTTGTCTTCTGGTTAGACTAATTGGGTGTACTTTTTTTTTTTTTGAAAAAATGAGTTTAAGAAGAGATTAAGAAGAGAGAGATTTAAATTGGTTTTTAGATTTTTGAAGACAAATCAGAAATTGAGTGTTAAAAAAATTGCTTGCTATAAACTTGTGGCTTTTGTTTCTCCAAATGGATTGCTTCAGTTAAATCTTCCATTGTTAAATGGACAGACAGGTAGATTAGAAACTGATCATAATTTGTCTCTGATTAGTTTCCATTTTCTTTTTATCTAAAAAGATCAGTGCTTGGTGAACCTCCCACAATGTGAATGAGAAGGTATTTTGTTTTGTTTTTTGAGTAAGAGAAGAAAATAACAAATTACCAACCTGAGAGTGAATTGCATGGTATACAAAGCTTTGCTCTTGTTTCAACAGCTGTTTTAGTGAGTTAGTAGAGCAATGTGGAACAATGACATGTCTGAAAACCAGGCTGGGGAAGACAGTAAATTCCTGATCAATTAACTTTTTGGGAAGAGACCAGAAATGGGTGTCAAGACGGAAGCTTTGGAAAATTACCTTTTTGGACAACAACTCTCAGAATCTACAACCCTCATAGCCACTGAAATTCTGGTTGTTATCATCTAAAAAGTAGATGGCCCGTGTGGTCTCTTCCAACTCTACATTTCTATGATTCTGTGAAAAAAGCAGTGTCTCCAAATTCTGCTAAAGGCCAGCTCTTTCCTGCCCCAACTGTTTCCCTTGCTTATGGTGATCTCAATTGGGAAAGGCATTCTGCTAGCACTGATACAGGTTCAAATCAGAGGGGTGAAAATCTTTATTAGTATTTATATATTTATTGGTAACATATTGTCTCTGTCTCTCTTGATTATAGATAATACTTAAAATATCAATCCCATGTGTAAAGTGCATGCTAAAAGCCCCATATGAGCATTATTTTTGCACATTTTCTGGCCTCAGGGAAGCTTTTCGACTTGTCTGCCCAGGGAATCTGATGTACTTTATTTTGAAGCATGTTCTACAGTGGAAAACCATGCTCTTGGGTCACATATTTGGTCTATGTTCTCAGCAAAATATGATGAGGGAAGCCCACTGAAAACACCAGGGCAGATAGGTCTGTGACTTGGGATGAGGACAGTCAATGGATAGCTGTGTAGTAGAAATTTAAGAAAGATTCTCATCTATCTGTTCCTAGATCTGCTGAGGGCCCATTCATTTTTTTTAAACAAGATGAGTTGAATTTGGACACTTGTTTTTATTAGCCTGAACACTCATAGGCCAGTTTCAAGAAAGTATATCCACCACTGATATCTGTCTTTTTGTAGATAAACCATTTGGAAACTACCAGTCTCATTATTTGGTTGTCTCACATTTTGGAGACATAATGATATAATTATGTTCTTGTTAGGTGTTCAGTCATACTTTGTGTGACGCAAGATTTTCATCCCGATACAACAGTCAGTTCCCTAAAATTCACTCTGCATCCAGTTAGTTACATGTCCTAACATTTCATTTATTTCATTTCACTTATTTTCAGGTTTCACTGTGATTACAGTACTGTTTAGTATACTGAGGAATATACTGATGTTTCAAGTTTTGGTTAATGCTGCTCAAACTTTACATGACAACATGTTTCAGTCAATACTGAAAGCTCCAGTGCTCTTTTTTGATACAAACCCTATTGGTAAGTTATGTAGTACATATTCGTCAAAATATATTGAATGAACGAAAAAATGTTTTTCTTCCTTACAGCTTAGTTTCCAAGAAATGCAGTTCCTGTAGTATGTTAAAATTGTTGATGCCTGCTTAATACATATAACTTATTATTCCTGGAAAATATTGCATTCTTTAGTTCTATGATATCACTGACTTTGTATATTGTGGTAAAATCTAGTGTGCTAATTGTTCTCTGGTTTGTTATCTGCCATTTGAATATTCATAGAATGAATATGTCTTTTCCTTTATTAAAGGGATCGAAAACTGTTAAATTAGTGTTGAGCTAAACATAGATTTGAACATAGAAATCTCAGACTGGAATCCCCTACTGATTTTCCTGAGAGCCAGCCCCATTGAATTCAGTGAGATTTGCTTCTGAGTAGACATGTATAGAATTATGCTGTAAACAGTTTATTTATATTCACAGTAAGAAGAGCAATCACTTTTCAGGTTTCAGCAAATCCCTCAATAGTAAGCAGGTGTTATACAACTGTCCCATTCTATTTATGTCATTGTATTGGTGGTTGAGGTAGGGTATGCCATGTTAGAGAATAAAGATCATGACCTTTTTAAATGCCTTTTAAAGAGCAGAGTAAATATCTGCTCTTATTTGTGGGATATAAACATTACAGAAATTTGCAAAGAGAGTAGATTCTTGGTTTATAAGTAATAAATAGAGATGTTTATAAAAGGTGTTCTTCTTGGCTTTCAGACTGGCAAAACGATAAAAAAAGTGATTGACTTTGTTATTAAAGTAATAGGGTTTATCTGGACAATTGGATTTACCTTTTGTGTAAGATTATGGTGCTCATTTTTATAGATAGTCAATATTGTTTCTATTTAAGTATCTTGATATTATTTTGTTAGGCCTTTCAGCCAATGGAAGTAAACTTGAATGGAATGCGTTAGGATTTGCTAACAATAGCAGCATATGAGAGCTGAGAAAGATAGTGATGGCGGAAGATCTTCTGACCTTTTCATTGTCAGTCTGAATCAAAGGATGAAGTATGCCATTTAAGGCTTACTTGATATGTTTGGCTGTCTGTTTCCTCCTATGTCCAAAATGTACCTCTTTTTTAATTTTTGAGACAGAGGGATGTAATAATCAACCAATGTTTACTAACCAATAAATATTATTGGTAATTTTTTTTTTTTACTTTGTATACTAAATCAGTTTAAGTGATGATTCCTCCCTACTTCCATTCCATCCATCACTTCTTGTACTCACTGCTTTTTTGTAAGGGCTCTGGAAAGGATGTCATGCATATATTTTTAATAAAGTGAGAGAAGAAAATCCAGAATGCCTCCTCCCCTATTCTGTATCATAAAAAGGTGGATTTAAGATTACGATATAATCATAATTCTCACCCCGGCAAAATATGTATGTGGATGTCTGAAGTTTATCCTAGGGTTGTGGATCTAAATTATGGATATGTGGCATCACAACATTGCGTCACAGAATATGGTCAGTTGGGGAAACTGGAAAATAAGCCCCTTCAATTGATGTCTTTTGGCAAAAGACATAGGGAATAGATTGCTATTCATTTTTTAAAATAATAAGTTGAACATGGCTGATAAAATCCATTTTGCTTGTTTGTTTGTAAGACCATTTTTCAGTTTCGTTAGAAGAGACTTTGCCCAAGGAGGTGCATGCCGAACTCAAAATTTGAATGCATAGAATTAAATGCAATATAAAAATCCCTACATGGCACTTCATAGTATCAGAGCACAAGGCTAAAAATTTTTGCTTTTAGCCCCAGAGGCTAACATGCATATCAAAGACTTAACTGAACACAAACATACCTGTTGTATACTCTGGACCATTTTCCCTATTTCTGATCTAAGTCTTAAATATTACTTGATTTGCTTAAACTATGCTTAAGTGCCAGGTCTAGTTAGAGATTTTCTAAAAACTGGGATGTGAAAACTTGGCTTAAAATAGACTTGGAAAACATGGTTTGCATTGACCAGAACAGGATGTAGATTCTTGACCCTTTCATGAGAGGGTCAGACAAACAGGATCGCAGCTATTCTGCAGAGACTATATGGGAGCTCTCTAACCCTGTGCTGTGGAGCAGACAGGATGTTCTCCCTGCTCCAAAGCTCAGCATGATACGAGACCGTGTCTTTCCCTTTCTGTGTAGAAAATATACTGGTGAGCAGCCCATTGTCACACTGAGGTCCGGAGTAGGCAGAAGCTGTGAGAGCCCCTGGCTTCCTTCAGCTGCTCCAAAGTCCAGGGCATCCTTTGGAATATCTTCTTTGTATTTGAAATTCTGTGGTACAGAAGAACTTGTGGATCCTTGATAATACTAAGGTGATTAACCATGTTTTACTCAATGTAGTCTTAAAGCACTTCCCCACTTCTTCAGCCTTTATGTTTATGCTGGCTGGTCTTGTGTCTCTGTATGTATCCTCCATATGTAGAGCTTAAGTTGTCAAGCTAAGCCATCTTTTCAGTGTCTGATGGGGATCTTTTCAGTGTCTGATGGGGATCTTTTTACGTAACTTTTTAAAAAACATTTTTTGTTTAGGGCAGCAAGTCATGGTTAGTCCAGAACCCAGAAAACCTACCTTTTTTGGACTAGAGCTTTCAAAATCTTCCCAGTCATTATGGCCATGCTGGTGAATGGGGGATTCTGGGAGTTATGGTTCATAAAGCAACTTTTCCGTGCTCTGGCAAATACATAAGACTAAGCTACATAATAGACGTACCTTTCTTACGTATATTGGTGAGATCTTGGTAAATGTTTAATAAAAGTTCCGCACTCTACTAGTTGATTTCCTTTACAACACTACCACGTTAAATGCAAGGTATATTCATTTTAACATGTGTTTTGTATGACCATTTGTTCACTTGAATAAATAAATAATGCTTTCCTTTTCTTAGCTTTTTGATAGTCTAGCACAAGAGGGCAGCATGAGCTATTTTATCCTGTTCTGACTTTACAACTATCTTGTGTGATGGGAATGAGGAGGGCGAGAAAGATTTCTTTTCACTATTTTTAATGCCAATTTTTGAGCACTGGAAATAGTAATACTTAGGTTATATAATGGTCTACTGTGAACATAGTTTTATGGCGTTCGTCACATGCAAGTCAAGCATTCTCTTGGCATGCTCTTAGCATAAGTGACCTGATTGTCTGCAGAGAGGTTTGTGATGAGATTTGTGAGTATGAACTGGAGAAGGTAGCAGAAGTAGACTTTAATCCTGTGCATATTGGGAGGAAGGCCAATTTGTAACTCATTTGGCCTTGTTTTGATGACCATGGGTATAAGACCGAGCTGTGAGTGTTAGTTCCTTTTCTGTCTTTTTTGCGGGGGCAGGGATGAAATTTGAGGTTGGGACTGTTTTCTGTCAAGATAGTTTGGGTTTGTATTACCTCTTTGTATTTCCTGTGGTGCAAGATTATAGGACAGATGTTGTCCTAGTAACTTTTCATTGTCTGCTTGGAGTACCACGCGTTACAGCCACACTGGAACCCAAAAAGGCAAGTACTGGGAAAAAAAAGTATGTAGTTGTGGTTTCAGAAAAGCTGTGTTGTTTATGTATTGTTTATTTTGTGCAAGAATTTGGGTTAAACAGTGAATAGGCATGTGGGTAGGCATTGTATAGATTGCATTTCTGAAATCTGGCCTTTGTTGTTTTAAACATCACAATGTCTAATGGTAAGGGCTGAGAAGAACTATAGCAAAGATTCTTGCCTTGGGACAATTGAGGAGAACAACAACTAACCACATGTAATAGTGTTAGCCCAGGTAGATCAATGACCTAATTCAATCTTAAGTATCATAAATTCACCTAACACCCATAGGAGAGATAAGAACATATGAACAGGACTTTAAAATAAAGAATTATTCTCCAGAATAAGATGCTAATTCCTCTGGTGCGACAAGTTGCCATTGCAGTGCATATAATAATATGTTTTGAGCACAGTTTAGAAAAGTTACTTTTTGAATTGCAAGTTCCACAGTCCCCCAAGAAAATTTGTGTAAAAAGATAAAGCTCAGATCTCTCAGAATGGTGGTATACTGAATGAATATGTTATTTCAGCATGCTGAAAATGATGATACCTAGGGTATTGAATTACCATTTGATCAACCGAATGACAAGACTGCTCTTGACAGTGTTCATGAATCTGTGCTTATTCATACAAGTGACTCTGCTTAGCTGGTAGCATGTCTAAACAAGAAATAGTGGTCTGAAGGTCTTTGATTTTTATAACAGGTAGTATTTTTGACAGATCACATGGGCTGTTTATAAGGCAAAGCTTAGAGTTAAAATATTTCATTGGTGTTTTCGTTCGTCACTGGCATAAGCATTTGGGTATAGTGCCAGAGGACTGGAATGTTATGTTTGTCCAAAGTGAATTACTGAGCTATCCTTTTTTGAAAACTGGATGGATTTTAGTATCTTAAACAACTACCACAATAAATGCACATTTTCATATGAACAAGATTGACTATAAATTGGTATGAATGGACATGTTAGAAGCTTGACAAGTTGTATGATTATGCTAATTTTAGATCAGTTCTCAGAGCTCATAGCTTACTGTTTATGCTGTGTGTTTGCTGTGTGCATGAGAACTTTAGGAAAATTGCTGTATATTTTTTTACTTGATTTCTAAAATAATAATAAGCTTTATGTTAGTAAATGAGTAAAAAAAGTCATGGCTTGAGAAGACAGAAAGTACAGAAGAGTTGCATCAGTCACAAAGATCTTGAACAACCACATAACACTCTAAATATTATTTTTGGGTGTAAGCAAGGAACAGTTAGTAGGCTGAAGTAAGAGGTGTGGCAATTAAACCTGTTTGGCTACCACATGTTTGAAGAGAAAAGAACACCTTAAATGTTTTTTCATATAACAATAAAACAATGGTTCTGTGTATTTTAAGCCTTATCAGGGTGTGATATTGAATGATTTTTATGGGAGTAGTTCTTTTGCAGTTATTAGTATCATAATATCTTTTGTTCCAAGTTTAAATAGCTTTACTTACACATGGACTATTAAATGATAATTCTTAAGATTCTGTTTGTTTGTTTTTTAGTAACTTGGAGTGGGCTAAGATCAGTAAATATTACATTAAGGGTTTTTGTGTGTTTACTATCTATTTGCATAGTTAAATACATCTTTACTCTAGTGTTGCATATTGAGGGTGGGACTGTGAGTTGCACAGGGCATGGGACTGCCACGGAAGATAACAGCACCATGTTGGATTATGCATTTCCAAGGCTTTAGTGCTACACAGAAGCATAGGGCAAGTTGAATGGGATAATACATAGAGAATTTGAAATGAGATTGCCGTGCTTTGATGGCAGTCTTTTATTCTATAGAATGTGTCATTTTGCCCTTAATCTCGCTCAGTGTGGCAAGCTCAAATATCCTTGTTCTTCTATAAACCAAAGAGTCACACTAATGTTCCCAAAATAGACTGCATTTTGAGTAGCACATCTCCCTCTCCTTCCATGTAGAAGGTTATAACATGATAGGTAGAAGGCCAGTCTGGACAGACACCCCCCCCACAAGTTCTACATGTGTAGGGAACCTTAACAGAGGAGAGAATGAATTGAGATATACACCTCCTCACGTGCCAATCCAGGGACTGTGGAACATTTGAAAACCACAATGTTCACCTTAGTTTTTGAATAGATAGAGCAATCCTATGACTGCAGGAGAAGAAGAATCAATAACTCAGAAACTCTCACTTCCAAAGCCCCATGGGAATCGTGGCTGCCAAGGCTGAAGTTGATATGGGAGTAATTAAGGAAAAATAATTACAATAGCTCCACAGCTGGCATGTTTTCTCCTTGCATTTCAAAATCATGGCAGAACTTTGGATCAAGTGGATCTCTTAGACTGTCCCTCACGTGACACCCTTTCTTCACTGCTGTTGGAACAGCATCAGAGGCACAGTAGCATAGATTCCACAGTCACAATGAAGAAGATTCCATAAATAATGGAATTAGTGCATGTTGACCTTTGCATTTCCTAAGTGTGCCTTTCTCCCTGTAATGGTAAGAGACGAAGGCCCCTTGCTTGCTATTTTGTGTCCTCTGTCTTGTTCACAAAACATTCTTTACTTCAGTGGAGAAAATGGCTTGAAGTTAAATACTTTTGATGATAAAAGTATTCCTCTAACCCAAATACAGTATTATAACTCAAAATATGGTGGTTAATCTGGTAAAACAGAAGAGGACAAAGAAGGAAGTACCAAAGAGAATTGAGTCCTTATCTGCAGAGATGCTTAAATTGAACCGGACTATTAATTGCAAAAAACAAAGTCAATAGTAGAGCAAGTGCTATGACAGGATATAGGTACATGGCATTCTTAGGGTGATTTCCCGGAGCTCGGATACTGGATTTTGGCTACACAAAAATGGTAGTATTATTGCCAGTTATACATACATATGAGCGTGGTGATGACATAGAAAACCCTATTATGTAACAAGGTGTATGCACATAGAGCATGTCTCTCTTCTCCAGGTTATAAAGTTGGCCACAAAGCTACAGACTTTAGAATTTAAAGGCTACATCCATGCAGCTGTATCTTTCAGCCAGTGGTTGACATTTTTATTTTTAGATTTTGTGATTGGAAATTTAAATATGATCAGATTTTAGGGGGAGCCAAGATAGACAAAATGTTTTCATTTTGCGCTTTAGTGTGTGTCGTCACCAAATCACTGAAGTCCCAGCATAAACAAAACAATAATAAGCACACTCTGTTTGTGCTAGTTTTTTCTTCTTTCCCTGCAAGCCAGTAAGTGAGAGAAGGGATGCACTGCATAAGAAAACATTATCTTGGATTCTGTGTCTTGGGAAGCTGTGAGTTGGAATGCACCAAAGACCTTTACAATTAAAATGTATTTCATTAATAGTTGCTACTGGGGTTTTCAATGCACAGAATACTCTCTCCCAGATGATCCTGAATAATCTGTGCTGCAGCATCTGGATGCATTAATTAGGCTTCTGCCAGATTGTAAGCACCTGGCAGATTATGTAACAGTTGTGGAGTGTTTTTGGACTCAGGAGGATCTGGGAGTGACTTTTTTTTTTAAATAAAAAGAAATACTTTTCAAATTTAGAATCCAAACCACATCTTCAGTAGATGAAGAGTGAAGAAGGTTGGGAGTGGGAAGAGGGTGGAAGGCAAGTGCTTTATGAAGAGTAAAATGTTAGTGATAGAAATGAGTACTGGATGTTTGAGCTTAATTTAGGATTCCACAAAAGAAAGGGTTACCTGCAAATTGCAAGTGCTAGAGAAAACCAACAAGTTTGTTCACAAAGATTTTGTTTTCCTCAGATCCTTGTATCTTTGGTGCCCATGTTAGGTGCAAAGTGCAGTTAACTCACTACAGAGTATCTCTCCATTGTATGCTTGCTTTTTCTGAAAACTCCTAAAAGGAGAGGAATTATAAAAAAAAGAGTCTTCTAAAATCTTAATGGTTTACTTAAACTGGATATCCCCAAATGTATTCTTGACATGGTAGTTGCAGTGGCAGCAGGTTGGCCTGGTTTTGTGGGGGCTCATCTGATGAGAAAGTAGACAGAAAGTTGCTGAAATAACATTATTTCGGTTACCATCATTTTCTTCATTAAAATAACAAGTCCTTGGCAAGATATGGTGTCATATAACCCAAGACACTGAGCTTTGAATCTTGCCAGTAGGTGACCTTATTAATGATACTTTGAGCCCACAAAGAAAAGCAAATATTTGATAGTTGTATTGATCTGGACTACATTATTTTTTATATAGACTGTTGCTTGTTACTTACAGTTTACTTATAGCACAAGCCTAGGCCTGTTGCCTCAGAAGGGTATCAGATGAGTTGCCTTAAAACCTTATTCCTCTCTGACAAGAGTTGCTAGTCTGATCCATAGAGTGTATGGATGTTCACCCTGCAGTTTTGGGGGCCACATTTGTCTCTTCTTATCTGTTCATGTCAAACACTACATAAGGAGATAAGGGTCTCCTCCCTGCTCATGTTTTAAAAGATTAAATAGCAAAGATGACACAAAGCCCTTTCATAACAGGAAATTTTACAAAAAACTCATGATGGGACAACTGTGCATTCTCCTCAATCTTGAGATACAATTCTGTGTCAAATTCATGTGCATTAAGTACTTGAGGAGGCAAATTGAACATGACTTCAGTGTAGGGCATTGGCCTTTTAATGCCACTAGATGTATTTTGGATTTTAGTTTGGCTTGGATATGAATAAGCTAGCTATACCGTTGCATCCTTAGTTAATTTTGTTGTCTTTTTGTAATACATCTTCACTCTGCAAGGATAATAACAGAGTAGTTCAGGGAACTAAAGGCCCATAGCTGAAACATGTAAAGCAGGAATGGAAATAGATGGCTGCTTAGACATTGTTGGATTGCAACATGCACCATCCTTTTGCTATACTGACTAGGATTATTGGGAATAGAAGCCCAACAGCAACAATACAGTCTCCATTCCTGATGTAGATTCTACCACTCTCATATCCTCTACAAAACTGTTACTGCTGACATTTCCCAAATTGATATAATTAGAAGAAATAATATTGCCCTCCCCCTCACCATATGCTGATTATTGTTGAATATGAAGTTTTGGGGAAGGAGTTTGTCAGTGAAATAAGTCTTGGTTTCTTGAAACCTTGTGATCTTAAATTGGTTTATAAATAATGGTTTCTTTCATTGGATAGCATTTTGCATGGTATACAGAAGCAAAGTTTGGGATGACCAAAGAAATTACTGCAATTGTTTGTTTTCTGGTGTGGAAGTGGGAGGGGGAACTGAGACAAAGGACTGAGTTTCAGATATTTTAAAGTTGAAACATATGCCACACGGAACAACTCTTTTAATTTTCCTGCAGGCAATCACCCTTTTTAATGCTGCTACTTTCTTCTAAGCAGATAATCTAATTTAAACCTTTGAGATGAGTCATGCCTTGGGATTTAAATCCAGTTCAGACTCTCTGATGTTAGATGTTCTTCTAAGTATTCCTGTGTATGTTTTTAAACATTAAATAAATAATATTTCAGTTGTCTCAATTTATGTAGAGCAGAAGAGATGAACTGTGAACACGTAGTTATTGAACAACCGTATCTGCAGCATGTTTTGAAGTTGTAAAAACATATCTTGAATGTGTGCCTTTGCTTATTGGATTTTCAGCATCAGGGTTCTTCCTCTTTCTTCCTTTTCCTTGCCTTTTAATGGTTGTTCATAATAGCATCCATCTGGGATTAAGACAGTGATGTGACGTGTATTTCTGAAAACATGTCAATAACTTTTAACAGCATTGTAAGAGGGGAACTTCTCAGCCTAACAAACACACTTTACTTTTTCCCTCTCTTGCCTATATGCCACATCCTTTTGCCACTTCATGCAGTAGGCACTGCCAGTTAGGGAACTGTTAGACATACTTAATTAATCAGGAAATTGGTGCTTTGCAGGTATTTGGAGGTACTAGTGGCTTCGTGAAAGAGCAGCCTGTTGACACAGTGTATCTATGAAAATTATCTGTGTCCTTGCAAAGGGAAAATTCTGCTCGCAATCACACCTGCCACAGCTTGAGCTGATAAACCAAGCTGAACACAGATATGTGACAAATGTGTGGAAAAACTAGTGTGAGACAGTCAAGATCAGCCTTCTCCCAAGTTGATGCCTTCAGATATCTTGGGCTACAACTCTTCCTCAGGTCCCAGTCTTCTGGCTCAGTGATCAGGGATAATAGAATTTTGGGACAAAACATCGAGTGTGCTAAGGGTTGGAAAAAGCTGGTAATGATTGTTGTGGGCCATTTTGCAGTCCATTTTGCACCTCAATAAAGAATGCAATATTTCTGGTGCAGTTGACACATTTTCCTTAAATGACTTAATTGCTTTGAGTTTGTAATTCATTGTACTAATTGAAAGCTTTGATTTTCTCTCCTGACTTCTACAGTTTTGATTTCAACCTGTTTTCATAACTTCAGCTTTTTCTTTAAACCATCAATTGTTTCTGCACCTGATATGTATAATTTCATAGTTCTTTCATATGCAAGACAAGTTTCACTTGCACTCTTAGTCTTCCTATTATACCTCTAGGGGCTCCCCAGTTCTTCTAATCCCAAGGTGCCTCCTCTTCCTGTGAAGCTAAATATTAGATATTTGTTAGAACAGCTTGGTGGTGAATTAAAGCATCTGAGCAAAGCAGGTGGTAGAGAAACAGTGTGATTAAACATCAAGGAGAAAGTGAATAGCAACAAATATTAACGTTCCATTTTAAAGCACGGAATAACCAAAGCATGAAAATAATGAAGGCGTGTTAGTTAGTGCCAGTGGCCAATTCTAAATCTGAATAAAGTTACATTTGGACTACTGAGTGCCCAGGTGATCTGTGCAGCTCTTCACCTTGATGCTTGTTCACTGTAATTTAAACACAAAGTACCATGCTATTCTCTCTGGAAAGATTCAGTTCCTAACTAGTAAATGAGAAAAAAAGATAAACAGAAAAAAGTGGCAATATCATATCTTGCTTATTTTTATGTAAGGGAGGAGTGGGCCAGTTTTCAGACTGGCCGAGTGCCTTGAGGGTGGCACTTCACTTGGGAAGGGGGATGGAATTTATCTGCATATATGTAAAATAGGCTATATTACATAAAATATTATTACATTGCTGCTGTTGTTGTTATGGCATTTCTTCAAGCAGTTTTTGACTTCTGGGGACCCTAAGGTGAATCTACCATAGGGTTTTCTTGACAAGATTTGTTCAGATGGGGTTTCCCATTGCCTTTCTCTGAGACTGAGAGAATGTGACTTGCCTAAGGTCATCCAGCAGGTTTCCATGGCCAAGTGGGGATTCAAACCCTAGTCTCCAGAGTTACAGTCCAATACTCAAATCACTACATCATGTTGAGTCTTGTTTTTATGTTGTTGTTGTAGTGTGACTTCAGGTCTTTCTCTGCAAGATTTGAAATAGGTTACACTTTTGGCTGACATTAATTAAAAATTAAATTCATTTACATTTTCTCATGATTATAATTAACAAATAAAGTTCTGTTGTTCATTCTTGATTAAATACTGTTAAATTTATATTAATATATATGGTCTGCCCCCCACCCCCATCTGTAGGTTTCTGCATTCATGGATTCAACTACCCACTGCTTGAAAGAATTTGAAAAAAAAAATCCAAAAAGCAAACTTCATTTTGCCATGCACTGAGTACTCTGCTGATATATAGGCATACTTTCTGGTGGCTTCCCTTCATTTCACAGATCCTAAGACTGTCTCTGGCATTAATTTGAGTTGTTCTCCATTTTATGTAAGGGACGTCATTTTACTATGCTATTGTATATAACGGCACTTGAGCATCCACAGATTTTGGTGTCCACGGTGGTAGTGCAACCAAACCTCAGTGGATACAGAAAGCCCACCATAAATGAAAAGTATAGGTACTTGAATTGACTTCATTTACTATGATATTGACTACTAATATTGAACAAAAAAGAATTAAATTGAATATGTGGCTCTGATAGTGACAATCCTATTGACTATCCTAGTTTATGCAGGTACCTCCCATTCTCTTTTCTATTTGTTATAGTGCATTTAGCAGTTTTCTATCAAAACCAGTGTCGCCTTTTAAAAAATAAAATTCTTGAGGGCCAAGGGGATACAGACAAGGGAATTCAGAGGAAGGTTGAGGATTGTGTGCCATCTTAAGGCCACATTTTGCTCACACTAATGTAAGGACTATAAAGAAAGGAGTAGAAAACAGCATATGCTAATATTCAGAAGCTCCAGTTGCAGCCCGATTTGGTTCAGCAAAGTTTATTCCCTTCCCTTCCATGTCACAGTGAGAGAGGTTCAGATATGGTCTTTCCTTGGCATGACCATTACCTTGTAAAAGCATTGCTTTGCCCCCAAACATCAGCACATCTAGTTCTACCTTGGACACATTTAGTAAAACAGTGTAATGATGTCTTGCTGCTTTATGTTGACAATGAGAAAGGATATTTGTTAAGACTTGGGATTTTTTTCTGGCCTGTTTGCATTGTTTATCCTCATAGAAACAGGAGATGGTGTTATGCTGTATAGTAATGGTGCTGTTCTGGTTTCCAGAATTGTATTCACTATTAATATACATCAGCAGAAGAAAGATTGGATAAAAGGAGTGATTTCTCTAGGTGAGGGGTGGGCAAAATGTGGTATGTTGCACACAGGGCCCCTTTTTGTAACACCTGGAGCCCCTATGAAGTCCCCCTCCCAAAGCTTTCTGAGTTTGCCTTTGTTTGGGTGATTTTTCTGACCCCAGATGGCTAAAAACAGCTCAACCCCTCTTCAAGCACAGCAGTTTTTCACCCCACCACACCCTGGGTTGCCACAGGTCATAATGTTTTGCCAGGCACCAACAGTTTGGCCAGAAATCAGCAGTAATTGAATCTATTCATTTTAGGTATGGGAAGGTACAAGAGTACCTCCTTCAGCCTGCCCACTCCTGCTCTAGATAAAGTTTAATAGTGTTGCTTTCTGGCTCCTAGTAGTAAATAATGTTGTTGTTGCTGCTGATCCTGTTGTTATTTTGTACCTTCAAGTTGTTTCTGACTTACGGTGACCCTATTGTGGGGTTTTGGGGGACTGAAAGTGTGTAACACATCCAAGGTCACCCAGTGGGTTTCCATGGCCAAGTGGGGGAACTGAACCCTGATCTCCAGGGTCATAGCCCAATCCTTGAATCACTACATCATGCTGGCTCTCTGGTAAATAGCAACAGCAAAATAATTTTTCCATCTAAATTTAGCTGATTAAAATTGAACAGAACAAGTGGTAACCAGGAATGAATTGCCCGTAAGCTCCCTTCACCTTTTGGCACTGAAAACCAGTTCTGGAGCCTGAAACTCCTTGGTTTTGGGACTCCTTGCTGAGGGAGCCTAGGCTGGCTTCCTTTTTCTTTGGTTTCTGCTGATAGGTGAACTTGTTTTTGTCTCAGACAGGCTAAGGGCATGGTTATAACTGCTTGAGTGCTGTCATTTCTCCCTATTGTATTATTTTTAAATTGTGTTTTCATACCTTAACAGGATGTGTGCTTTTATTTGGATTTTATTTTTAGTCACCCTGAGTGCCAGTTTTGCAAGAAAGGTGGACTACAAATAAAATAAATAAATAATTTCTAAGTTACATGACTGTTCTCTGTTTCCTGTCCTTTTAAACTGTCTTGAAAGGCTTTGAATACTTTTATGATGACATTATTTTTGAATTATTCCCCCTTCTCTGTTTATACAAGTCCCATCTGAACAGTACTGCTCTTTAACTAACAGAGATGAAAATCAACAACTACTGAAACAAAATTCTTTGTGTTTGATTTCTGAAATGTGGGTTTTGAGTTTTCAGCAAGACATCCCAATTGCACATGTTCCAGTTGAACAATATGCATTCAAATGCACAGAGTGTAGAGAATAACTGTTTTGGAGTAAGTGTTCTAGATTGGATCCAGGACTGCTCTTCTTTTCATGGAAGGGCTAGAGATCCAACAGAGGCTCTTCTTTGAAGAAGTAGTAGTAGTAGTAGTAGTAGTAAGGCAGATAATTCTCTCATTTCCCAGAGTCTCCCCCAATGTGAATCTGCCCCTTAAACCTCTGGAGCAACTTTTGGGGAATAGAGAGACTTGAAGGGGCAACTCGCAAAACATGCCTTCTCCCCTTTCCTCCTTTCTCATCCATTTTGCAGAGTTCATCCAGAAAGTATTGTGAATCAGACTCTGGTCATTGATCATTGAACCTTAAAAAGATATTAAAGAATCCTGTAGCACCTATGAGACGAACAAGGAAAGAGGATTTTTTAGCATAAGGATTCCTTTATATCTTTTAATGCCTGAAACAGACTAACATAGCTGTGTCTTTGAAAACTGCTTAGTTAACATAGACATTTCATTTCTTAGAATCTGTTGGATGCTTTTTAAACATTTGGTCATTTAGAGTGAGGAAGTTGCATTCAGATTTTACATATTTTGTATTAACGTATTTTTACTTAAGGAAAGTAACATTAGCAAGATAAAGCTTATGCATGATGGTTGGATTGGTCAGTAACAAACACCAGAGCAATATTATGATCATTTGTTAGTGAATACAATAACAGGTTTGAGTAGGCTATGAAAGGATGAAATTTTGCAGTCGCTGAAAAGCAAACACTGATTATTAAGGTGCTTGATAAAAATATGGACAGATCTTTCTGTGTAAGACTGAAAGTCTTTGTGCTCAGATTAGCGAGTAAAGCTTGTTTTGGGAGCCAGAGGCCAATTGGTATTAATTATTCTGATTGTTTGTTGACTGGAGAAGAAAACCAAAATGATTTAGGAAATGATTTCAATATAAATCAAAAGGATAACAAGAAAGAAAGAAGGAAGGAAAGAACAGAGAGAAATTCTTCCAGGTAGGTCACTGAAGAATATTAAATCTCATAATGACAAAACTAGAGTAGATTGATGATGAAGCAAAACAGTGTTTCGATGCCTGAGGCTGATGGCTTTGTAAGAGAGAAGGTAAGTTATACCAGACAGACAGTCTCTCCTTCTGCTGTTCCCTTTCTTTAAATATATTTCATATAGATGCAAGCACACTCATGTTGTCAGTCTTAATCTCTACCTTCCCTTTATACTTCATTATTTTAAGTATAACTTCTGTGGCAATACTTTAGACTGAAGAATCACATCAAATGCAAATACAGTACTTATGTAGCCTATTCAGCCTTTGCATTGCTTGAAAGAGCAAACATAGCCTATTTATCCTTTGCTTTGCTTGAAAAAGCCACTGGGGAAGAGACCACTTGGAGAATCATGGAAAGGAAAATACTTAATTGTGTCCCTGTCTACTGTTACCCTGATTTCTGGGGGTCCCGTGAGGGACACCTAAGTGCGCTCCAAATTACAAAGGTGGGAATTAGTCAAAAGAGCACAAGCTAGCAATACGAGAGGCAGGGCAACGTAGCAACACCTTTTACCCAATGTCTATGGGGTCAGGCCGAGTCAGGGAGCAAACAGAAGTAAAATATAATTGTTGTTTTTATTAAAATACAGCCAAACAAGTGTATGCAACACACTCACACAGAGAACTATAGAAATAAAAGGTTGAAGTGGGATAGGGGGGTTTTTAGAAGAGGCTTTTGGTATGGGTAATACTACACCTGTCGTGAAGCCCAGGAAGAAGGAAGAAGTTCGTGGATATGAAGTTTCTCAGCACGTGGAGCTGAGGGGAAGGCTCGCCAAGCAAAGCAGCAGGAAGGTGGGATGGAAGTTGGGAATGATCCGAGGAAGCTCTCAAAGTCTGTTGTTTTTATAGGGGAAAATGTGGCCATAGGCTAGTCTGTACTTGGGGAAAGCAATGAGTTTCTGGCTGGAGACAAAGCCTCTGAGAGGTCATGTAAAGACATGATTGAGTTAGGTCTGAATTGTCAGTAGAGTAGCCAGTATGCAAACGCAGGGTGCTTGACAGATGAGTATTCGGCTAGTCAAGCTGCCTGCTCGGGGCAGGGAGTTCTTTGTAAGTAGCATGCATACATAATGTGGTACTTGCCTTGAGGTCTCCTGAAGCGGCGGGTTGGCTATTTTTGGCCTGCCTGTATTTGTGTGGAATATTACAGCGATTAGCGGCCGTGCCTGTCTGTGAGCTTGTCCGGGGCCCCTGCAAGCACGTGGAGAACAGAGGGGTATAGTAGGCCAAATTAGTGATATCAAAATGATATCTAATATCCCACAAGTCCAGGCTAGAAACTGCAGTAACACTACTCTTTTCCCTTGTCACGTGGTCCACCTCCCCCATGGATGTTAGATGCATTTTTGGAACAGGATGAAACATTTCTCTCCCCAAACTTCTTTGTTCTCTTGGATGTCTTCTCAAATGTTAAACAAAGATTCTCTTTGCCTAGATTTAAAAATGTAGGTATATAATTTACTTTCTTTTTAAAATTTAGCACATTTATATACCTTTCTTCCATCACAGAACTCAAGTTGGCATATATAAAGATTCCCAGATAGTCTCCTGTATAGCCACAGATTAGACCCAGACTTTGCATAGCTTTAGCAGTTGTTGCAGCATCACAGATCTTCAGATCCTATACCTCTGGAACAGTGTGTCATTTGTAAGATATAAATTATGTCTTCTGTATGGAGCAAGAATGTAGTTTCACTCTGAAACAGTCTTGCTTGCTTAAACATGTCTGTTTAGACGCTTTTTTGGTATTTGACAACTCGTTTATAGACTCCAAAGTTTTGTGCAAAGTGATGGAATTAACTCTTCTTAAAAAAAAAAGAGTTTAATAAAATATTAAATCAGAGGCTTTGGTCATATGCAAACCTGGCATGGGAGAGAATGTTTCTTAAATATGAATTTGCTCTCACCCCATTTTCTTCCTAGAACACATATCTTTTCAAGGTAAATGGTGACCTGCCTCTGCTGTTCCTGGCCCTTCAGAGTGTTCGGGAAGGTAGTAGTGGCCCTCAAAGCTTTAAATGGCTTAGGGCCTCAATATCAAATGTTTAGGTAGAATCTCTGTACCTAAATCATGAATATCTGCTTTGAAGAGAAGGATTTTTCTGTGTTTGTCATGTACTGGCTAGCTCCTAGTTCTAGTAATTAGGCTTAGAGATTTTCAAAAGCTTTATTCAGGAACTGTGAAGTAACAACAGCAATTCTGGCTATTGCCTAGACCAGCGGTTCTCAACCTGTGGGTCGTGACCCCTTTGGGGGTCGAACAACCCTTTCACAGGGGTTGCCTAAGACCATCGGAAAATACTATTTCCGATGGTCTTAGGCTCCATTCCCTCCTCAATGGTGGTGTGCAAGTGTGAGCCATGCACTCGCGTCCTCCTGCCCCCTTTGGCGGGAGCGCGTGTGGCCACAGCGTCGCCACAGCAGGAGTGGTGGTGCGCAAGTGCAAGCCACATGCTCGCGTCCTCCTGTCCCCTGTTCAGAAGGGACTGAAATCGCTCCCCTTCTCCGCTACCGGGAGAACCTCCCATCTGACGGGCCAGCTTGGGGGGGTGGCAGCAGCCCGGGGGCAGGCCCCTCCTCACGACGGCCCCTGCCCCACTCGCCACAGAGGGGGGCACTGCGGAAGGGCCGGGGGGCCACAAGGCAGCGCTTTTCTGGAGGGGGGTGAGCTGCACCCAGCGCAAAAGACAAAGGTGCTGGGATTCCTCCCCCCAGCCAGGGTTGACACTCTGGAAACTTTTCCCACACTGCCCCCCCCCAGCGGAAATGAGAGCGAAGCAGAAGCAGAGCCTGGAGGGGTTCTCGGAGTTTTTTCCCGGGGGAGACGTGCGGCCCCTCTTCCCTCCCTGCCTGCCCCCCACCGTTCCTGACCAGCGAGGTGGCCTTTGCTGGGGGGGGAAGGTATTGTAAATAATAAATAAATAATTTTATGGTTTGGGGTCACCACAACATGAGGAACTGTATTAAAGGGTCGTGGCATTAGGAAGGTTGAGAACCACTGGCCTAGACTAAAGAACTGTTGGGTTTACAGTGTGTTATAAGCTGTAGCATTACAAATTTGCATGTGTGGACATTCCATTTGACAGCTAATTAAACCAACTCTTTTCCCAGGCTTACAACCTGCCTGTCAACCTCATGACCTTGCATCTGCATTTGTTTTCTCTGTTATCAAAGTTTGTTAGAACAACATTCCTTCATTCCTAATGTACTGTTTTCTCATTCTATTTCATCATCCCTTTTCAGCCCTTTGTAGAACTTCAAAGTACTACATGGCATTAAAATACACGATAGGGACAGCGAAGCCAACTAGACAGTATCCCACCACTGGGAACAGTAAATCATGCGAAGTCCTCTGAGTTGGTTTATTCAGTGTTAGTGAACTGTTTGTGGAATGCCTTCTCTTAGAATCATAGAATAAAATCATAGAGTCATAAAATCATAAAATTGGAAGACCGTCCAATTCAACCCCCTGCCATGCAGGAATGCATAATCAAAGCACTCCCTGACAGATGGCCACCCAGACTCTGTATAAAAACCTCAAAGGTAGGAGACTCCACCACACTCTGAGGCAGTGTATTCCACTGTTGAACTGCTCTTACCATTAGAAGGTTTTTACTAACGTTTAGTTAGAATCTCTTTTCTTGTAGTTTGAATCTATTACTCCATGTCCTTGTCTCTCGAGTGGCAGAAAACAAGTTTGTTCCATCTTCCATATGACACCCCTTCAAATATTTAAACATGGCTATCATGTCACTTCTTAGCCTTCTCTTCTTCAGGCTAAACATACCCAGCTCTCTAAACCATTCCTCATAGGGCATGATTTCCAGGCCTTTTACCATTTTGGTTGCCGTCCTCTGGACACATTTAATTTGTGAATATCCTTCTTGAATTATGGTGGCCAGACCTGGACAGAGTGTTCCATGTGAGGTCTGATCAAAGCAGAATAGAGTGATATTATTACTTCTCTTGACCTAGACACTATATTCTTATTAATGCAGCCTAGCTTGCATTGGCTTTTTTTGCTGCTGCATCACACTGTTGATTCATATTCAGCTTATAGTCTACTAAGACTCCTAGATCCCTGCCCATTCTATATCTGTGCATTTCATTTTTTCTGCCTTACGCTTCTCCTTGTTGAAATTCATTTTGTTAGTTTTGCCCCAGCTCTCCAATCTGTTGAGGTCATTTTGAATTTTGATCCTGTCCTCTGGGTATTAGCTGTCCCTCCTGATTTGGAGTCACCTGCAAATTTGATAAGCATGCTCTGTATTCCCTCATCCAACTCATTGATAAAGACATTGAATAGCACTGGGCCCAGGACAAACCCTGTGACAACCCACTAGTCACTTCTCTTCAGGAGGAAGAGGAACTATTGGTGAGCAGTCAAATTGTCAGTCAACCAATTTCAAAACAACCTAATGGTAGTATTGTCTAGCTCACATTTTACTAGCTTGTTTGTAAGAATATCATGAAGGATCTTGTCAAAGGCATTACTGATATCCAGATATGCTATATCCACAGCATTCCTTTTATCCACTAAGCTTGTAACTCTATCAAAAAAAGAGATAAGATTAGTCTAACATGACTCATTTTTGAGAAACCCATGTTGATTTTTAGTGATCATGGCATTCCATTCTAAATACTAACAGAGGTCTGGCTGGCTCCAAATTGCCCTTATTTCAGTGCTGAGTTAAAGCCTGGGACCTAGTGAGATCACAGCTTGGTCTGTCACGATTGCCAGGTTTATTTTGCTTGAGTTAAACTGTCTATTTGTTTAAGCGTTTTAGAATATTTTTAAAGTGATTTCATTCACTGTACTCCATGCTGATATCTGCTGATATGTAGCAGGTAAGAAGTCAAGAAAAAAAATGGCAGAGACAGCCTTACAATTGAGCATTAAGAAGAAAATAATGACTATAGGTGAGTAACATAATTTTAAAATAAATGATGAAGACATTGACATAATTAAAGATTTTCCATACCTTGGCACAATCAGAATGGAGACCACTGTCAAGAAATCAAAAGACTAGAACTTAAATGTGCAGCTGTGAAGGAACTAAACAAAATCTTGAAGTGTAAGGTTATATCATTGAATACTAACCTTAGGATTGTCCATGCCATTGCGTTTCTAATTTCTTGGTTGTGAAAAAACTGGGTAGTGAAGAAAGCTGATAGAAAGAAAAATAATTTGAAATGTGGTGTTGGAGAAAGTTCTACAGATACCATGGACTGCTAAAAAGACCAGTAAATGGGTCCTAGAGCAAATGAAGCCTGAACTCTCCCTAGAAGCCAAGATGACTAAATTGAGACTGTTGTACTTTGTGTGTATATATCAAAGACAATAGTGCTTGGTAAGGTAAAAGCAATAGCAAAAGAGGAAGACTGCATTACAGATGGGTAGACTTGAATCAGGGGAAGCCACAGTCCTGAGTCTGCAAGTCCTGAGCAGGCTGGTTGGTGAGAGGTGACTTGAAGATCTCTCTCTCTTTCACAGTCACTATAAGTTGAAGTTGACTTGAAGGCAGCTAACAACAATAAAGAAACATTTTCAAAATATTTTAATAAATACTTTCCATCTGAGAGTGCATGAGTCATTCAACAAGATCTCTCTGCTCCTCAGTTGCTTCCAGTTTTTTGGTTGGTTTTCTAATATACGCATGTCTGTATTTTAGTCTCCAGTTGTGTGAATTCTACATTTATACATACGCTGAACTCCATTTATTTTTTTGTTCTGTTTTTAGATGCTTTATACAATGTAGTTTTCTGTAAAAGTTAAAACAAAATGAAAACAGCAAAGTGTAGCATTCGGCTATAATATCTGTGCCTGACATAAGAAGAAAATACTCATTTCTGAAAAAGTCAATCACACAAAAAAGCTAAACTTATTATTCATGAGTATACTCAATCATTTTGCATAATTTTCTGATAACTTTCTGTGTCTTCTAGATTCGCATAATCATCAGATCTCATCAACAACCTTCTGCTTCTTTCTGCAGAGTGTTCATAAAACAAATGTATAAGTAGTGTACAGAGCTGATATTTGAGGAATTTCATCCCCTTGATGTACTCATAATTTCTTCTCAGCAAAATGCTCTGCTTTCTCTTTTAATTAGTGCTTTATTCCTCTTAGGTAGAGTTGATCTTTCCTACTTTGAATAATGTCTCATGGGTTTTAATATCAAATTGGCTACATCCAACTGGACTAAAAACTAATTTAAATGTATTAGTGGGGAACCTGTGTTTTTAAATGTACTTTTTCTTAATGACTTTAAATAGGGATGAGTTCCATGTCTCTTTTTGAGAGCATGTGTAAGCTTGGAAGTTCACCTTTATTTATCAGTTGGTCGTATTCTGCCTAATCTTGGGAGCTAAGCTAAGCAAGGTCAGCTTTGGTTGGTACCTAGATCTTGAAAGCTAAGCTAAGTAGCATTAGTTTGGTTAGTACTTAGATGAGAGACAATCAACAAATACCAGGTGCTGTAGGGTACATTTCAGAGCAGGTAATTGGCAAAACCATCTCTGAGTATTCCTTGCTTGAAAGTGCGCACATATGTGTGTGTGCACACACACACACACATACACACTCTCTTCTCCTCTTCTTCTGTATTCATTGTTGGGATGACTTCATGGGGCAGCTTTCTAGCATTCATGGATGGTACTTCTCCTGTCCCCAGTTGAATATATAAATTGGGAAAAGGTTGAATTCCATCTGGCTTTGAGAAGGTCACAGTTTCTGAGCTTAACCTGCTTTACAGGGTTTCTTTGAAGCTAAAATAGAATCTTAGCTGTGTCTTACGCTACTGTTTTGAGATGCTTCACTCTCTCCCTGTCTTATTAATGTATCATTCATTCCTACGTAGGGGGAATAGCTACCTGAAGTGTAGTGGAAGGGCAGAATACAGATGATGCCAAATATAACAGTTGGAAAGCTGTTCCATCATGCTTGAAAAATGCATCTTTTGCCCCTTCTCCCTTGATCAGCTTTATTGTTCATATACATTGAAGCAAACACCAAAACTTAATATGGTGCTAGCAACTTCTCCTAATATTATCATAAAAGTATAGAGTTGGAAGGGGCCTCCTGGGCCATTACATCCAACCTCCTGCTCAGTAGAGGATCTCAGGCTAAAGCATCCACAGCAGGGAGCTGTCCAGCCTTTTTTTGAGCATGTCCAGAGAAGAAAACCTCACAATTTCTCTGGGCAGTTGATTTAATTGATGAACCACTTTTAATGTCAAGGAGTTCCTTCTAATATAGAAAAACATATTCTGTCTTCTCCCCTTAGCTTTCCCCATTTCTCTAGTTAATGTTATCTTTTTGGCATTAACTCTGTGAAGATGATAACCATAGTAAATCTTTAAACCAGAGCAGACAACTTTGGCACATCAGGGTCCAGTCCTTCCTTCAACCTCTTATAATCTGCACCATTAGCAAAAAAATTTGAAACTTTTAAACGGGAAATGACAAATTCAATTCAAGTTTCAAAAAACCATGCAGAAACTATGTTTTCCGCTAAAATGAGGCTGCATACTTTGCTTTAGAATCATAGAATTATAGCTGGAAGAGACCACAGGAGCCATCGAGTCCAACCCTTTGCTATGCAGGAACACACATCACAGCATTCCCAACAGATGGCCATCCAGCCTCTGCTTAAAAACCTTCAAAGAAGGAGACTCCACCACATTCCGAGGCAGCATATTCCACTGCCGGACAGCTCTGACCATCAGGAAGTTCTTCTTGAGGTTCAAGTGGAAACTCCTTGTGACTTGAATCCATTTCTCCTTGTCCTAGTCTATGGAGCAGTGGAAAACAAGCCCACTCCCTCCTCAACATGACATCCCTTCAAATATTTAAACAATGCTATCATGTCCCCTCTTAAACTTCTCTTCTACAGACTTAACATACCCAGCTCCCTAAACTGCTCCTCATAGGGCATGGCTTCCAGACCCTTCACCATTTTGGTCGTCCTCTTCTGGACATGCTCCAGCTTGTCAATATCCTTCTTGAATTGAGGTGCCCAGAATTGGACACAGTATTCCAAATGAGGTCTAACCAAAGCAGAATAGAGTGGTACCATTACCTCCCTTGATCTAGACACCATACTTCTATTGATGCAACCAAGAATCGCATTGGCTTTTTTGGCTGCCACATCACACTGGTGACTCATGTTCAGCTTGTGATCTACCAAGACTCCTAGATCCCTTTCACACGTACTGCTATCCAGCCATGTGTCCCCCATCCTGTGTTTGTGCATTCCGTTTTTTCTGCTTAAGTGCAGGACCTAACATTTCTGTCTGTTGAAATTCCTTTTGTTAGTTTTGGCCCAGCTCCCCAATCTGTCAAGGTTATTTTGAATTTTGATCCTGTCCTCTAGCGAATTAGCAACCCTTCCCAATTTGGTGTCATCTGCAAATTTGATCAGCATGCCCTCTACTCCTTCATCCAAGTCATAGATGAAGATGTAGAATAGCAGCGGGCCCAGGACAGAACCCTGTGGCACCCCACTAGCACTACTGTCCAGGATGAAAAGCAGCCATTGGTGAGCGCCCTTTGGGTTTGATTGGTCAACCAGTTAAAAATCCACCTAACAGTAGCCTTGTCCAGCCTGCATTTTACTAGCTTCTTTGCAAGAATGTCATGGGGAACTTTGTCAAAGACCTTACTGAAATCAAGGTATGCTACATCCACAGCATTTCCTTCGTCTATCAAACTTGTAACTGTACTGTAAAAAGAGACAATGTTAGTCTGGCACGACTTATTTTTGAGAAATCCATGTTGACTTTTAGTGATTATGGCATTGCTTTCTAAGTAATTACAAACTGACTGTTTAATGATCTGCTCTAGGATCTTTCCTAGTGTTGATATCGGGCTGACTGGGTGATAATTATTTGGGTCCTCTTTTTTTCCCTTCTTGAAGATGGGGACATTTGCCCCTCTCCAGTCTGCTGGGACTTTTCCTGTTCTGCAAGAGTTCTCAAGGAAATGCAAAGGAAATGGAGGGACAATGCAGGTCCCAGTGGGACTGAAGTTCTTTTAATGTTCTTGGATGTAATGCATCTGGCCCTGGAGAGTTGAATTCATCTTTAAATCAGTGTTTCTTTACTGGAGACCCTCTGTAAATATGATTTGTTGCCGGACACCACCAAAACTTAATTCAAAATTTAAAAATTTAAATTTAGATTTCAATATTCAAATATTTACTTAAATATTCAAATATTTCTTTAAGTCATCAGCAAACTAGGATTCAAATCCCTACTCATACACTGGGTGACCTTGGACAAGTAACATTCTCTCAGCCTCGGAGGAAGCCAAAGGCAAACCCCCTCTGAATAAATCTTGCCAAAAAAATAAATAAATCCTGCAGTAGGTTCACCTTAGGGTTCTTCTGTTGGGAACATGGGTTCCCATTCTGCCATAAATCCGGCTGGTTGGGTTAAAAAGTAAGGTAAGTGTTCAGCCTGATCATTGAAAGTAGCTTTCAACTTCTGCTCTTCAAATTGGTGGATTGGAGCAAGTGTTTGGTTCGGTGCCACCGTCAATCCCACTGGGGCCTGCATTGCTCCTCCATTTCCTTTGCAAATGAGGGAACAGTTTGAGCACTTGCACACACCTCTTCTGCTGCATCTCTGTTGCTGCCACTGGTGTTGGTATCCAGCAGCAGGGCTTCACAGAACCCCTGTGAGGGCTCTATGGAACCCCAGAACCATGGTCAATAGCATTGTAGACATAAAACCACACCACAGGGAAAGTACAATGGAGAACTGAAAAAGTGGGAACGACTATGTATTCAGAAAGGAGCTTGTAACCTGTGGCATGCTCTTGATCATCATGATAGCAGACATTGCTGGTGTGACATTTGCACTGGGTCAAAAATTAAACCTCTCTAAGCAAAACATAAAACACATACTTCCCCTCATCTCTCAGCCCCTTCAGTAGTTGACTGCATGTCTGAGAGTCTTGTTCAAACAGTAAATTAATTTAGGTTGGAAAGTGCCACACCTAGGCTTCACACACGCTGAAACTTTAGAAAAATGCATGTTATCTAAGCAGACTTCTGCTTGGTACCGTGATGTCAGTTTTGCAGAAGTCAAGGAAAGTGATTGTGTTCTTGTCAGTTTCAGTCCTCTGGGGGATATTGAGGAGAGGAGAGAGAATTTGAGCATATTTTTCTTATTTGTACTTAGAGGATCCCTGTAGCGAAGCCAGTAATAACTGCATAGCAGCATACATGGACCGGCAGTGTTAATGACATATTTTTTTAAAAGATAAGAGGCATATATAAACATTTCTTTCTAAGAACATGGAAGGGAAGCCAGAAGAGATCAGTAATTGTCAACAATTTAAGATATATACATATATAAATATTTTCAGCTCTCTCCAGATATTTTTTTTTTTTTGAGAAACATGGTTTCTTTCAGAGCTTGTAACCCAATTTTAATGGTTTTGATGATTTAACGATTGTACTGCGTTGAACTTCACTAGTCTTGCTGCAGGGTGTGTTTTCTGTCAGCATTTGATATGGGCAAATTCACTTATTTGTCACTGCTTTGATAAACTGGAAAATGCTTATAGTTGCAATAAGAATGTTTTGTTACAGAGTGATCCCCCTTCCTTTTCCTCTGAGTTTCTGTCATAGTTTAGCAGGGACAGGAGGTAACTGCTATCCTCTTAAAACATTATCAAGCATAAAGAAAGAGGCTTCTCCCACACTCACTTCTGTACTTAATATTTTAAAGTTTGGAGTATCTTTCAACAACAATAACACTGTATAGTTAAATGTGCTCCATAATCCCTATCTTACAGGCATGTTTTAATACAATAGTATATGTGGAAACAGGTTCCTTGTCCTGCTGAGTGGAAACCTTTGGGTCCTTCTTCCATACAATTCTTTGCTCATACTGTTTACCTGGAATGGGAGAAAGAGTGTTTAAACCAATTTCTCATTCTGACCTTTTGATATACTGAGGTTTTTGGAGTCAAGGAAGATTTGTGTTAAGCTGAACTATAATGTAAAGGCCAGAGAGGCAGGGGAAGCATTTGAATAAGATGGCTTATTCCAGTACAACAAAACATGGTTTGTTGGATCAGAAATATGATTGTCATAACTTGAACTTGATCTTGCTTACTGAACAACTTATCCTTTTAAGCTCTTTGGCACTCAAGTTTTAAATGCTGGTTTTCCTTGGACTCTTTCACAGGGGAGCCTGAATATCCTTTCTGAAATGGATAAATTATTGGTATTTAAGCAAGTGCTTTAGGTGGTCTTCAGAGAGGGTTGATGTAGTTGGAGGCCTCACCCGTTCTTGGCTATGTGGGGATTGAGGATAAAAGCAGTAAAAGCCAGGTAATAACATTTCTAACAAGGGTGTTTCTCACTGTTTGGGAGAAAAGGTTTGATCATCCACTCTAGAGTGTCAACAAACACCTGCATAAGCAAGAATGGATATGGAGGCACCTGAGCACATTCTGATTCATGCAATTAAAGCAGTTTACAGACTTGGTAAGAAAAGAATATCACACACGGAGGTTTGATGTCTCTTTCATGGAGAATAAAAGACTTTTGATTTTTCACTTCAAGTTTGGCCTAACCATTGTATAGAGAGGGAGGTTTAATGAATCATTGTTTAACTTAGATACTGCCAAGTATTTGACTGTAACATAGTCCCAAATGTGTACATAGCACTTTGCTGACAGACCCTTATTTAACTATGATTAATTGGCATTGGATAGTTATTTAATTACCTCAGAAGAAATCTTAAGTACAATGTGTGCATTCTGATTATGTTATTTAATTGAATAGCATCCACAGAAATCTAGAACTAATGCATCTCTTATGAAAGCTGGTGTATATTATACGAAAGTGGTGAGAATTTGAAAAATTCTAAGGACTGTACATCTTTTGTATCAATCCTTCTTGTTTCCTTTGAAAATATGTCTTACTACAAATCTAGGAACTTTAATTTTCTTTTTGTGAGCAATAGAGAACAGAACTAGGTATTTAAAAAACAAACAAAAACTCTGTAGCATAATGAAGAAGTAAGTATTTTTCAGGATAACATGCATTTAGTTTTATATCTCTTAAAAATATGTTACCAATCCTCATGGATCCACAATAAGCACTCCTCTGTTTGCATCACAAGTAATACTCCTTTGTGAACCCTTTTAGTAAAAAGGCAGAAGCCACAGTGCATTTTTGGAAGATAGGTGACGGTATGGCGTACACATCTATTTGTCTCCTACAGCTTCAGTGTTGATACAAATGTATAATAGCGTACATGGCACATGTGATGTTGCCAGTAACATATATGTATTTAATTAGTGAGGTTGTCTCATCATGAAAATGGAGAGAATAATAAATAGGAAATGGTATTCCCTAACCCTGACTCTCTTTTTTGGAGTTTCTGGTATCCCAACCATTGAAATGCATGCGCTCTTTATGTGTGCACCAAGCGAGATAACTTGCTGTTCCATTACAAGTTTTTCTGTTGAGCTGAAAAATCTCTGATTGTGATATACTTTTATCTGGTTCATATGGTTTGTGACAGACACGCTTTTATCCACCTTTCGTCAAAAAAACTCAGTGGTTGTGTGTGAGAGTTGCAACACTCCACGAAGCAAAAGTTGGGATAAGGTCCAAGTTCAACTCTGTTCGGTACATGTCAGTTATTTTATGGTGAGAGGCAGACATTTCATTCTTTGGTAAAATACAGACATAGGCAGTATGAAGATACTGATATTTTACAAAAAGAAAGAAAGAAGGAAGGAAAGAAAGAAAGAAAGAAAGAAAGAAAGAAAGAAAGAAAGAAAAAAATAGTTTTCCTCCCACAACATTTCAACATTCTGACAGATATGGTTAGTGTTCCATGGCTATCTGACATCTGTACTGCAGCTCCATGAAGGGTTCCTTCAGATGGGCCAAGGGCTAAGAGTCCTCCATGTTAACATTTGATATTGTCCAAGGATCTGTGACTGGGGGAAGGAAACTGGGTGTTTCTTTCTGTGTCCTGTTGGCCTGTTCTTTGGGATCTTTGCCACAGTCTTCATTATTTCCTTTGAGTTTACCAAGTGTTCTCTTGAGATCTTTGTCTGAAATCCTTTGGATATTTGTTACCTTTCTCTAGGACACAGTTTTCCAAGAGATATATCTCTGAATCCCCACTGATTTCATCTTCTTAATTATATTCATGTACTGATTCTTTTCCTGTTATGTGCTTCCAATGTGTTGTTATCCAGAATTAGCAAGTGAATCAGTCAGATTAAAGGATGCTTTCACTGGTTGTTGTTTTTTCTCTCTACATAGTATCATTAATTTTTTAAAGCTGATTTTTTTCTGTTTACTTGGTTTTTAAGCAAATCCATCCCCCACTAGATGCTCTGGCAAAATGCTCTTTTTTAGAACACTGCGTTACTTAACGGAACATCGCAAGGCAGGGACCAAAGCTACAGTTTGTTGGAGTTGATTAGCAACTTGATTACCCATGAGAACTAAGTAGTTATTTTAAAATGTGAATATTGAATACAAATAGTCTTCCTTGTGGAATGATTATTGTAGCTATTGGCTACGTTGATACCAGCTTGGCTCTGAAATGAAATTATATTATTCTGGCACTCGTTGGCAGTTGTCATAACTTTAGACATCACTTGATGCGACACTTGTGTGTGTTTTGTTCGGGGTTATAAAGCCAAGACACAGCTTTTACTGTGCTTGTCTCATAAACCTTATTTATACCAAATGTTCCAAAAGTTTGTGGAGAAGGATGTATTACAGGCGTCTAAAGTGTTTAACAAAAATTTCTCTTCAAAAAACTCCTTAAGTAACCTTTTGGAGAATAAGCTGGGAACTTGTGAGAAACTGAGACAAAGCCAGAGATGCTCTCAGGATAGACTTCAAAGAGAAAAATTGCTTTGTGACATAGTTTTTGTGAACAATTTCATTACTAAGTTGTGTCTACCCTCTAGTGCCCTAGGCCCTGTATCCAAATTACAAAGTGAAACTGAATTCTCAAGTAGTTGAGAGTAACCGCAGTTGGTTTCTACGATTTGAGTGAGCAACTATGATTCATTGATGTGAAGCAAAGTTTTTCCAGAGTTCATGACATTTCAGCAGTTCGTAATGTGTGGGGATCCTATGTAGCTTAGAGAAACTGGCCTGAATCCAAAGACCTGTGCAATGGAGAGCTCTACACGTCTGTATCACAAATAGCAACACCCTGAAACCATGGGAATATTTTGAAAAGTAGTCTGTTTAAATCTGAAACAACTTGAAGGCACATAACAACAACTACAACAATAACAACAACAATAATGATATGACACAGTTATTCATGCCCAGATAATGTCCCACAGGGTCAAGATACAGCTAGTGGGTTGCTGTCCCAAGCTTTTTCATTAGAACACATCTTGTATGTCTTTATAATATTTTCATGGGCATACAGTTGGTTCATGGCACAGTTCAGAGTGTTGCTGGTTCTGCCCTATAAAACACTTTGTGGCTTCAAAAACTAGAAAAAACTTAACTCGCCATTCAGCAATTCATTCAGTGGATTTATTGAAATAGGTATTAACCAGCAGGATTCCAGACATTGTTGTTTTATCTTAAAGATTTTCTTACACTTTTGAGTTTAGCTGGTTAATTTTTTTTTTCATTTGTTCTGCCATTCTCCTAATATGGGATTCAGGCATCTCACAGTTTGAAAATGCAGTTGGTTGCTCTTCTTTCACTGACAGGAAACTGCCGAAAGAGAGGCAATCTTTCATACAAAAGTGGTTTTGCGTGATTCTGCACTCACATTCAACCATACTAAACCAATAAGGAGCACAAATACAGAAGAGCATTTATTTGAAGGCATCTTGTCCCCAGTGAATTTTAATTAATGTGCCAATGGACACAGGGCAGGTTATGAAATGTAATTAAGACAATGAGTCCTAATCTCTCTTAGCAGGGAAATAGGAACTGGATGGGACAAAGAGATCAAAGGAAACCATCAAATGGATATAAAGTGGCTTATTCATCTAGACTGGTTTTTCATAGTTTCCTAGCCTTTTAACCCAACTTTCTAATCTCATATGAGTTGAACAAGCAGTCTCGAAGCCTAGGGTGTCATCAATGCACAGTAAAGAAAATACGTCTACCCAGGGGTGCAGCTACAGGGCAAGGGGCAGAACGGAGGCCTTTTCCCTTCCCAAATGAATTTTTCTTTCAGTCCCCACATTTCTAGAATTGTAGAGAGTAGAGACTGAAAATGGTAAATACCTCAAACTCATGTATTGGCTATGTTTGCATTACCTTGGGAGCTTTCCCTGTCCCTTTGCCTTGATTGCCTAAACTGTATTACTGGAGTGCTCACCTTAAGTTTTAATATATAATGCATTGTTAATACTAATAATGCAATACTATAAATTTAGGAACTGAACCAAAATTTCATGGGGCGGGGGGAGGATATATTATTATGCCTCTCCTCACTATAGCTACAGTGCAACACTTCATTCAGATTCCATAGCCCTCCTTGCGTATCATGAGCACATTCTGGAATTATTCCAGAAGCTGCTTGAAATGTGTCTACATTAGATAGAGAAGTCTACAAAGTGTGAGAAGATAGAATTATGTGGACAAAAGGAAAATATAAAAATGAGAAACATGAGTCCAGGTTACATACAATCAATATCTAATATTTATTTATTTACAATTTTTACCTCTCCTTTTTCTAAAGCTCAGACACAAGATGCCTTAAAGTAGGCATACAGGAGGAGAGATAGACATCTGTATATACCAACAAATATTAGCACAGAGGTGGACAAAACATGACTTAGACAACTTTGAATGAATATTTTAAGATGATAGATAAGCTTGTGACTCAATTTCAGATTCACTGGCTTTTGCTAGTTTTAAACTTCCTCTTGTCTGAGCGCTTATGAGTGTAGAAAGTCTTACCCATAATGGCAGCATAGAATTACAGCCATGATGCAAGAGCTGAGGATGCTTTTCACATCCTTTCAGAGAGTTTAGCCAGTTCTCATGGATTCTATCTCTGAGAAAGAAGCTTTCAATAAATCATTCCAAAGGAATGATCAGGACAAACAATGGGGACTGCATGCCTTTCATGCCATACCTCAGAACTTCATCAACCAAAATAAGGTATACCAAAACAACCAATCATGGTTTCTGCTATTTAAAAAAAAAAAATCCATACTTCAGCTTTCATTTGCACAAAGAGCAAATACAGGTGATCACTTATCTGAGTGCTCATATTGCCAGGTCATCCATAACGTCTTGCCATATGTGTGTGAGCACTCATGCATTCTGCTTTCTGTGGCAATGATAAACAGCTGACTTAACTGACTTAAAATAAGTTAAGAAGTTGAAAATTTCAAAAGAGGCAACCTAATTTGATTTTTTAAATAAAAATGATTGACCTAGGTTGGAATTTCAGCATGAGTGTTTCTTCAGAATTAAGTTATTAAGTACTAAAATTAGCTGCAGTGCTGAAGATCTTGTTGGTTCTTTACCCACGAGCTGAGTTCTTCTGGAGTTTTGCAGAATTCCTCACTTTTTTTCTGGGCTGGGGATTTACAATGTTTCGATGAAAAGTAAGGGTGGCTTACAATTGGGGGAAGCAATCTTCTTTGCACCTATATGGGCCTCGTGTGTTCTGCACAGGACACTGCATAAAGGCTTCTCAGTCTGTCCCAGGAATTTTGATGTTCTTAAACCTAGGCCTTTACTGGGATCAATATGGGAATCACCGAGATAAAGTGGAAACGTAATGAGATGATGTTATAGAGATGGGAGAAAGGAAAATCAAGAAAAGAGTTTTTTTGTGTGTGGGATGAATGAGAAAAGGCCTTTCCAAAAATTCATCATAAAGTACCATAAACTGGAAAGAGTCACCATAAATTGGAAACAGCTTGAAGGCACACAACAACAGTAACAAATACCTGACAGCAATCTTAGAAGTAGAAATCAGCTTTGGGATATTTATGTTGTCATTAGAAACCAGTGATGTCAGGTTTTTAAATTTTAAATTTGACTTCTTTTTTCAGTCTCTGAAATTGACAAGAGATCTGATTCAGCATGTTTATCTAACTTTATAAGTTTTGTTTAATAAATGTATCATTTGTGAGTTTTACATGTTACATAAAATAGATTTTGAAAAAAAGTTGATATTTGAAAAAAATAATTAGAGAGGGGCATTCAATAAACTACCCATTATGTTTCAAATTAATATTTATTATTTGTTATATAAATTGTGCGCATGATAGTTCTCAACTTTTCATCTTCCAGATGTTTTTAAATTTCAGCTTGCAGAAGCCTCAGCAAGAGGGATTAATGATCAGAGATTTTGAAGTCCAAAACATTTGAAGGGCCAAAGATTGAGAACCTAGTGCTTTAGAATACAAGTCTCCCCTAACTTAGGAAAATTTAACTTGACTGAATGGAAATGGAAGAAAAAAACAGAGACAGAATAAGCAGATTTTTTTTTTCAGCTGAGCAAGATAGAAGTTATTTGTCAGGTATTGCTGGAGTTTTCTGAGAGGGAAGGCCTAGTCAGAATTAAACTTTGAGATTTGTTTTTACTGGAATACTTAATAATATTTAGGATCTGTGTATGAAATAGTGTCCACTTCTGTTACATTATTTAGATTTTTGGAGAACAAAAACTTAGGAAGTTACTCTTTTCTTTAAAAAAATGTTGATAATACTAAAAGTGGGGCAGCTGTTTTCAGTGCTATTTTTCTCACCCGACTTCACTGTCAGAAACATGTCTTCAGCTGAGTTTTAATATTTAAAAATGACATTTCAATAAGTGGCTGAATAAGCTTAATCCTGCACTGACTGATCCTTCACCTTTTCCATTTAATGGAAAGATTTAAAAAAAAATACGTGTGACCCACTTTACTCTTTTTGCTGTCCAGTATCAGGTAGAAGTAGGGTGGGGGTAGAAATAACATGATGTGCTATGCTCAGCGATCCCAGCCATTCTCCTTGAAGAACATGATGATGGACAGTGTTAAGCTATTCTAAACTAGGCTACAGTTTAGGCTGCAGTTTGCAAACTCCTGATTTTGGATCACCTAAGACTGAGCACCAGGACCAGACCTTCAGGTTCATCTCTCATGGTACATGTTTTGAACATAGATGTACTAGTGGGACTTCCGTGAGGTTGTCATCTAGCCATGCTGTCTACTGTTAGGTTCAGTGTTTTTCATCGCTAACATTTCAAAATGTGGTTTAGAGAAGATTTAGCTAGCTTTGTGTAGCATTCTACTGTGTGAGTGCTAGAGCTAAAAAGTAATGCCATTTTATAAATCCCTGGATTCTGTGGTGAGCTGCACCCCACCACACTTTACTGAAATATGGTACTGCAGCATCAATCAGAAGTAGGGGAGAAAAATGGTCTGATTTCTCTAATTGAATTCCAAGTCAAAACAAGGTGTGCTTGGGAGCACACTCCATATTTAAAAGGAGGAATCTGTTTCCTAAAGGATTCTGGGGATGTGATTCTTTTTTAAAAGAAAGTGCCCATTCCTTGTTTCAGCATGGAAATGCCTTTTTTCCCCTGACATGCCAGCAGTATATGAAGCAGTGAGAGTTTTACAGAACAGAAAAATGGCTTTGAATATATGTATGGGTCCTGGCTTGCGTTGTTCCTCCCCTGAAGTTAGAACTTAAGAAAGCAGAGGTGAAGCTACTTCACTGATGACAGATCAGTAAGATCAGCATTGTATGGTGGATTTGTTGCATCAACAGAATGTTAACAAAGAAATACTTTCAAAATACGTTACCTTCAGTTAACATATAAGCTGAACACCTTGTTGCCTTTCATCTGCTGAAATCTGAAAGTCTTCAGAATTACCAGACCCTATATCCTGGTACCTAGATCCTTATGGTTATGTTTATCGCATAATAAAGGCAGAGATACTACGTTTACTTTCTGTTTTTCTGCTGTTGCTCAAGAAAGAATCAAGAAATGTAGCATTCTGTAATAGTCAACAGATTATTCTATGGGGCAAAGCTTATTTAATTAAATTTTAGCCCTTAATGGCAGTTACTTTCTTTTTGTATCAGTGGTTGTTGTGCTGAGAACAAAATGTGAGGCCTGTGCATATCAAAGAATTCCCTTCCCTTACGCCTAAAAGCTGACTCCAGTGGGTTTCCTAACCTTCCTGAGCAGAATTTTGGGTTGCTGGGGAGGGAAGTTGCAGAGGGAAAGGGAGATTCTCCCCTGTGCAGGAATTTGCTGAAGTCATTGCTGGAGACGAGGGCACTTGTTGGCCTCAAAAGAAGCCTTGGCAGGCCACTCACAGCTTTGGCCAAAGCCCAGTTTTTGAAATCTTATGCACACTTCATTGAGAGGAAGCCCAGATGAACAGAGCAAGGCTGACTTCCAAGTAAATATCTTTGGTTTGCATTGTATGTTTCTTTTTCTTTTCTTTTAAACTGAGGAACAAAACCACACCAGTGATAAAATCTTAACATTTCTCTCACATCATGCTACTACTTCTTTTTCTTTTGACAGGAAGAATTCTAAACCGTTTCTCCAAAGATATTGGCCATCTGGATGACTTGCTTCCATTAACATTTCTGGACTTCATACAGGTAATCACAAATTGGTGGAAACTGGGGTTATAGTGAGCTTTTGGGATCAAAGATCTGGTGATGCATGTTTTGCTATTTTGACGGCATCTTCTCTGGGTTTATTGAAAGGACTTGTTTAAAAAGGGTGTAGTCAAAAATAGGGAGTGTGGTGTATTGGGGGAAGGGGGAGGGAGGAAGAAATGAGTAATAAGTGGTGGGTAGGAGTGGCTCCCTGCAGCTTACCTTTATGTTAAAAGTTTCACAGCTTACACATTTGGTTAAATTGCACCTAGTTTGCCTTCAAGCCATTTGGCAAGCTTGCAGTGTTATGAAATATGTCCACAGTAAAGAAACAATCAGCTCACATGAAAAGATAGTACTGATTAACCTAATTATGCATGTACTTCCTCAAAGAAGTCAATGTTTACCACACTGTTTGGGATTAAAACAGGTGTGGCTATTTACAAAGAAGAGATTAGCAATAATAGGGCTGAAAATAATAGCTGTAATGAGAACAAAAGGGAAAAGTTGTTATAAATACAAAAAGAGAGACAGAGAGAGTTGACTATTTACAAAAGATGTTAGTGTCAGGGAAGTGGTGACAGATTAGTACCTTTTTCAGGAAGCTATGTAGGAAACAAAAGCACAGTAACACGTTTCATAGATTATTTAAGGCCATTTTGGAAGGGAGGAGTTCCCTCTGGTCTCAGGATTGTCCTGTAGATCCACACTGTTTTCTGCTGTAGCTGAGGAAGTGTGCCTTTCTTGTATGATAGAGAAGTACTCTTTGGGGACTACAAACCCCAGCATCTGCAGAGAGGGTAGCTGAAAAATTATGGGGATGGTGGTTCAAACATTGTTGCACCCTATCTGTCACATTGTTGATCTGTGCCTTCAAGTTGTTTCTGACTTGTGGTGATCCTAAAGTGATCCTATCACCAAGTTTTCTGTGGTTGGGAGTGTGTGACATGCCCAAAGTCATATCCACTGGGTTTCCATGACTGAGTGGTGAATTGAACCCTGGTCATAGTCCAGTGCTCAAGCCACTACACCATGCTGGCACTATCTGTTGCATAGTTCACCTTATATATGAAACAGGCACCTTACTGATGCCTGTTGATTTATATCATCTCCTTAATAAGTATACTTCCTTTTTTTAAAAAAAATGGAAAGAGTCATGTTAATTAATTGGTAACCTCTACAAACTACTGTCAACGTGGAGCTTTTTGTTTTTAAAGAATTTGTGTTCTATCCTTAAGCAACAGGAATTTACAGAATGGTTTGCAGAAAATGCAGTGAAATACATGTTTGTATCCATTGTTAGGTTTGCCTTAGTAGAGATAGTTCCTGTTTGCATAAAACGGGGCACCCATTTAGACTTGCTCCTTCTTTCTTTCCCTGCAAGGTGGTTTAGAAGATTGAAGGAATGGTCTAGAAGAGGATGAGATGTAGCATAGTGGCCTGCAGAACATGCAGGAGAGGGTTTGGGAAACATTCAGGCAAAATGTTTTCCACGAAGGCTGGTTCAAAGCTTGGAAAAGTTACTCCTTTCTGAATGTCTCCAACCAGCATGGCCTATTGGTAAACTGGCTGAGAATTTAAAGCCACTAATGAATAGTATCTATAATAAACTATAAATTGACTCCACAAAGAGCAGGTAAAAACAGCACAACAAAACTCAAGACTTAAAAACAGTTGGATGAATAGAAAAGTATTTGCCCAGCAATAAAATGCTTCTGACAAAGCTCATTTCCCACAAGCAAGAGAAACATGCCCTGAACCTGTTCACTACCTGCTTCATTTTAGCCTTCACAGGTTATCACAAGGGGCTATGGACAGGCTCAAGTGGGGGAAAGCCAGTCTTCCAGGTGTTAGAAGTGCAACAGCACTTAGCACTGAAGAGCCAAGAGTGACTCAGAGTGGGGCAGTAGTAAGAGGGCCAGATAGTAGGAGTGACCCAAAGTCTCCTCCCTTCTTGCTCTACCTATTCTGACCCCTCTATGATGTAAACCAATACTCTTAGGGAAGATTTTTCCACCTTTTCTCCTTCCACCACTTTATCTCTCAGCTCTTCCCTAGAATAAAACTAGATTAGATTAGAACCCTGAATAACTTTCCTATTTTAGAATGGAATTCTTATAAGCCTTTAGTTTGTTTCCCCAAGCCATTGGTGTGTTTGCTCCTTAATCAGGATCTCTAACTCCTGCATGCATTCTCCATCACCAGGTACCCAGGCTCCAGCTTGTGTAAGAGTTTTAAAGATAAGCACTGACCATTTAAATTGTGAGTGGAAGTAAGCCAGAAGATGAGGCAGTGGCCCCTTTGCATGATCCCAGTTAGCTTCTAGCTGTTTTGTGAACTGCATTGCCACTTTCTGAGCTGTCTTCAAAGACTCCCCTAGCTACAGTCCGTTCCAGGAGTCTTTAATTTGGAGGTGTCTCGAATGTAGTGATACTAGCCAGGCTGGTTGTGCCCAGGAATGACAGCTAGGGTACCAGCCTTTGTTTGTGAAAGGTACCCACTAGATGAAAGGAGGCTATTTTGGCCTCCAATAATGAAGCTTGATCTAAAATTCTCTGACTGTAACCTGCTCCTTTAGAGAGAGTGTAACTGCACCTGCAACAATGCAAAATTACCTACCTGGGAAGACAGGCCACCCACCAACAGTAGCTTTGTCTTGACAGGACTGAGTTTCTGCTTTATTAGTCCTCATGGAGTCCATTACTGATTCCAGACACCGATTAGCATTTCTACTGCCTCACCTGAATCAGGTGAGAAAGAGAAGTAGAGCAGCATAGTGATGACGCCTCATTTCATATCCCTGGATGAACTTGTTCCCTGGTTTCATTTGGATACTAAAGACTGTGTGAGATGAGATTGCTGCCTGTGGGATGCCACAGCACAAGTGTTATAGGATAGATTGTGTTGGAAGTGTCCATTGCCAGTCCTCTGACTTATGATGCCCCTCCTGTTGTCTAGTGTGCTTGACTCCTTGGGCTCAGACTGTTTGGGGGTTGGAAATCAGAGTGTGTAAAATCCACACACTTTCTGTAACTTCCCAGGGCAATTCGGTGCACTAGTACCTAAGTGAGCAGGAGGAGCATGTAGCCTGGAGAGAATTTGGAGTCTCTGAAGAATTAATAAAAGAAGCTGCTTCTGAATATTCACACAGTCCCTACCCCTTTCCTCTGAGTAAGCAGTTCGTGCAGGACATACATAACAATAGAATTCCTAGAAAAAATGGCAGGCTGAGATTCTGTTAGTTCACCTGCTAGAGGCAATTTCACCAAGAGTGCTGCCGTGCTATGAAGCAGGGTGAAACCTTTGTCTCAGGAGATCATGAAGGGCAGGGGATGTTGCACTCCTTATTTCTAGGAAGGCTGTGCATCCAATTCTACCACTTGCTGATGCCTTGCTCTGAAGATTTCATAGGGAGGCATTGTGCTGAAGGAATCTCTGGAGCTCAGTAGGACAAATACCCCGCCCCATTCTTCACAGCAAGGCATTTTAAGACAAGGAACCCAAGAGACTATTGCACTACTTCAGATACTCTTCATGGCCACCTCACCTACACTGCCTAGCTCTGAGGACGGATCTTCAGAGAGGGGCTTTAAGAGGGAGGACAGGGACAGTAGTGAGGGAAGACCTGTATATGTCCTTTGCCTCAGGCAGTGAGGAATCTCACATGACCACTGCTGGCCAGAGGATGACAGAAAATGTATGTTTTGATGGAAACTTTTTTGCTCAGCATTCATTTACATGTATGCATCCATCAATTAATTAATTAACTGCAAGTGAAGTAAGACACACACAGCTAGAAATGTAGGTTTAGCTGTATACACATTGACATATAAATTTTCCAGAAATATTGAGGCAGGATGAGTTGGTGGAGATGTGGAATTAGGTATTAGATTGTTTTGTTCTTAAACAATTATAAAATGCACCTAGTGGTAAAAGTTGGGTTATACTGGAAAAGAGAGTCAAGAGAGAAAGTTTATATTTAATTTATGGTATTCATAACATTTTTTAAAACTAAAAACTCATTTAAATTTCAGAAAAATCAGATGTTTTTAAAATTAGTTTTTAACCTATCCATTGGCCAAGAAGTCGGGAGAAGTAATTGACTTATACTGTCCCTGTCTCCTCCTTGACAGAAAGTGTGGTGAAAATGGACCAAAAGTGGGTAATTAGCCTTGGCCAAAAATGTCTGAACTGAACTGAATGGTCACCACCCGATTAAGTATTTAACCCAGAAAGAGAATATCACTCACTAGTCACTCGTTCTTACAACTGCAGTAATATCCATCAGTATAGTAGTTCGGGGGACCATGTGCAGAGAGGAGCCCTGTTTGATCAAGGGATGAACTTATGACATTAGTTTTTATCAGCACTTCTCAGGGACTGTTTAAGTCAAGAATAGGCTCTGCACTTTTCCAAACATAATGAAGGCAAAAGAAAATGGCTTCAGATGTTATCAGTCATCTTAGGCTCAGTAGATTCAAAGGAGAAAGGAAAGGAGGAAATGCACAAATGCTCAGTGTGTTAATGAAGTTTGTCACACTGAACTTCAGTATTGACAGTCAAACTGGAAGACAGGCATTTGGCTGACATTGCTCCCAGTGCTCCATGATCTTTTCATCATCAATTTCCACCTTTAGCATTTAGTGTACAATATTGGCTAGTTGCTCACCTGGTCTAGTGACAGGCAACACATTCAGAAAGCAGATGGAATAGTTAATTACATTCTGTTTTAAAACAACATTGTTTACTTAGTTCTTAAAGTATTCTGTATTTCCTATTGCTTCTAATGTGAAGAAAATTGATATAGCAGTCTTTTGGGACCCATCTTTCTCTTTTCTCTCTGTTTTTGAAAAAGAAAACAAATCTTGACAGTAGTGGGAGGAGGACTCTGAAGTTTCCTGGTGATTTTCCCCTTGCTTCTCTGCAGGAAAAGGCTCTGCAGTCTGAGAGATTTTAAGGAAAGCAGTCATTTTTTTATCTGTTTTATAAGCTCTTTTTCTGTTTAAATGTCCCCTATCCCAACACAATATGTTAAGCTTTTAAACACAGAGACATATTGAAACATACAAGAAAATCTACCCTGGGAAGAAAATCTCAAAACTGTTAAGCAGAATATATTGGTCACTTTATTTCTGTTCTAAAGTTTGGCTTGGACAGTTGTACAAATTTGGTAAATTTGGACATGTAAAAGCTTGTTGGGCACAGTTAGCTGTTCTACAGGTGTATCTAACAAACATCTCGTACAAGATTTACAACCTAGTCAGTTGTTACAGCAGTTCTGGAAAACAGGTGTGTATGCCAAGGGAGCATGAAATTCAAACACTTTTTGTTGTTGTTGTTTTGTTAAGACCAGTCAGTGGCTTTCTGCAGTGGTGACAGGGATATCCTTTACTCTGTTAAGTGGGACGTAACCCTGTTTTTTCTTGAGAACAATGTTGTTTTTCCCCCGTCTTGCATATGACTGCTCTGAAAGTGGATAAAGTCTTCCCATTGATTTTACTGAGTCTGCTGTAAACATGATGCTGGCTGATTCCAGCTCAGTGTTCCCAGTTTCTCCTTCATGATGAAGAAATTGGGGACTGTAGAAATTATGTGTTTTACACTGCAGCACACTCCTTTCTCCAACCCAGATTCCCTTTTCCTTTCCTTCAATGTCTTAACCATGTTTAAGATTACATCTGCTAACCAGAGTTCTTTTTCAACTGCATTTACAGGTTTGGTCCTTCCAGAACCCTTCATTCTGTTTGCTGGCCACTATGGCTGATGCTGTACAAAAGGCTCCTTTTGTGTTCTGAGCCAAAAGAGTTGGCATAGAGTAGCTCACTGAGTTGGCACATATAGTTCATTAGGCTAATCCCAGCCTTGGGTTATAAAGGCCATCTTTAAAGTCTTAGGGTCCCTGTCAGCGAGGAGCGTGTTATTGACATATGTATGTATGTGTGTATATCTCATTCTATGTATCTGAGGGCCTTTCCATACTATACTGTTATCGTGCTGTTACTCCACTTTCACCATCTTGTGGAATTCTGGGGTTTGTCGTTTACTGAGGCCAAAGAGTTCTCTGGCTGAGAATTCTAAATCCCCCTCCCTAACATGCAAACCCCGGAATTCCACAGGATGTTGAAAGTGGAATAATAGCACTATAACAGTGCAGTGCAGAGAGGCCTTCAGTCTTATTCAGTTTTCCATGCTATCCAGATATTTTCAGATGTGTGACGAAGTGCTGGTTGTTGTTGCTCTAGTTATGCAGTGGGACCAGTTTTTCCATTTGTTTATCCACTTCCTTATATTTCACCTCTGTTGTTTACTGGAGCACCGATTCAGTTGAGGTATTTCCAGTGGAATTGTAATGTGTTGCTGGTTTATTTATGTCTGGAGAAACCCAGCTTTCTACAAAGGATAACTGTTATTGAATATGATAAAGATCTTTTGTCATTTGTTTTGTTTGCAGGTGTCTTTTATAAGACATCCTCTAATCCCTTCAGGAAGAAATATTTTCTCCCTTCTTAAAAAAGAGAAAGAAATCAGTATTAACTAAGTATAAAAGCCCTGAGCCTCTACCATTGTTGTTGATTCTTTGAGGGACATTTCCCAACAGTCATTGTTCAAATGGTTGTCAGGAGGAATCAAGTGAAACTCGATAAACAATGCAGTAACTGGTTCCTCTTACTTTGTGTGCAGAAGCTTTTCTTGAGAGGATTTGCATTGAAGAAGTGGTCCATTTTCCAAGTTGTCTTAGGGTCATTTAGAAGCATTCCAGTTCCCTCCGCCCTCTTTCCTAGCACTAGCATTTTTCAGTTCTGCACAAATAAAACTGACCTATCCATGCCTTGGGAGGCATCAAGACAAGTAAGAGATGAACACCCCCGCTCCATTAAATATGATATGGTTACTTTTAAACCTTTGGGATTTAAAATACGGTATTAAAAAAAAGCTCTAAGAGACCCATTAAAAACAACAACAACATATTGCCATGCCTTTTATTTCTATGACAATTAATATAATTAATCTAGCCAGTTTTATGTACAGAAAAAAATGTTTCTTTCCTTCCCTTCCCCCCGCTTTTCATTAGAATAACCCAAAACTTTATTTAAGTATTTATCCTGTGCCTATTTACTCAGAGATATATTCCATTGAATTCAATGAGGCTTGCTCACTGAGTGTGATGTCTTCAAGTAATTTCTTTTCTTTGAGATTTCTTTTCAGAATGCAGACAGAATTGTGTCTGTGCAAAATGCTGCTATTCATTTTATGTTCAGGAAGACCCTATTTTCCAAATATTTAGATGTGCAATGCAGTTTGGTACACCTTTACTTGGAAGAAGTAAATCGTGGCGACCTGTGCAATTTTAATTCCTACTTAAAACCTCCATCTCTAATTTGATCAAAAGGATTGGATACGTGGCATCCTGGCTGTTTTAAAAGTGTTCATTTTGATTCTACATAGAAACTATGAAGAATATTATCTCACAATATTATCTCATTATTCTCCAGAATCCGAATCCTTTGTTTTCTTCAATTCTACTTTTCAGCTATTGCATATTAATAAGAAATGTAATATCATGTTTTTTTATATTTTATTTATTGTAACACAAAAGGTATTTGATTGTTCCCATTACACACCTTCCTATCATTCAGCAGCCTTCTAAACCAAAGGAATTTTTAAGAACATTTGAAAATATTATCTTCATTAACTTTAATTTCTGGGGTTTTTTCCCCTCTCTGAAATGTTGCATTTTTTAAAAAGCCCACCTCAAGACTTTGCTTTGTTTCTGGGGTGACATTGTGTGCTATCTGCAGCTGCCCTTGGAAGGCGGGAGCGGGGTGGGATGGGGGAAGACCAGTGATTTATTGAAGCAAGCTGAATTGAAAACCTCTTTTTTTCCTCCCCAAAATCAACAGCTTGACTGAGTTTAAATAACTGACTTTTCATATCCTTTCATGGCACACAAAGACCTAATCCTGAGACTACTTGAGCCACCAATGTAGGCTGTGGACGAGACCACCGCTGGAAATGTCGCTCCCTTCTCACCGCACACAAAAACACATTGACTGCAGCTTTTATGAAGTGAAAATGCCAAAGAAAAGGAAAATGCAAGCAAGGTGGCCGCAGTCATTTCTTCAAAATAAAAATTTAAAAGGCTGCTGCATCTGGATATTAAGGACAAAAAGGGCCTAAGACGGCAATAATTGGTTGGGTCACTTGCTTTCATAAGTCTAAATGAGTGGAACTGCCTCTATTTGTTTCAGTAGCACTGACCCTTATATTTTATTGTGTGGAAATGTCAGGGAAAGTGTGTTAGAAGGCATTCCAGCATCTTTTAGCTTCACAATGACTTTGTCATTTCAAGATTCCCAAGTGCTTTTCTCATCTGTTTCCCCTCTTCCTTAGTCCATTGCCAAAGTAAACTTGCCTAAATTATTCATCTTAGACAATTATTACTAGCATTTCCCCCCAAAAAATTATAACCTAAAACCATAATTTCATAATTTCTTGTTTAAGGGCAAGAACAGAAAACCACTGTTGTGACACTCCAGCCTTACAATAACTGCTATTATATTTATGTGAGATTAGTAGGCAATTGCGTTAAGTATTCTCCACTTCTTGTTAAAGGGTATAGACTGAAAAGTGGGCAAGAAGACTTTCTATATTACTGTGGGAAAAGTTGGAATGTATGGATCACTTGGGAAACTGATGTCAGATGAACTAGTAAAAAGTAGCACAATTTGTCTTTTTACTTATTTATTCCATTTATATTCTTTCTTTCTCCCAAGGCTGAGACTCAAGGCAGTGCATAAGAAGATGGAGCAAGATACAAATAAAAACACAAAAGCTCCACTTAAATTATGCTTAAACATAACTAAACAAATTGTACTGCTAAAGACAATTAGATTAAAACCTATTAAAAGCACAGCAGTAACAAAAATAAGTCCAGCAATTAACCACTGTTTGTTTGATTTGGTTTGGTCAATCCCAGCTACTGTCCATTGGAAACAAACTGGCTTCATACGTTGCAGCAGTGATGTATTTAAGTCTTTTACTCCAAGTCTCAAGTCAAGTCTCAGGTCTCTACCTTCAAGTCTCAAGTCAAGTCTCAAGTCCTTGAAGATACTTTCAAGTCAAGTCTCAAGTCAAGTCTCAAGTCTGGAAGTCAACTTTATACCCCAACCAGAATTCCAGAATTATTGAATAGAGTGAAATAAAGTCAGTTTTAACAATTTAAGCAGAGTCGGCTCTCCACATTTGCAATTTTGCCATCTGGAGCTTCGGAAGTGGGGAATAGGATCCTATCTTACTTCCCATTACTGAAGATTCAAAAACTTTAGAAGGAAGGATCTTTCTTCCTCAAGCCCGATGCCCAACACATTTGCTGTTCTCCCCTGAGAAATGTACCCTGCACTCTGGGGGTGAGACTTGTCTTTTGCTCTTAGGAAATGTTTTAGAAGGCTCCTTTGATATGCAGTGGAAACAGGCTGCTGAGCAGACCTCACGCCTGCTTCAAGCCCATTGCCTAACCTGTTTTCTGTTCCCCTCTGAGAAATGGGCTCACACTTCAGGTGTGAGACAGATTGTCATGTGATCAGTAGGCAAAAGGAGATGGAGGCATTGTTCAAAGTCACAAGGTTTCTGGATGAATGCGTTATGTTACTGAACCAAGGACAGCAAGTCAATTATTAAAAATATACAAGTCTCGAATCAAGTTGCGTTAGTGCATCATTTATGGCCGAGTCAAGTGACTTCAATCCGACTTGAATCAGAGTCTATCAACTCGAGTCTACATCCTGCAGTATGAAGCTGTCTTGTTTCTAGCAAACCATAGCCAAGATTAACCATGGTTTGTCAGGAATGACAACATGAGAAGCTGCAGTTAATCAAAACTGAAGCAGAACTTTTTTATTCCTGCTCATATCTGCTTATATGGCTCAGTGTATTCTGAGGAGAAATGTAGGCTGCTATTCTGTTTCAGTGTGATCCATCCACTTCTTGGGAATATAGATTTAGCCCATTAGCAGGAGAGGTGAGATAAGTGGAGATGGGATGTAAGACACAAGGCTATTGTTTTAATGGTAACACTTCTCTGCAATATTGTTTCTCTATATTTCTGTATATTTAACAAGAGTTAAAGGTTGTATTTGAGCATGTTGAAAATATTTTCTAAAATCTCAGTGCATGTTACAAGTTGAATCTGTGAAATCAGAAATAAACCACCCTGAGTTCAAAGGAGTTTACCCATAGGAAATGTAGACACAGGATGGAAGCCATACATTATAAAAGCAATCGTGAGCCTTTATTAATGACTTGCTTTGTTTATCTGTAGATGTCTGTTTTATGGTGAGCCAGCATTATGCAGTAGTTTGAGTGTTGGGAACCAGGATTCAAATCTCCACTCAGACATGAAAACTGATTGGGTGAACTTGGGCAAGTCACACTCTCTCAGCCTCAGAGGAAGGGAAAGAGAAAGGGAAATCCCCTCTGAACACGTCTTGCCAACAATACCCTGTGATACGCTACTGGAGCTTTTAATCATAACGTTAACTTATTTGAGTGTAAGTAATAGAGAAGTAGGATATAAAGGAATTGTGGTTCTGGGAGCCATCAGGATGATCACCTTATGCCATGATGGTCTCCTGCACTATCCTGCTTTTGTCTGGGAGCTGTTGTTAGTTGACCTTAAGGTTTCTGCTCTCCCATCCTACAATTCTTTAGATTTAAACTGGCGTTGGACTGAAAGTCCAAGCAGAGTATTCTCTCCTGTAATGTAAGACAGCTTGGGTCTCATATGAGAGAAAAGTGGGATTGAAAATGAAATGAAATGAAATACAAGACAAATGGCTTCCATACTAACCAATTTTCCAAAACATAAGCGATGTGGCTGTCATGGTCTAGGTAGTCCAAAGGTTTGAGAACCTCTCTGCTATTAACTGCAGCCCATAACACATATTGTCTGGCTTCAAACCTTGCTTTTCATCTTAACCTAATATGTATGTGTTACTCCAGTTAATTTGGGTCTAAAAGGCCACACATTCTGTGCTACTCCAGTTTTCACTGTATTTCTTTACCAATAGGCTAGATTTTTCTTTTGCAAAGGGCATTGTTATGTATCCCTTCAGAACATTAAAAATATTATCTTACCACCTTTGTAACACAGTTTGGGGAAAAGCTGGAGTGTAGGGAAGGAAGAAAAGACCAAGGAAGGTCATTAACATTTCTAACACCGTCTCAGATACTATAAATCTTTTAATTCCTCTGTCAGTCACTCAGTGTAACAATCCTGTTCTAAACAGTGATAAGTACAAATCTTCTAGATTGCCTTAAACTATTGATATACTATAGATATGACTTATGTGCTTATAAACAGCTTTTTAAAAAATTTCCCCTATTTGGCAGAAAGACTTTTTGATTCAACAGGGGAAGGAAGTCTTTAAGCATAATTTAAATTGCTGAGATGTGTTTACCAATGCTTTGTCTTAGAGCATAAATATGCATAAATAAGTGAAATCAACCCTGAGGACAAGGCTTTATCTTAGAGGGAGGGGGAAGCCTCTAAAACTTTGCTGCTAGGTTTATGAGCACGCCTTCTATGGGATTTAACTGGTCTTTTTTCCCCCCAATTGCCTTTCATGGAGTTTAAAAGTGATACATGCCTGATAGATAAACTCTCTAGTAGATTATGTAGCATTGATAGCAGCAAAGAATTATTGGCCATAAAGATAAAGGGTTTAGTCGGCTGTGGGGTGGAGTATGTGAAGGGAAAGTGGAAAATGAAGATGGGATAGCAAAGGGATGCAGATAACTGTGGACTAAGAAAGCTTCTAAACAGCTTCTTGTTTGCTCAGTTTGGAAAAGGAAGGGTCAAATTACATATTAGTATGCAATGAGCAGCTCCCTTTCTTTTGTGTGTGTGTGTGTGTGAAAGAAAAAATAAATTTCCCCTCCCCTCATCTGGTGGTCTTGAGTTGGCTTGTCTTACTTATTTTAACAACAACAACAGCAACAACAAGAATAGAGAAAGTGGACTATATGCTGCATATGTAACACAATTTGATGTTTTTCCTTAATGTTCTCCTCTGGATGATGAGGTTTCTGTGACCTGAAAATGAAGAGAGTTAATCTGTTAAATTTCCCAAGTACTTTTTACTTTTTTTTCTTGATGTTCCTGGGTTATTTTTAGTTTTGCCCCATTAGGACCTTCTAGATTTGCCTCGACATTAGCTTTCACTGAATTTTGGTGCCAACTCATACTTTTAAGGACGAAAACAGTTGGGGTTGAGGGAAGATGGAAGACAAGCAATGGTCACCAAAACCTTTACTTTACAATGGTCCTTCAGATCCCAGGCCTTGTAACCAAGAAGTGTAAGAAGCGCTTCCATGTTGTTCAGGTTGCATAAGTTGAAGAGCAGTTGGGAAATAAGGCAATTAGATGCCTTCACTTTATATGCATGTATTAACAAGGGCTTGGTTGACATCTGTGCATAGCTATGTCTGCCTTTTGAGACTGTTTCATTAAGAGTTCATTTGTATGCAAGTCTGACTTTCCAAAATGCGTGCACTTTAGAGTGATCCACCCTATCATATATTTGATGTTAATAAGGTAGCTCATTGAAAATTCCTTCCAGTTAAGCTTCCACCTTAGTCATCTTAACAGTCCCCTCTGTTCTTTTATTTCAATACCTGTAAGAAGTTTACTATATGCATCTCAGCATGAATACTATCACTTCCTCTTTCACAACCTTTATCGCTAGAACCCCAAACTGGGTGTCTTTGAAAAACAAACGAACAAACGGTTCTCTAACCCTTTTTTTCTATGCATTTCTTCCATTGTTTTGTCCAGGAATACTAATGAAAATGAATTCTGCCTTCATGTGAATAAAATGTTAATGCACTCATTTTCATAGTCAGGCTGGCCAAGAGAAAGGCTAAAATTGCCTTTACCAGCCTGATGTCTTGTTGATGTTTTGCATGACAGTCCCCCAGCAACACCACTAAGCATGGCTGATGGTCCAAGATGGTGGGAGCTGTAACTGAAAACATCTGGAGAATGCCAGTTTGGGGGAGGCTGGGCTAAAGGAAGTGAAAAACAAGGTAGGAACAGGTAGGACTCAAAATGAACATAAGTAATAGAGACAGAGAGCTGAAGAAGGGATGAATCTAGGAGCCAGTAGAACAGAAGCAAAAATTTGGATAAAGCCCAGGAACACTATGAGCAGGAAGGAAATTGCAGGACTGGTGCTGCCATTAGGCTGGGTGAGGTGGTTATTTCAGGCAGTGGACACCAGGAGTAGCAAGCTGAATACAAGCTGCCAGAGCCTCTGTTGCTCACCCCTCTTGCCAAAGATGCCCACCTTATATGGTAGCCCAGAGAGAGGAGGAGGAGGAACAAGGGGATGATAGGACAGGGGCCCAAAAAAGGAGGAGATGCAACCATAGTGCCCCCACACCTCTACCACTCTACAAGCTGGTGCTACATAGAAATAGCTATTTCCTTGCATTAGTTGGCTCTGTAGCAAAGCTGCCCTGTTGCACGGTGAGAGTGTCGTACTTGTGTCTTTTCCCTTCTTGTGGAGGACGTTGCTGCTGCCACTTTCTCTTCTTCCCCCTTCTGTATAAAAAGCTTTACACTGTGTTCTTGTTCTATTACTGGACCAGGGGAAAGGAACTTTGCTGTTGCCAGTTCACCCTCTAGTAGGGCATCAGCAGCCCCTGAGAAACTAATTGACCAAGAGGGGTTTGAATGTGTAGGAATCAGTGTGTAAGGGGAGCATAGGCTTGCTAGGAATGGCAGAAGCATTCTTTCACCTCAGCCTTATGATTTGTCACCTTTAAGGAGAAAGTGGGACCTGACCGGGAAGAAGAAGTGAATTTCATTTATTGAGTTTAATTAAACATCCATTTATTTTTAACTGCAAGGTTTTTCACTTTCCTGTTGCATAGTGCAGAAATGTAGAATTGTTGGCCATCTGGATGTTGATGAAATACATCATACTTCACTGTTGGGCAGACTGGTTAGGGCTGATGAGGTTTGATAATTGTCTGTAGTACCACAGGTTCTCAAGCCCTGATACAGTACTTTTTGTGTGTGTGTGTTTGACATACTTTCCAGCAGTCTTTACAACTGCTTTTGATATTGGATATAGTTATCCTCATGTTGCATATTGAGGCTCAGGGTCACATGGGGTTTGGTGAAGCTGAGACTTGGTCATTCGCCTGATACCACCTAGTCTGTGGGTTGGTGTGTTGTGTTAGGTACAACTTTAGTCCCGTTACCGCCACTGATGGCAAGCGGTTCAGACATATTTAAAATGCTTAGATATTGTGTAGCTTTGTAAAACTGGAGCATAGCACTCGGTGTGTTCTCTGTATTTTGTCAGTGGAAGGCACAGTATTTCTCATGAGTTCCTGAGAGTTTCTTTGCTTTAAGCCACTGAATGAGATTATTTTCTAAAGAGAAGACTTTGGGGTTAAAAAAAATAATAATACTCAGACTCTCTTTTGTGTTTGTTGTTGCAGACTTTCCTTCAGATTTGTGGTGTGGTAGCAGTGGCCATTGCGGTGATTCCTTGGATTCTTATCCCTTTAGTTCCACTGCTTATTCTTTTCATCATTCTTCGTCGGTATTTCTTGGATACATCAAGAGATATTAAACGTTTGGAATCCACAAGTATGTATTTTTGATAAGACTTCATTTTCAAGTCATTTAATAATGTGGGATGCTAATACAGTGCTGATGATACAAGGCAGAACTTAGAAGAGTAACTTGGCCATGCTGGTTGGAGAATTCTATAAATTGTAGTTGGAAAAATAAATTAACTTTATGGAGGGGAGGGATTATTCTCTTACCCCTTTTTTGTAATTTTTTTGTGTATAATTAAAGTGTTATACAAATTTTTCTTGATCATGCCTTAATTTTTGAAGTATCTATTAGGTCATATACAATTCTTATTTTATCATAAGCCCAGATATAATACTGCTGATTTTTCAACAATCAATAAGAACAAATGTCTGCCATTTGCTTTTCTGTTGTTGGCCTTCAGTATCACATCTATAGCAACACTGATCATAGTTCATATTAACTGTGGTTTTCATCTTAAGTAGGATTGCAGACCATGATTGGTTAAAGACTTGCAGTCCCTGAACATTAGCTATACCCGTCCTCGCTCTACATTCATGGATTTGACCTTGCAAATTTGAAGGAAGAAACCTCACACAAGCCTTCACTTCACCCTCCAGAGCTCCCCTTCCCATTCTGATGCAGTTTGCCTAGGCTCAGAGAACTTGCTCAAGGCTTCCCTCACTCTCCTTCCCTTCTGTTTTGTATGGGAACTGGAAGGCAAGAGAGCTCTGGAAGGGGATAGAAAAGCTTGCACAGGGCTTCCCCCACCCCCCTTCTCTTCCATTTTGCATGGGAATGGGAAGGGGGGTAGTCCGAGAAGGGGGGAGTCCCAGAAGGGAATGGGAGGGGGAGTGGTGGGGGGCCACTGTATACTGGTTCAAATGGGAAATTAAATCATGTTAAACCCAATAAATGAAAAGAAATATAATCTACATCAGATATGGGGCTGTTTCTTATCTAGAGATTGGCGGTGTTGTAACTCCAATATGCATTACAAGTGAAGAAGATAGGTGGATGCAAGAAAATAAACTCTACCTCACAAACTGACGTGAAACCCAGTGAGCAGGGCTTGGCAGTGTCTTTTATCAGAGTGAAAGACACTGTCTGAAGCTCAGCCAGTTTCTGGCAATCAGAGGCACCTCTAAGACTGGAGCGATAGAAGAGAAGAGTATTTCTCGCTCACTCTCCCTTTCAAATATGGGTACAGGCTTGTTATCTTGAGGCCTCCTAGGGGAAAGCAGCAAAAGCATGTCCCTAAAAATCCATTGCCTTCTCCCTGACTATAAGAGGGAGAAGGGCAGCAGATATGCGTCAACTTGCCTGCCATTTCCAGGGGGTACAAAAGCAAAGTGAGCTGCCATGTGCCCTTCCCATTACTGTCTCTAAGCTAGAGGATAATGGATAATGGGGATAATGGCTTGTTTCTGCAACTGCCAAGCAGTTGCAACCCAGGGGGTGCAGTGGGAGAGTAAGCCAACCCACTGTTCCTCACAGCCTTCAAGAGGAATGGCAGACACATATTATTTCCCTGTTTTATATTGTGTTTTAGAGATGCAACACGAGGTCAGGAATGAAACCACATGGCATGGACATTTTCTGATGACCAGAAAGTTTTATGTGACCACCAAAAACTTGTCTGCTCTGCTTAATGTTGTAGATATAGACCTGGGGAGACAGAGTCAATGCATATAAGCCCTGCTTAGATTTTTCATCACTTGTCAGATGTGTTTGTACTGTATAGTTGGAATAACCTGTGTTATTCTAATTTTCTCTCCTCTAGTAGTTTTCATCATGGTAACTGATAGTCAGCAGTTCTACCCACTTGGTCACAACTTTGCCCTTCTCAACTTGCGTGTTCCCACTTCTATTCCAATTAGGCTGTGGGTGACTTTAGAAGTTACTGCCAGTGGTGTCTACTCTCTGTTCCCCAGTGACAAGTGTATGCTGAATGAACTGCAGCCCATCCAGCTTCCTCTGATAGAACATTCTGTTACCTTTACATAAATAGTGTAAAATCTGTAGAGGAAAGGTGTAACACTGTCTAACCATCATGATTATGTGGATTTATTTCCTGTTTGAATAGTACATTTAATGTAGTTAGTAGTTTTCTTTTTATAGCATATTAGCTGGAAACTACCTTTCTGTTTTTTAATGTGAGGAAAACCAAACACTTATTTAGATCGATTCAGTGTCGGAAATGATTAAAGGTCACCATGACCAAAGTTATAATATCATTTAACCTCCATCTTGCAGCTCGAAGCCCAGTGTTCTCTCATTTGTCATCATCTCTTCAGGGACTGTGGACTATTCGTGCTTTTAAAGCAGAGCAAAGATTCCAGGAATTGTTTGATGCTCACCAAGATCTTCACACAGGTTTGTATAGAACTGAAGCGAGTACTTTCCAGCTCAAAGGAAACAACAAGGCAAATGACAAGTCTATATCACTTCAGAATGCAGTTGGGGGGATCAGTCCCAAGAACCTATTTCTGTCCCTTTCTCCTGTATAGATGTGTGTCATTGATAGACATTTTAAAACGTTTCCTTGTCTTTACGGAATTCAATTTTAGAGAGTTCTAAAATCTGTCATGAGCCCATGAGACCATGCTTTTTCTTTAGCTTTGACCAGTGTCGTGTCAAGAATAGAAGCAGTATTTTTGTTTTACCTAAGTTTTGGGTGATTCCCAAATGACTTTTGAGAACCTTTGGTTAAGAAAGGCACAATAATGTTTAAACCAAATGCTGCCAGTAACTCACCACTGTCAGTAACTCAAAGAGTCTGATGTTGTTAACGTACCTGGTAAAACACAATCTAGAGCCAAGTTGCCATTCTACCTTTTTGGCAGGGGGTGGGTGGGGGAAGAGTTGTTATTATTTGCCCTGTGAAATAAACTGGAATAGCAACCTGAGTAAAGGAAAAGAAAATGGGAGGCTGTACATTAGCATGGCGCACTGGTTGCTTTATTGCTCAACGGACTTCCTGTGTGGACTTTACAACTTGGTCTCGAAAGATGGTACTGAAGGTGTGGAGGTGTAGGTCCTCCTACCCCCGATTGTGTTTTAAGTTTTTGCCTTTTCTTTTCTCTTATTAGAGGCATGGTTCTTATTTTTGACTACCTCTCGGTGGTTTGCTGTACGCCTGGATGCCATCTGTGCCATCTTTGTGGTGGTGCTTGCCTTTGGTTCTTTACTTCTTGCACGGAGTGAGTATACTTACCAAGTAATAGGAATGCAAATCCTAGACGATCTCATGACTGTATGCAAAGACAAGTAATCGTGTCTGTTTTCTCCTTACTGCAGGAAAAAAAATGAATATTCCTCCTTTGCGTTCTGTTTTTATTTGAACTTTGAAAATGTTGAAAAGGAAATATTCTGTGGAGATAAATACATGGATTTTTATGTAAAAGTCCTAATCAGGAAACTGTTCACTGTATATGAAACCCGTTTTCTGAACAGAAAATCTTCATGTTGTTTCTGTGCAGAATAATTCCTCCACAACACTTTAGGACATTCAAGTACTAGGAGAAAATTGCACAAAAATTCATGCTACTCTTCCCATGTGGGACTTCCTGTCTGTTGGAAAACCTGGTTTGTTTTTTGGGCGGGGAACAGATAATTCCCAAATATTCTTTCTATTTGTTCCAAGAATTGGCTGTATTTTATTAACTGATTTGATTTGTTAGCTTCTAATTATGTTAGGTTTGACAACTGAGTGAATTACTCTTTACTCGGGTGGCGGACATTTGTAATGGGGTGTATTTGTTTACAGTGTTAAGACTTTAGTGGTGTGGTACTACATGTAAAAATGCTCATATGTCATTTTTGTGCCTTCTGTGTTACTTCACTGTGTTGTATTCTTCATTCAGGTAGTGTCAAGTTTCTGAATTGTATTTAATAACCTTTCAAATCCTGTATTTTCAGTTTTGTATGAAGAAAATTGTGACGCATTCAGAATGTAGGGTTTTATTTAAAGAAATTAAGAATGTGAATGAAGTTTAAAGCATGTTTTCTCTCTTGCTCAATAGCTCTAGATGCAGGACAGGTCGGTTTAGCTTTGTCCTATGCAATCACTCTCATGGGAATGTTTCAGTGGGGAGTTCGACAAAGTGCAGAAACTGAAAATCTGGTAAGAGTCTTTGTTTTTCTTCTTCTTCTTCTTTTTTTAAAAAAAGGCATTTTAAATCTCTTTGTATTGTAGCCTGAAAACAGTCCACATTGCCTGCTGAGTTTTCTTTAGGCATTTGTATTTAGATGCTATTGGTTTCCTAAGCATTGCTTTTCACAAATAACCTTTTTAAAAATCTAATGATAACTTCCATACACATAATCATAGTTGAGACTGTGTTGGAAATCATCACTATATATTGTTGGGATGCCAAAAATGTACATCATTTATTGGTTAAGTGTCATGAATATGTTAAGGCATATTTATTTACTCTTAACAAAAATGGGAGTGCTTTTCCTTTTGTGAAAGAAGGCATTGCAGTTACTAAAATTATTAAGATGGTCACAGATTTTATTTGGACTCTCCTTACATCAGGCACAGAATGTGCCTCTTTTTTTAACTAAAAAGCAGCAGTAGTTCAGGTGATGCTCCCATTTAGAGGTAAAGGAAGGGAGAGCCATTAATAGGAAATAGGAACATGGCATCTCATGAGCCACTGCAGCCACTTTGGCTTAATCCTCCACTGCTTCTGCTTTTGCTCATTTCATCTTTTCATTCCACCCCACCTCTGCACTCACGAGAAGGCAAGGATGTGGGAATGATGAATACAGACAAGGCACTTCAGAGGACCTGATGGTGTCCTGTACACTTCCCCCAAAGTTTTTTTCTTCAGTGTACCTCATCCTGCCTTAGACTCTTCATGGTGTGCTTTGCTGTTCACTGGCAAGAAGAGTTAGGGACTGAGAGGGAGCCTTCAGTGAAATTAAGGCATACAGGGGATCTTCATATACTCTGCACACAGATTTCCATTGCTCATCTTGCTTCGCTTGGCAAGTCATGCTAATCTCTCCCTCACTGCATGTCTCATGCAGGAGCAGAATGTATATCCTATCTAACAGCTGTATAACCAGGATGCACACTTGCACGTGCTTGTGGAGAGTGTGAGAATGTACATGTGCACTTACATTGAATGTTCCTAAATTAATGTATTGCTAAAGCACTATAATGCATTTACATTTTGCATAGTCACCTCTACTTTACTAAAAACAATAGTTGCTTGTGGATAGGCAAAGTAACAAATTGGTAAAAAAAAAAAGTTGCTTCATAATGTTGCTCCTGTCATTTATTGATAGAAATAGGCATAAGGTTTGATTTCTTACTTATAGATAAATTCAGTACAGATTGGATGGACTGACAAATAGTTAATGCTCTCTAGCGCATAAGCCAATCTAATGAGAACTGGAACACTGAGTTAAAGGAGTCTGGATTAAGATTCCAGGAGAAAACTTAACCCAAACTCCTTTAATTTAGTGCTCCAGTTCTCACTCCTTACTAGATTGGCTTATGCACTAGAGAGCTTTAACTAACTCCTTGTCAGCCCTGTTAGTTTATAAATAAAATTGAAATAATATTGAACAGGAAAGTGCCTGAAGCTTAGATAGATCTTAAATGGCAATAGAGTAATAAAACAACAGCCATAGACAGATGTCTTCTGCATCAAAGTTTTGTAACTGCTGAGAGAAATGGCAAAAGCCTTTGTGAAGCCATCATTTTCTCTCTCATCTTCCAAACCAGGTAAAGGTTATGAGGTTACTGAAGAGAGAGGAAGAAGGTAGATTTATTAGAGAGCTTCAGGTTGAAAGGAATATGTATTTGTGGATTTTATCCTGATGACCAGAAAATTAAGTGTCAACTAACTTTTGTAACTATAAGCAAGATTGTTGATATCAGTTCAATATGCAGGAATTAGAATTTGTTATTCTTTTCTTAGATGATATCAGCAGAACGAGTAATGGAATACACTGATGTTGAGAAGGAAGCAGCTTGGGAGTCAAACAGGCGCCCACCATTGGAATGGCCAAGTGAAGGTGTTATAGCATTTGACAATGTGAACTTCACATACAGCATTGACGGTCCTATGGTGCTGAGACATTTAACTGCAGTAATCAAATCAAAAGAGAAGGTACAAACTTGTCATTTTTTACTTCTGTATTATTGGACTGAAATCAATCTTTTCAGGGGTTCACTTTCTCAGATTTAAATCTTTAACTTTGATAGTGTGCTTTTAGGAAAAATGCATACATCAGTCCTGATGATTTAAAAACAAACAAACCCTTACATATATTTCAAGTTTTGTTCTGCCTCCCCTGCTTCTAGTGGATGTCATTCTATCACACTTAACTGATTGTAGAATGGATAAACCCTGGGGGTAATGCAGCCTTGGAATCTTTGAGATCTCCAATAGTTGAAAGAAGCCTGTCAATATCTTTGACTATTTCATCCTCACATGTAGAGACAATTTCTGCAGTTTTCTTCATGCTGGAGGAGAAAACAAATATTTTTGTGCATTTTTGCCTGATATTTATACATTTTGAAGTGTTTTATTAGCATTATTTTGCACAGAAATAAACACAATTTTTGTGTGAAAATAGTTTTATTCAAAAATAACAACAATAACATTGTATCCAGAAACATGTTTTTCTGAGTATAAAATTAGTGTGTTTTGCACCAAAGCAAAACAAAACCAGAAGGTTTCAATGAAATTATTCATGTGGGCACCAACAACACTGCCAAGAACACCTTTGAGCATTACCTCTGATATCAAGCTTAGGGCTGGAAGCTGAAGAGGTCTGAAGCACAAGTGGTATTCTTGGAAATTTTGCCAGTGAAGGATAGAGTTTGCCCTGGCCCTGGCTTGATTCAGAGATCTCCCTGGCTGTTCAGACCTGGACACAAAGAGGTGTCAGGCTGGGCAGGCCTTGAGTGTGAGGCTTGGGTGTGCCTTTTGCACTCAGCACTGACAAGTGGTCTTTTCCCCCCTGCATTTTACAGTGGCAAATCTGATCAAGAGGGCTTTACACTAAATTGTTTGAGAGTGGGGATGATAGCTCAAACATCAACCCAAAGTCAAGCTCGAAATACAAGAATGTGAATTCTAGTGGAGAAGCTGAGGGAGATAATGCAATCCATAGAAAACCTGATAGTAAATTAATAGGTTGGAACAAACAAAATTTCAAGTGTCTGTACACCAGCACACAGAGTTTGGGATACAGATAAGCTTAAAGTCGTAATGCAGGAAGGTAAATAAGACTTTACGTGCATAGCAGAGACCTGATGGGATGACTCCCCTTATTGGAATATTACCCTTATATAAAAATAGATGTTGCAGAATAGGAAAGGGAGTAACATATTTCAAAGACAAATTCACTTGTATAGAAATTCATGAGAGTTATCAGAGTGGACCAGTTGAGAGCATTTGATTAAGAATAAATGGAGAAAGAAAGAAATGCAATATTGTGGGCAGGGTTTACTATAGACCACCAAACCATGAAGAGAAGGTAGATGACTCTTTTCCGAAACCAATCTCAGAAAGCTAAGAGATGCAAGAATTAATAATTTTGGGGGACTTCAGTTAATCTGATATCTTCTAGGAGGCGAACTCTGCTACGCATAGGCTCAAATTCCTGATGTGCCTAGCAGATGATTGCCTATTTTAAAAGGTAGAGGAAGGAATAAGGGATTGGCAATCCTGAACTTGGTCCAAACCAATAGGGAGCAGTTGGTCACTGGAATCAAATTGATTGGTATTTTAGGGGGAAGTGATCATGTAATGCTGGAATTCACAATTCTGTGACAGCACAAGAAGAGTACAGTCAAACATGGACCTTGGATTTCAGGAAAGCTGCATTTAACAAATTCAAGGAAATACTGGGTAGAACCCCAAGGTAGCTAGACCTGCTAAAGGAAAAATACACTCAGCAAAGGTGGGAGTTCTTGAAGAAGGAGTTAAAAATCACAATAAACAATCTCCTAGAGGAAGAAAAATGTGAAACATTTGAAAAAGCCAGTGTGGCTGCACAGCAACCTCATAGGGGAAATGAAAAGGAAAAAGAAGAGTATATGTGAAAATCAGAATGGAAAATTCAGTCAAGAAATCAGAAGAAAACTAGGAGTTGGAAGGCAGCTCTGAAGGGATTAGACAAGATCCTGAAGTATAAAGATATATCATTGAATACTAAAGTTGGCATTGTCCATGCCATTGTATTTCCAAGTTCTGTGTATGGTTGTGAAAGCTGGACTGCGAAGAAAGTGTATAGGAAGAAAATCAACACATTGAAATGTGGTGCTGGAGGAGAGTTCTACAGATGCCCTGGACTGCTAAAAACACAAATCAGTGGGTCCTAGAGCAAATCAAACATGAAGTCTTCCTAGAAGCCAAGATGACTAAACTGAGGTTGCCATTCTTTGGCCATATCATGAGAAGACCTGACTCACTAGAAAAGACAATATTATGTGGGAAGGAAGAAGGCATTAGAAGAAGAGAAAGACCCCTATTACAAATGGATAGACTTGGTCAAGGAAGACATGCCCCTGAATCTGCAAGACCTGAACAGGGTGATTGGTGATAGGGTGAGTCAGAGGTCTCTCATCTATAGGTTCACCATAGGTTGAAGTCAGCGTGGAGACAGTTAACAGCAACAACAAATACAGAAGAGAATAAGGACAAATCATCAAGGAAGAATACAGATATGTACTCCAAGCTTGCAAGAATAATATAAAGAAAGCTAAAGCTAAATCTCTGAATGAACTGAAACTGGCTAAGCAAGTAAGGAGCAATAAAAATAGTTGTTTTCAGATAACACCTGAGGTGAGAGATTGACCAAAGAGACAGTGGGGATGCTGTTCAATAAGGATGGTAAAATTTTAACAGATCATTAATGAAAAGGAAGAGCTACTCAATACCTATTTTGCTTTAGTTTTCTCCAAAAAGAGAACTGTGTGTTTCCATGCAGCAGCAGAGAGTTTGGCAAGAGATCTGAATTCCAAATCAAGATTGGTAGGGAGTTAGCCAGGAATCACCTAGGTAACCTAAATGAGTTCAGATCTACTGGGCGAGACTTAACTGCATCCCAGAGTACTGAAAGAACTTGCTGATGTACTTTTGAAAGTATTTGCCATGGGACTGGAGAAAGGCAAACATTGTCCCTCTCTTCAAAAAAAAAAAGAAAAAAGAAAGAAAAAAGAAACTGCAAACCAGTGAGCCTGACCTCAATACCAGGAAAAAAAATATTGGAATGGATTATACAGGAGTCTGTCCGTAAGTGTCTTGATGTCAATGCAGTGATCAGTAGGAGCCAATATGGGTTTGTCAAGAACAAATCCTGCTAAACCAATCTTATATCCTTTCTCAGTCAGGTCATTAGTATAGTAGAAGGTGGGGACGCTGTAGATGTCGTTTATCTGTATTTCAGCAAAACATTTGATAAGGTCCTCCACAATATTTTGATTAGCAAATTGATTAAATGTGCAATAGATGGGAACACTGTCAAACGGATCTATAGTTGGTTGGAAAACTGTGCGCAAAGAGTTTTCATAAATGACTGTGCTTCAGACTGGAAAGGGGTCCCAAGGATACTCCCTCAGAGTTCTGTCATTACTCTTCAGCATTTTTATCAATGTCTTAGATGACAGCATAGAAGGAATCCTTACCAAGTTTGCAGATGACACAAAACTGGGAAGGGTGGCCAACACATTGTAAGACAAGACCTGAAAGGACCTAGATAAAATAGAAAATTGGACAGAAATTAATAAAATGAAATTAAATAGAGACAAATGCAGAATCCCACATTTAGGCCACAAAAAACAAATGCACAGGTCTGGGATGGGGGATATATTACTCAACAGTACTACATGCAAAAAGGGCCTTGGGACTATTGTAGATCATGAGCTGAACTTGAGCCAGCAGTGTGATACTGCAAACATTATTTTAGCTTGCATTAATAGAAGCATAGTTTCCAAGTTGAAGGAAGTTATAGTCTCATTGTATTCTGCACTGGTCAGGCTTCATCTGGAGTGCTGTGTTCAGTTCTGGGCTCCTCACTTTAAGAAAGATATAAACAAGTTAGAGCAGGTTCAGAGAGAGGCAACAATGGTAAGAGGTATAGAGAACAAAACATAGGAAAGTTTGAAGGAGCAGGCATGTTCAGGTTGGTGAAGAGAAGATTGAGGGGTGACATGATTGCACTTTTCAAGTATCTCAAAGACTGTCACAGAGAGTAGGGGGCAGCTCTGGTCTCAGGTACCCAAAAGTGTATGATGGTTTGAAGTTAAATGAAAGTAGATTTAGTTTGAATGTTAGAAAGAATTTGTTGACAGTAAGAGTGATTCAGCAATGGAACCTATTCCCTAGAGGGGTGGTGAGATCTCCTCCTTTGGACAGAAAGGGGCTGGACAGCTCCCTGCTGGGGATGCTTTAGTTGGAGATCTTGCGTTGAATAGGGGGTTGGACTTGACCCCTGAGACCCTTCTAGATTCTATGATTCTCACCTCTGTTATTCTTCCTGAGTTTTCTGAGTATCAGGAAATGCATTTTTTATCTGAAAAACAAATAATAGTGACTATTCTTTCCATCTGTACCTGTCAGTCATAGAAACCAGTTTCTCACACCCTTGCTGTGATTGAGCTGCTGTTAAAGATCTGAGAAAAAGGATGGATAGGTAAATCTGGGTAGACATAATACATTATCGAATTGACAGCCAGCATGGTGTAGTAGTGTGAGTGCCAGATCACACCTCTGGAGACCAGATCCCTGCTCAGCAGTGGTAACCCACAAGGTGACCTTGACACTTTCTCAGCCTCAGAGGAAGGCGAAGATAAGACCCCCTCTGAAAAAATCTTGGGAACAAAACTCTCTGACAGGTTTGCTTTAGGATCACCGTAAGTCAGAAGTGATGTGACGAAGGCACCCAACCACCACCACCACCATATAATAGAAAGGCTGTATAAGATGGGTTTTTTTCTAGTTGTGTTCATCATATCTGTAAATGATGGTGAACTGTTAACACTTACAGTTGTGAGTCTGTAATTTAGGCATATTTTGATGCATTCAACATATGGAGGAGGAGAGAGTGGAAGGATAAGCAGAAAAGGCAAGGAGGCAGTTTTCTTGCAGCAAAAATGACAGTGTGAGAATGTAGCTAGAAAATATAAATGGTGAGTGGATTAATGAATGAATGAAAGGAATATTTGTGTCTGAATTAGCGACTGGCACAAGTGTTTCTCTTAATGTCATGCATATTTGAAAATGAATGGGTAACAGGTGCAGTCATAGGCTTTGGTTCAAAGAAGCTCATGCTTGTTCACAAAGCACCTCTGCATGTGCAGAAAACTAATGAGAAGCTAATTTTTGCCGTCTGGCATCCGGCCAGTCTGTGTGGAGTGACCTGGAGTGTGGGACACTCAGGACAGTGGTTGATCTTCAGGGTGTGTATGGAAAGAATATGGAAGCAAGACACTGACTGCCCTTAGAAGGAGGAAGGAGAAGAGGCCTTGTGCATCACTGGATGCAATCTTGCACATCATTGTATGCATACTGCCAAAAAATGCAGTATGTATTTTCACCATTCTTCTTTTGTGACATTATAAATTTTGACTTATGACTGAAAGAGATGATAGAAAAGAGTGCAAACCACTTGTGCATATTTCTGGTGGGAAAAGGCAAGGAGCTGTGAGTTTAAATTTCAGGAAAGTAGAACAGACTAGATTTCTAAGTGTTCAGTTGCAGAACAGGTTGTCTGGATAGACTATAGAATCCCATTCAGTGGAAATAATCAATAACAGATTGCATAGGCAGCAGATGATGGGAATTTTTAGGATTAAGGTATCAATTCTTAGGATTGTGGAGAACACGAGATGCTCCCATGGGTGCATTTTGTGATGCTGCTGAATGCCTCCTGTCTCTCTAAGGTACCTTCTTACCATGCCACTTCTGAACTGGCATCTGAAAGATTTTTTTTCTTTGCAACTTAAAAAAAAGACTATTCTGGGTTCTTTTGCAGAGAGGTGCTTCATGGGAAAAAAAGAGATGGGTGGGAGTTGAAGCTCTTGAGGTTTATACAGTGAGTCTGTTTATCTCTTTCATACTTCTACTTGCCTTTGGGCCAGCTCTCTTGCAGTGGTAATAAGCCATTCTAATAGCGGATAAGGAGATTTACATTTCACGGGAAGGAACAAACAAAATAAAAGATGAGAAATAAGAAGGGGAATATGTTGCTTAGACTGTGGCTTAATATGCCTGCGTTTGTGTGTTTGTTTGCTTGCTAGGTTTTCTTTCATTTGGCTCTCCCCCCATGCTTATTTTGTTAGAGTGATTGTGATATTAGCTTTGCCATCATAAATGGGGTTGCATGCTCTAAAGGTTCCTGGAGTCTCAGTAGAAGTAGCTGGTTTTGAAAATCACATCACTATTATGACTGTGATTATGTACGATGGCCTTTTGTAATCTAGCCTTAGCTGTTATTATTCACTACTCTGTATAGATTTTATATGGATTGCTCACCTACATTTACCCCGAAGCCTTCTTTATGTCCTGTCGTTGTGTGAGAAAGGGGGAAATTCTTGTTTCCAAAATCTTCTGAGCTGCTGCTAGAATGAAAAAATCATAGAGTTTTGGAAAAATGGAAATGGACTAATGTGTTCCTTGATATTGTAGTATTCAGGATAAGTGTTTGTTGTTTTTTAAATCACCTTTTTGATCACTCCTAAGGAGCTCATATATTTGAGGCTTCCTAGCACTTGCTAAACAAACACTTTTTGTACCTTTTCTGCACAGAGCACTAGAACTCCCTGGCAAGAGAATTGTAAGTACTTTACCAAATTGCAGATCCCAGGATTTTGCTGGATAAAGTCATTGTAGTTCAAATGGTATAAAACTACCATAACTGTGTGGGACAGATACCCTATATAGTTTCTGCACCAGCCAGCTTTTTCTTCTCATTCCCCGCATCCCCACATATACTTTGTTTAAAAAATCTAGCCTTATAAGATTGCTGGAGAACTTGAAAGCCTTATCTTGGTGTGTGTGTGTGTGTGTGTGTAGAGAGAGAGAGAGCGCGCACGTCTGTATAAAGCAATTGTTCCAATGTGAATTTTGAAACTGTATTGGAAATATAACCTTATTATACATTCAAGTGAAAATCCCATAGTTTAGTAGTTCAGGTAGATCTGCATCAGCTGTCTTGCAGTCAGGTTGACAGGCACACTTTCCGTTACAAGATTGACAGAAAGTATATGTTGAACAAACAATCTGTTTATAAATGCATTTAAAGAATATGATCAGTAAAGACAGCAAAAATTGCTTGCACTGCCCTAAATTCTCTGTTGCCGTTAGCAGCTCAGATACTTAGTCCTCAAAATGATAAAGTGCCTTTTGACACGCTCTGTGTGTTCTTTTTCATTGGATGCCAGACTGAGAGAAGAATATTTGACAATGAACAGAGCAGCTGCATTTTTATTTTAAGTATCAATTTTTATAAAGTGCTTTTATGCTGCTAATGCACTACTGTACATCAATGACTTCAGAGGAAGCACTTGAACTCTTTTGTTCTTATACCAAACTCTGCATAGTTGCTTTTCCCTTTCTTTTCCCCCTCTTTTCCCTCCCCCCATTCCATAAAGCTGTTTCATTTTCATCTTTGCTTTTGAAAGAAGTTGCTCTCTAGTAGACCTTCTTTCAGAACTTGTAGCACCTCCTGCTTTCTATTTTTTGAACCTGGAAGAAATGATTCAAAAAAGAAAAAGAAAACAGCCATCATACATTGAAATATATGCCTTACTTTCCAGTAGAGAAATGGAAAGAGCAGCAAAATAATTGTTTTAAAGAGGTTTTGATCTCTCAGAGTTGAAGAGGTCCCATAATCATATACATGCAGGATCTCTGGGTTTAGGGTGTTCACTTTTGCACAGTAAGAGGCATGTGAGGAAGGGTATGTAAGGATCTGAGACCTGTTTGATCTCCCCCCAGTAAGAAGGGATAAAAGAATTGTTTGTATGGCCTCAGAAAGTGCACTTTAGCAGATATGCATTAAGCCCCCCACCCCAGACAAAACTCCTCTGAGGGCAAATAATTCTGTTGTGTTTTTCCAGTATTAGGAGCAACTACATCAGGGCTTTCCAAACGGTGTGCCACAACACGTTAGTGTGTCACAACACATTAGTGTGTCCCCTGAAGTGTTTAGGTATGTCGCCTACAATCTTGGAAATGTACGTTATTATTTATAAATCATATATTTTTAAAAATATATGAAAGGTTTTCATGAGATATGTTGTGTCCCCATACATTTTGTTATTATAATTTATGTATCTCTTATAAGCGGTTAGTTTAACCTCCGGTTTGCTAGTAAAACTGAATTACTGTGTCACAAAATGATGCATGTCTAAAAAAGTGTGTCACTAACATGAAAAGTTTGGAAAGCTCTGAACTAGATGATCCAACAACATGCGCTGTGCGGGTGTAAGGGGAGAATGGACTTCCTCTAACAGAGACTAAGGAGGGCAGGCTGGAGCAGTAACACCCACTGTAACACAACAGGCTTCCTGCATTGGTTCCTAGCTTGATGAACCTTCCTGCATCCTCCTCATCTCTCTCACTGCTCAAAATTTTCATTTTAAGCAGTTGTCTTAAAAACCACCCTAAAGTGCATTCTTCCTCATCTCTCTCACTGCTCAAAATTTTCATTTTAAGCAGTTGGCTTAAAAACCACCCTAAAGTGCAGATGAATGTGCATATTTTAAGATGAAAAACATTTAGAAATGTATACTTTAACCTAAATCCAACCATTAGTTCCAGGCAGAATAGACCCACTGAATCACTAAAGTGAAGTAAGTGTTGGTTTGCAGAGTTGCCACAGGTGTAATGTGTAGTGGGACTGTCATACTTAGGACAAACAATTGGATTTATGCCAATTAGGGAATACATCCAAAAATATATGTTTCAATATTCTTTGAATGTGCAGATTTTGTAAAAGAAAAGCAAAGCAGAATAATGGAGAAATTGGATAGAACAAATATAAAGCTGTAAAAGACTAGAAACAAAAAGATCTGTCAATCTTTAGTGCATACTTGGGGTCCCAGAATTGTTTCTTTCTTGCATGGCACTCAGGTCAGAGATTGCTCTAAAACAATAATATAAATTGGACATTAATTCTTTTCTCAGTCATTTGAAATAGCATTGTCTTTTTGTTTGTTTGTTTATTTGTCTGTTTGTTTAGAAAATAATGGAATGAGTTTCTGGTTTTGGGTTTCAGTATGGTTATCAGAATCTGGTGAATGTTCTTAAAAAACCATTTAAAGCTTATGAAGTAACAGTCATTTTTAGTAAAACTCAAGTTGCATTTTTAAAACAATGTGCAGCATTTTCAAAAAAAGAAAAAAAGAGTGAATATAACACGACCAGTTAAGTTCTGCCCGGTAGCCAATCTTGAAGCCTTTTTGGCTGAAGGGCAAGGCATAAATGCTCTAAATAAATAAATACTTACATACATACATGCTTTGTTAGAAATTGAGATTATTTCTAGGTCTAGAAAGCTGTGCTTGTATTGTGATTCAGTGGTTTGGGGCTGATATATTTTTAGCCTCTGTTCCCCATCTTCATAATGGAAAAACAACACAGTGACCTACCTGTGAGACTTGCTCTGAAGACTAGGGGAAGAAGGAAATGTTATTTTTTTTCCCAAAGAAAATGTTAATAATGTTTTATAAGCCACCCCATCCCTGAAGGGTTAGGGTAAGCAACAATACATTTAGAAACAAATATAAAATTGCATTAAAATTTAAGTTCAATTCGAGCAGCTGAGACAAGACAGTTATGCCTTAAGGGAGAAGGTGGAAATCTTAATAAATGAAATAGATGCCGTTTCTTAGAATTTATTAAGGCAAAGCTGTTGTTTTATCTGTATCATATGTGGTTGAAATCTTTGGGCCTGTCTCACAATAGCTTCATAAGAATTCCAGTGTTTTCAGATGTTGTGGTATAAGACAGTTTAAAAATAATGTTTATTTTTAGCTATCTTCCTTTGTGGCCTTGCTTGTAAATCTAGCTTGTAAATCTTGCCCAGCAAGAACTAAATATACAAGATAATTATTAACAGTGCTTAAAAGAGAGAGAGAGAGAGAGTGAGAGAGAGTATGTTCTGCTCATCAAGAACTAGCTTGGCTGGTATTTTCTGTCATTTCTTTTTCTTTTTTTCCCCCTTTCAGATTGGAATTGTGGGAAGAACAGGAGCTGGAAAGAGTTCTCTAATAGCTGCTCTTTTCCGGTTGGCTGAGCCCCAAGGAAGAATTTGGATTGATAAGTATTTGACATCAGAATTAGGACTTCATGACTTGAGGAAGAAAATTTCAATCATACCTCAGGTATGGTCTATTTTGTGTGTATCAGTACATTTTAGAGGTCCACCACACTCCAGAAACCGTAGGGATGTAATATTTTCTTTATCTTTGTCATGCACTCTGTTGGGAGCATTCCAGAAATCTTTTATAGCATTGTGATGTTTTTCGTCTTCATTTTTTTTGTGCATGGTAATCCTCTCTTCTCTGAACGTTGACTGAAAGTGAAGTGAAATTATTATGACTGTTTTAAGAATGTGCTCTTGTCATACCCAAACAGCTTTCTTGTTGTCATTAGTTATCACTGCAGATCGAATTTAGTTTGTGGGCTGAGGTGATGTACTTCTGCTAGAAGGAAATAACATGTGTTAAAAACATAAATTATAGCAATGTACAGAGGATTGTGCACATATACATTATACTGGCTAAAATCTTACAGACCACATTACTATAATGCTTCCTCCATTTTCCCAAATGTTGTTAAGAGTTTAGGAGTTAACCAGACTCTTTGATTTCATTTGCCAAGGGATGGTGTCATTCACCAAATGACAATTTTTCATCATATTTTATTTGTATTTGCCAATCCAATACATTGAAATTAATTTAGTAAATCACATTTCAAATATATCCATTGATTGTTAAACAAGGATTATTTTATTTATGCTGAGTTCATAAAATAGTGACAGGGTCAGTGCTAGCATAGTTAGTGGTTTGAATGTTGGACTAGGACTCTAGAGACCAGAAATTGAATCCCTGCTTGGCCATACAAACCCACTGGGTGACCTTGGGCAAGTCATACTCTCTCAGCCTTAGAGGAAGAGAAACTCTCTCTGAACAAATCTTGCAAAGAAAGCCCTTTGATAAGTTCACCTTAGGGTCCCCATAAGTTGGAAACAACTTTAAGGCACACAACGCCCCCCAACATTGTATGCTACATATAAAAGTACATCTAGGGTTCTTTTGTGATCTACATTTAGCAAGATGTGTGCTATATATGCTAGGTCAGCACATGTGTGATAACCATGTTAAAATATTTGAAAGATTGATGTGTGAAAGGTAGAATTCTCTTTTTTCTGTTGCTCCAGTGGGGCTGGACCCAAATCAGCAGATTCAAATTATGAGAAATGAGATTTCAGCTATGCATAAGGCATAACTTCCTCATGGTAAGAATTGTTTGACAGTGGAGTGGTCTTGGAAATTGAAGGATTCACTCTTGTGGAGATTTTTAGACAGAGGTTGGATGGCCATCTTTCAGAGATGCCTCAGCTATGGATTTCCTGCATTAACAGGGTGTTGGGCTAAATGAATTTTGAGAATAACTTCTAATTCTCCAGTTATGTGATTCTGTGATTAAATAAGTCAATCCAGATGTATAAAACTGTGTAGAATATTACTTACAAAACTAGATTTACTACCTAGTCTAATAAGAAATATTCTCTCAGTTTCCTAGGAAAAACTCTGTTTAAATTCTATCTGTAATTGTGGATGTTTTTGAACAAATAGAAGGCTGTGCAAATGGAGCGTTGGGGCAAGCTTATAGTAGGCTGATGAGGAGGATTAGCTGGGCAGATGGCAGCCCATGTTTTAAAAAAAATGAAAATAAATATAAGGATAGGCACTAAGACTGGGAGTCCTCAAACCTAGATGCCAAAATGGAAATCCAGTCTTGTTTTGTGAAAGGTGTGCTGAGCAGTGCTAGTTCTTTCCAGTGCACTCTAATCATCCTGGTTTTCACTAAGGAAACAGCTTCAGCTTTTTTGAAATTTGTCACCATTCAGTTGGAATTATTTTAATCGTGACAGCAAATGCTTGGGAACAGTTGTGTTCACATAGATAAAATCATCCAACCCATTATTGAGAACTATGCAGTGTTGTGTTTTTGTATCTGTCACACTACAAATACAATATATCAATAAATCTTAAATTGCCACAATACCACTGAATGTTCAGAACATTCTGCCTACTGAGCTAGAAGTTTCAAGGATGATTTCCATATTCATTTTATATCACTGAGGACCATTTCGTCGTCATCGTTGTCCTCCCCCCTCCTCCTCCTCCTCCTCCTCCTCTCCTCCTCTTCTTCTTCTTCTTCTTCTTCTTCTTCTTCTTCTTCTTCTTCTTCTCTTTCATTCTTTCTTCTTTCTCCCCATCTTCCTCCTCCTCCTCCTCCTCCTCTCCTTTTCTCTTTCTTCTTTTTGGTATTCTAGAATAGATATCTGTGGACCAAATACATGCACCTTAGTGAATGATGTGCATGTTTTTAAGTTGCCTCTTTTCTGAGAAACATACCTGAAAGCAAGGCCTTAGTCCTTTCCCTTTATGGATTTTCTCTTGTTTCAAAATGGCAACTTAAATATAGTTGTGTTATTAAGAAGTTCTTGAATGTTTTATTTGAGTTAGGGAGTCAGTTAGGGAGCATGCTCTGGTGTTCTGTTAAATCATGTGAAGAGCTTCTGTTGAAAAGTCTTTGTCTTTTGAGGTGAATTGTTTTGGGATTGCTGGTATCAATCCAGTTATTAATCCCAACTTGAGTGGGTCCATGGAATCTAACAGGAATTTGATAGGCCCATATAAGTTCCACTGATTCAATAAGCCTACTCTACTGGGCCTAATAATTGAATTTCAGACTCTGTCTGTGGTGGTGCTGTAGAGGTGTCTGTTTCATGTGCAACAGTTATTATATGTTGATTGTGTTCATCAAATGATGAGTACATATGCACAGACTTTCTCTCAGCTATACATTTTTGACAATTAATGAGATGCTTTAATGATGGCAGAATTTTTGTTTGGATAAGAACATAAAAATCCCGTGGATTCTAGACAAGACTGCAGGAGCAGCAACTCTCTGTTAAAACAAGGCATCGATGTGCAGTGATGATGAGCAAACACAAACAAAGTAACCTAACTTGTAATGCATTAGCAGTCACATTATCCCTGAAAAAAAAATGAAATGCAGGTAATACCTGCTTCTTACCACTTCATCACTTTATTGCTCGTCTTTGCAGCTTTTTGTAGAGACTGTGGCGTAAACTGACAATTGGTGACTCGCATGTTGGATGAACTTTCATGCTGTTTGGACTTAGATTGCATACTGAACCATATGAAGGTTGAGCACTAGGAAGCAAGGCAGTAATTATCTTTATGCAGGAGTTCTTTTTTTTAAAAAAAGCTCCTGCCATGTTAAAAAAGTTTAACAGGAAGAGTGCTGCTCTAAAAGCCTTCTTTGGTTTATCTGCTGCCCCCCTCCCCCATCTGAAGAATAGAAAGCACAGAATAAGAGGTAGGTATGCTGTTACTAGCAAATAAATACAATTGGATTGCAGCCTAATGCAGCCTCCTTCTTTGTTTCTGAACACTGAAGGCTTCATTAATGCACAGTAGTGCTACTGAGTGAAGTTGGTGACCTCTTTGTATCTAAAGAGGACTTTACATGGACTTAAATTCTTCCGCTTTTGTGTTTGCACAATGTTCTTTTCTTCTGAAAATGGATGATGATAAATTCATTCAGTGGCTGCTGGGTTTTGAAAGCCCCTTTCCAGGCTATTTCAGGTGGGAGTTGCATTGTAAACTACTGATCTCTGTTCAGGGGGGAAAAAATACATGTTTAAGGGGTGGGATGTTCTTCCAAGCTAATTCAACTTTCTGTTCTTTGAGACATTTACTGTTAGATGCATTATTGATGAATGGGCTTCCTGTTATGGGGATACAATTAGTCTGACAAAATAAAAAAGCGTTTCTACTTTTGTCTTGCCTGTTGTAAGTACGGTTTTAGTCAAATCCTTGGTGGGGTTCAAGTGTCTGAAAGCTAGCAGGTACATTACTTTGCAGGCAAAAAGAAACTTTTTCTCTTCCCACTCCATTCTCAGGAGGTTATAAAAGCAAAGAACCATTACATGTATGGGCTAGAAAGATGCGGTTGATGCTAACCGTGTGATCAGGAACTCACTTGCACTACGTTAATTAAGTTTGTCTCAGTTGAAAGCAGCTGCATGGTGTGATTGTTTATCCTAGTGTACACAAGGCTTTCCCTCCTGATCTCTTACAAGTAAATTCTCTTTTTCTCTTTCCATTGTGGCATTGGCCATAGATATGTGTCAGTGCTAATGTTAAATGTGTCTTGAACCCAGTGCTTTGAGGGAGTTTGTAAGCCATGGTTAAACATAACCATGATTAGCTTATAACTTCTGTTACAGTGTTGCATCATGGTTAATGTTGCAAACGGAAGGGAGGGGAAAAGCAGAGCAGGAGTCTGCAGGATGTTCCCATTCTTCTAATCATGGTTAAAGACCAAGGTATGCGGATATCACCTCACTCCTCTTGTCCACTGAGACTTTCTTTGAAAAACAAATAAAACAAAATAGAACTGTGGTTAAGAGATGGATAAATGTAGTGCCAGCATAGTATCTTTGTGGCTGTAGGTGTTCACTGGAATAAAATCTCTCTCTCTCTCTCGATCTCTCTCTCTCTTCTATCTAATTCCAAGGAAGCTGTTTTGGTACTAGTGTTCATGTTCATGATACTTTCTTACTCCTCATATTGAAGAATTATTAAATAAATATGATAACCAGTGTTTTGTGTTGTGTTTTTCCTTTTTTATCATCAGTTTTTCAGCTTTATCTTGTTATATCCCTGTAATCCACCTTGAGTCCCCTGTTGGAAGGAAGATGGGATATAAATAGAATAAAATAAGGTAAAATAATTCTTCAGTATAAGGGGTAAAAAAGTATCATGAACATGCTAATGATATTTAACTCCGTGTCACCCATATAGTGAAGGTGCTAAACAGATGCCTGGTTGAGAAATAAAAAGAATAGTCAAGACAGAGGTGCTATTGATGGGTGGTTTCATTGATTACAGAAGTAATGTTCAGCTAGATGGTGATAAGGTTGCATTCTTTCTGTAAAGATCAAATTCACAGCTCAGCTGTTACATTAGATCTGATTCTTTATCCGTGTCAAAAAGGACTGCCAGCTGTCAATCCTTCCTAGGGAGAAACCTCCTTGCCCCATAATTTATTTGTTGTAGTGATATCTAGTTTAGATACTCGATTAGACTGATTACTGTAATGTATTGTACTTGTGCCTGACTTTGAACACTGTTCAGAAACTTCAGTTGGTCCAGAAAGCAACAGAAAAATGGTATTGGCTGAAGACATCTTGGCAGTGCTCAGATATCAGTCTGGTCCTGAATGCAATTCACATTTCTGCTCTTTTGGTTTTCTGCTTTGCTAAACAGCTTGGGATTTGGTTATCTGAAGGAGTGGGTGCTCTCATGTTAGTGTGCCTGTTGTCTGAGGTCATCTTCTAAGGTTCTGTACTTGGTATTCAACTTCCTGAGGTTCAGAGGGTCTCTTGTTTGGCTTCCTGTCTGTGGAATTCTCTCCCGGGTTGGTGATGCCAGCTGCTGTTGTTTTCGTTTTTGAGCACCTAGCTAAGACCCTGTTCATAATTTCCCCTCTTTTAGCAGAACTTCTTGTTTTTATACTAATGTAGGTTTTTGTGTTTTGGCAGAGATTACGACTACATAGACTTTAATTTGGGGCTGGGCAAGACCTAAGTGTCAAGGGACTATTTTTCCCTACTGGAGTCCCTTCATGTTAATTAGGAAATGACTGGAAGATCCCTTTTGGTTTTGTTGTGTGTGAGTGGGTAGATGTGGGGAGAGACCCACTTCTGGTTTCAAAAGAGAATATTTTGCTAAAACAAGATGGGAACATTGGTGCTTCTAGAAACTTCCAAAAGCACTAACTTTATATTTTGGGGCCAAAAAAAGGGGGAGAATGAAGGGAGTCTGTGGCCCATGAATTTCATGAATCTTGTTTGAGTATCAATCTTTTAAACAAAGGAAATCTGATCTGTTAATTTGAGCTGTTCCAAACAACCAGCTGTTTAATAGAAATTTTTATTATATTTTATTTATGGATGCTTGACATTGTTTGATTTGTCATATAATATTGCACTTAATAAAAAGAATTGAAAAAAAATTGAGCTGTTCCCAAAGCTACAAGTAAGATAGATTAGATAGATAGACATATAGATAACTGTATACCAGTGGCAGGGTCCTACTTTTCATCCCTCAATTACTCTTTTGTAGTTATTAATTTCAGAATCTATAATGGCACAAAATACATACCTTCCAACATATGACAGATGAAAACTGAGATGCATGTGGCCTAACAACATCAGAGAATGGTCAAGATGGCAAAAGTTGTTTATGAGGGAGAACACACAAGCTAGGAGAGGTTGCAGCAACTGACTTTGGCCTCAGCCTACAGGGAAGAGCGACCTTCTGCCTTTTCTTTCCTTCTTGCTGATTACAATCTGCTTTTTGCACTTTGAACTCAGTTTGCAGCAATGGAAGTAAGCTTATGATAAAGGGGGAAGTGGGAGGAAAAGAGAGAAACTGAGAAATACTAAAAGCAGCTGAAAAAGTGGGGTGACAGAGGATTAATTGCAACTGTTGCTGCCAAATTGGGTGTGAAATCATATTTATTCACCTGATGGAACAGGATTTCTATACCTTCCACTGTACTGTACTGTACTGCATGTGAATGTTAAATCATAGTTATACCTTTGTTAAAAGTGGGAACAATTCACCCTCCAAGATGTTGCTGAATTGCACTTCCAAGCGGTCCTGGCCAGCATAGCTAATGATAAGGAATGTTGGGAGTTGCAATCCAACAGCATTAGAAGGGACACAAGATTCGTCTCCTACCGTAAATGCCCTGATAGCCATGGAATCATGCTTACTTTAAAAAGACAAAACATTATCCCCCATACCATTACAGCATTTTGAAAACTATTCCTAGGTCTTGTTGCCCTTTACTGCTACAGTATTAGTAACGGAAAAGTATATCCCTGTAATTCAAATGGATCACTTCTGTATGGTGGTATAGTTCCTGAATAATATGAGCGTTGAATCTTAGACTCCTGTGCTAAACAGCTCCATTATATCCATCATTACCACACAATATCACAAGGGCAAGGCTAGAGAAAAAGGTGTCCAACCTTCAGAACCTCTGTTTTCTACACATAGCAGTGGAAGCAGACCCTCCATTTAGTGCTTATCTTCTCAAGGAACCTGGTAAGTTTCCTTGAAACAAAATTTGAATGCCATTGTTCTTTACCCTATGTGGCTCAATTCCACCTTAGCTGCAAATTAAGATTGGGTGATCAGATGCCTCCAGTCTAGGCTCCTACACCCTCCAGTACAGGCTAATACACCTCTAAAGTTTGTTTTGAAAACCCAGTTCAAACTGTAGCTTTGAATCATGATTTGAACAAGGTTGCTACTTGTGGCTTTCATTGTCATAGCAAACATGATTAGTGAATACCAGAAGGTAAACTGCAATATTAAAATGTAATTGGGGGCACTGATGGCTTGTGACATGAGCATAGGTTGGATCCTCACCCAGCCATTTCAGAGTGAGGTGCTTGGTGCTGCTTAATACACGGCTGCCCTGAGAAGGAGAGATTAGTATGAAAGTCCATGATGGTGCTCCCATACAACAAACCATGGTTTGGAAGTTAATGTCTTAATTGAATCTTAGCCTGCCCTTAAAATCTGCACTTACAGATTGTTTCTGAGATAAGCATCTGCAGTAGAAATAATGCTACTTAAACTTCTAATTGGTTATGTGGATATGATTATATGAAGCTTGAATTACTCTCCATCAGTCTTTTGATGCAATATTATCTCTTTTCCTGACTGTAATTTACAATTATTTACAGGTTTGGCATATTAACTTCCTCTCATGAAACAGGCAATTTTAATATAACAATCTGTGTCGGAAATGGTAATTAAAATTATCCTTATCTGCTTTTGCAGTACATGTGTGCTGTTATAATTTTATAACAGTTATGAAGATTTTATGAATTCAAATTTCCCATTTTGCCAACCTATAAAAATAGATTGAAATGGAAAATCATCTCAACAATAATTTCAACTTGCATCCAGTAGCATGTTATAATAAATATAGCTAAAAACAATTGTGGCATTTTGGAAAGGAAAGAAAATCCAATCTTTTCTAATGCTTTACTGGACTTCTTTTGATCAACAGGTTTTGTAATTAAAATTACACTAATGGCATTCTTTTTTGAAAAAATGAAAAATGTATTTCATAGAGCTATCTTTGAAGAGAAAATATTGTACATGTATTCTCTCTGTGTTGGTTTGGATGTACTTTGTAGCTTAGCTTAGTAGACAAGTCCATTAAAATCAAAATAGCTACATGGGTTGTAAGCTTGCTTGGTAGTTGATCTCTGTACTGTTTCTCTGCTTTAATAAACTTGAATTATTGTAAAGATTAGGCATGTGGGATAGTTAAATATTTGTTGGCTACACTGGACTTTTTTACGAAAGCTGCACTAAGTTTCTGATTGAGACATTCAGGAGAAGCCAGAATTTTCTTTTCACATCTAGTGCACCCACCTAAAGGCCAGACTGGGTCATATGTGTTGAATCTATCAGTCTTAGATAGCAGTCCCTATCAGTAAGGATCATGGGTAGGCCTTTAAATTCTTTATTTCCATGTTGTTCTCCTCCAACAAAAATCTGACCCAGTTCCTGTTTGTGTCAGGAGGGAAGCTGCCTTTGGCACAAGAGAGGTGGGGAAAGCTTCTGTGCCTGGTAATGTAAACCAGAAGTTTAGGAAAGGCCAGTATTTACTTGTCTTCATCCTAGCGTCAGTATCCCAAGGCAGGACAGCCATGTTAGTCTGTTGCAGCAAAAACAACAAGGAGCCATAGTACATCTCAAAGTTCAACACGTTTATGTGGCATAAGTTTTTGTGAACTGTAACCAGTTTGATCAGAAGCATGGACTGTTGGCTCCACTGGCAGATTATTGTGCCCCTGTTTGGGTGGGCAAGGGATGAAAGCAGTGTGGTCAGAAGAAATTACAATACCAAAAAATAAAAAATAAAAAAATGCAAACTGTTATCGTAACAGAGGTCATCATAGTGTGTCCAACCATGACATTTTGTCTTAGAAGGGAAGCTGTATGGGGAGGGGGATTTTTTTTCCCAGGATCTGGACAGAGGGAGAGGTTTTTAATGTATTATTACTGTGCCATGAGTCTCTATCCTCAATTGCTTTTGAAGGTTAAAGAAATATTGTGTGTATGTGTGTGGCTAATGGTGTGTCTAACCCACTTGCAGTGGAATAGGGTATTTTAGCACCCCAGTGTCACATTTTGTTGCAAAATTCTCACAAAACCAGAACAACACTGTAGGCATTTTGCGACATTGTTACCTATTCTGAACAATAGTTCTGAACAGTGTCCTCAGATTTAAATGTTTATCAGATATATTTTTTCTCTACCAAAAAAAAAAAACTGTCTGAGACGAATAACTGTCCCAACAAATCTATTGATTTTTGCTATTGGGATGCTTCTTTTTTTTGTTCAAGCCACTGTGCAACATATTGGAGCTGGGGGAATATCCCATGCCATTTGTCAGAAAACTGTGATGCAGCAAAGCCAAGCTAACTTGCCCTGTTTATGAATAGGTTGGCTTTGTACAGAAGTTGGAAAAAAATCTTAGTGTGTAAGAATTAACAAAACATGTGAGTTGACCCTTGTGATTCTGTTTAAATAGACAGACAGTGATTCTGATTCTGCTAAAAAGCAGTTTATGAATGAGACTACAATTCTTACTATACTTCCCAGACAGTAAGCCTCACTGTATACAGTGGGACCTTTTCCAGAAAAAACATTCATAGAATTGTGCTCTGAGTCACATCAATCAAGATAATTATTCTGTCTGACTTAAAATCCTGCTGCTTTCATCTGGGTCTTGACTAAAACTGAGTTTAGCTAGAATGTGGCCACTGATCCACTGTTGGGTCAAGCCTCCAGTTAGTCCTCATTTTATCATGGTTTCACCATTCAGTCAAGCCAAACAGACATTTATATCTCTATCTAGTGATGATGGGTTTTGTTGACATGGGTAAGCAGAATTTTTCTCCACAAGTTTTTCTTAAGCTGTCTGAGGTGAAGGACCATAAAGGTATTTTTTCTCCCTCCCCAATGTGCTAGGGTCTGATATAGAGTTACTATATACCCTCCTTTTCTAGGACGTGTTCTCTTCTTCAGACCTAAAATTTCTGTCTGTCTGGATTTTTAAAATTTCTGAGTTTTTTAAAAGTCCCAGCCTGGAGGAAGTGGTTGATCAAGTAGTAGAACTCCAAGGAGAGGAAGAGAGACATACTGGGGTTAAAGTAGGGTGATGGAAGCTCCGAAAGCAGCCAGAGTCTTCCATGTGCAGGTTAGTGACTGACTCTTCCATGTGGGGCTTACTGACACACCAGTTTGCATCTGAATTGGGGCTGCTGCCACCATTGTCATCACTGGGGCTGTCATTGTTGTCCATCCTGAGAGGAAGACCTGTTAGGGAAGAAGACAGTGAAGAGAGAAAGGTTTCCGGATGACATGGCTGGAATAGTGCTCAGCCACACGGAAGGTCTCTCCTTTCTGGTAGACTGGCTCAACTGAGAAGCACTATCTGTTCTTACAACTGTCTGGAACACATAGGATATTTGAAGTGAGAGTTGCCATAGTAATTGGTGGTCGGTCACTAAATGTGTCCTCCTCTTTGCTTTAGACTGGCACCATATTTGTGCCCATTGGCTACAGCTGTTTCTTTTTTTACTGAAACTTCACTGCATACTGGCATCCAGTAGCTCACAGACCAGCACAGGTCCACAGACTGCCACTTTGAGTTGCACTGAACTACATTAATCCTAGTAGCTAGGAGAATGGGCAAGTAATTGATTGGATTGCTATCACAGCGTTAGGGTGATAGACACATGTGAGAGTGGCATAACATATAACAGTAAAGCTCTTGGTGCTTTAAAAATTATTACTATGGCTAGGTTATATAAAAGTACTTACAATTGCAAAATAATTAATCCATTTGCATTTTAGATATTCTGAAGCTGTGTTTGAGGGGTATTTTTTTCAGATGGTGGAAGTGCAGAATGCTTCTGAAACTTTGTTTTCCTAACTTATCATAATTATATTATTTTTTGCCTTCATCCTTCTGATAGGATCTGAATATATAGTTTTGGATGGTAGTTTTTGGCTGGATAGTATACAAGTAATAAATTTATTTTGTTAAAGTATCATCTGTTAGGCTTGTAAAGAAATATTATTTTTCTTTGGGGCTTAGATGCTAAACCAGTTAAGGACGTAAATGCATGTGACTGCATACACACACATTCTCATACCCATAGGTATTTAGAATCTCACATAGAATTGGGTATTCTAAGGTTAGGATTAAAAAGTATTGATATTTTTTCCTTTCACTCAGGGTAGAACAATGTGTTACATTGAAATGCATTCAGGTTCTAAACATTCCAATGGCTGCTAATTTTAGAGAAGGTGGAGAAGGTTGCTTATCTCTTGTCTACTCATAGCTGTTTCTCCCAGAGAGTGCCAGATGTATATTGGAAAGTGAACACTTGTTCAGTAGACTGTGAGAAAGGAGGAAGCCAGTGGTGGCTCAGTCGGTTAACTGGCTGGATGGCCGTGCAGTCCTTCTGGCTCTGTGAGTTCAAATCCCCACTGGAGCTGCTCCAGAAAGGCCCCAAAATCCAAATCCAGTAGACCATGGGAAGGACAGGAACAATTTGGGGAGAGGGCAGTTCTAGAGGGGGAAGTATTGTTGCTGCTGGTTTGTTGTATTTCTGCTTTAACAGCAGTACAGTTTTGCCTTGAAGAAACAGCCATTATGGTTTTATTACCTGGGCATTTCTTGAACATGCAGTTCTACCCTAAGTAGCTCTTTGAGCACCTAGGAAACACCTTTATCAAAGCTAAATGACTTTACATTTAGCCTCAAATCTATCAAGGCTCATCAATGACAATTTGAATGACAATTCATTGTGTTATAGGAGCCAGTTCTCTTTACTGGAACTATGAGGAGAAACCTGGATCCTTTCGATGAACATACAGATGAGGAGTTATGGAATTCCTTGCAAGAGGTAACTATATTTTTATTTTTATTTTATTTATTTTTACAAACACAGTGCTTCCTCTCCCTTCTCCTTCCAATTATATCAATGGTGGGCAACTGCAAAGGATCCCGGGGCAATTTTCAGTCATCCCTTGGTAGGCCACAAGCTTCCAGGTAACTTTCAAAACCTCCAGGTCATTTTAAAAGTTTTCTTTTTGCTTTGCTTAACACAAGGTGTGTGGAGTGTGGTTCGCTGTCTTACAAGAGACTGATGCACTCTGATGGCAACTGGAAACATTAGTCTCTTAGTCCCCCTTCCCTACTTCTATTTGGGAGGGGCCACACAGATGACTGGAACTCTTACCCCTCTTCTCAGTGTCTGTACATCTTAAGGTAGATTAACTTTTGTCATACCTCACCCTAGTTGCTTACTGTAATCTTTTATAGATAGAAAAAGACTGAAATCATTAGCATATTTCAAAGTTAAATATAAAGAGCAAGGTGAATATTGTGTTATTGTTTGATTTTTTTTTTTAAATAAAAGCAATCCACTTACATTTGGGCATATGAATCTGTCTACAGGTCCAGCTAAAGGAGGCTATAGAAGAACTGCCTCACAAACTGGAAACAGAGCTTGCAGAATCTGGATCTAATTTTAGTGTTGGTCAGCGACAGCTGGTATGCCTGGCCAGGGCTATTCTGAAGAAGAATAAAATATTGATTATTGATGAAGCAACAGCAAATGTGGACCCCAGGTAAACTCAGGGTTCAGATAACCCACCCACGGTCTTATTATATCTTCCACTGACTCATCCTCCACATAACTGGCCATTTACGGAAGGTTCTTTGTAACTATAACTGACTAAATCACTGGGTTTTTCATAAGACTAAACTGTGCTTTAGCTTTGGGCTCATTCATTCTACCCTCCCTCACTTCTCTTGCATGACGTGAAAAACAGTTTTTACTATTGTTTTTATAATTGCAGCGTATCTGCAAACCTGGACAAACTGTGCTTCATTTCAACTTTAGATTTTGAGTATAAGGTTTAAATTAGAAACCAAAGTTTGAAGATGTCTTGTTTTTCTGAACCAGAGTTAAGAGAAAGTAAAGATTATGTTGTTTTTTACGTATTGATAAACCACTGTTAATTTAAAATAGAAGTGAAAACCTCCCAGCTCCCCTTTGTGGCTGTACGAGAGAGGAAGGGGAACTCCTACATTGAAAGTTTATTCACATAGTGCTAAACCACAGGTAGCTTACTGTTATATGTGACTGAATGAACATAAATGTTTCTGCGCTGTATGGTAAGCTATACTATTCTCTTATCAAAAATAAAAATATGCTTAAAGAACTAGAATTGTCCAGTGAATAAGAAACCCAAATCCTACTTGTAAGGATGTTAGGCTCTCCCATATGAACCAGGTTGTTTCAGTGAAAAAGGATTGCTCTATTTAGAAGCACTGCATTTATAGAATTCCAGCCTTAAGCTGATATAAGCTGATCATTCTGTCTCTGTGTGTGTATGTGTGTGTGTATAAGAGAAATAGAACCAAGTGTAATTTTTCAGTTGTTCTCAAACTAAAGTAGAAGTTTTCCTTTAATCAGAACAAACATTTATGTTCTCTTACTCCTCTTCAAACATACGTGTGGGTGTGTGAGCAAGATTTGAGAGAAAAGGCTATTAAAAATGCCATTTTTAACAATAATCAGCTAACACTTTGCTTAGAGCAAGAAGTGTTGGTATCCATGCCTTTTATCATGCTAATGGAAATATAATTTCCAGTGTAACACAGTCTGAGTGTTTTCTAAAATAAAATATGCCTTTCAACAATTTTGCCTAACACATTTTCTGTAATATATATATTGCAGTAGCATAGCTGTTTACTATCATGTAGGGCATGATTGTCCAAATCATCAAAGATATTAAGCACCATCGTGCCCTACGTGATAGTAAACTTAAGCAATTTCTTCTTTGTTTGCTTCACTCTGGACATTTTAACCTTTCACTACTTTTAGCATCTATTGTGAAGCCATAATAGCAGTTGTACATAAGGGTTAGAACAAGTTGGTTGTGAATTAACCACAGGGAGGGCTTCTTATGCCATAATGATACATAAAAATTGGGTGTTTTAAAAAAGTTTTAATCATGTAAAATAACATTTGTTGCATCTAATCTAAGGTCTCTCTAGTTCAGTGGTTCCCAAACTTTTTTGAACTGCTGCCGCTTGGTTCCTAGGCCACATTCCTACCACCACCACCCTCTGCGCACAGAGGCTGCAGAGAAGCTGAGATTAAACTGAGAGGTGGAGATTGTTCATTGGCAAGCCAAATTAATGGGGCCAATGGCTTCAGAGCAGTCACGCTTTCTACCACATCAGAAAAGACACAACTCACCAAAAGACATCATAAAAGACATGAGGCTGCAGAGAGATGGCAGAATCTGTGAAATGGTGAGAGGCATGGATTGGTGTCAAAAACTGTGCTTGGATTCCCACCGTTTCACAGATCCTTGTGTTCCTCTGGAGGAAGGCAAGCCACTTGCTTCCTCCTCATGTTGCAGAATGAGTTATTGGGTTCCATGTGCACAAGTCTCTTAAGCTTGGGAGGGTGGTGGTGGTAGGAAAGCACATGGCCTGCTGAGACAAGCCTCCTTCATGATCCTGCTTCCTCCTTGCATGCTAGCATTGAATTTAAGTCAAGTCCAAGCATCCTTAAACACTGTTTTTTTCCTGCCTCCATTGCCCACTCCAGGCTAGGAAAGGAGGGAAAAGGCAACCAGTAAGAAGCACAGAATCTTCTGAATGCAGCACATGTATCTGTTTTCCTCTCCTTTGTTTTCTTTCTTTCTTTCTTTCTTTCTTTCTTTCTTTCTTTCTTTCTTTCTTTCTTTCTTTCTTTCTTTTGAATTGATATCCTGCTTTTCTCACAGGATGGGATTTACAGAATAGGATTGGGTGGGATTTGCTTCCAGAATTGTAGGGCAACTGTTATTCTGAAAGGTGGAGAATAAGTGCATTGAATAAGTGTTGAATGTATGCTTTTTCAGCCTGGCTTGTTCCTGCCTAGATGATCAAGCAAGTGTGTTTTTAAATCTTCCTGAATGCATGTTTGTAAATAATGCACTTATTTCACACCAATAACATCAGCCCACTTTGTAACCAATACATGCATGAGCAAGGATAAGCATTGATTCCACAGTCTTCTGTGAAAATCAGTAATGTTTAATGAACTGAATCATCTAAAATTATGCCTGCATTCCCAGTGAAGTGCATATTAAACAACAAACCTTCAATGTGTGAGTTTTCATTCACAAATTCTATATTCCATTCTAGTTCTCTTGACAGAGAAAATCTTTCCTTTGTAAGATTCATCCTTGCTTTGCTTTGATTTTTTTCCCATCTTTGAAAGACAAGGATGTGCCCTGCTGCCATTGTCTATATAGACTCAATTCAATGTTGGAGATTATAGAAAAGGGAACTTCCTGGAAGCTGAATTTGTTTCCTTCCAATACAGTCTTTATTTTTCACATCTGTCTCTGATGTTTATTTCAGAACAGACGAGCTGATTCAAAAGACAATCCGTGAAAAGTTTGCCCAGTGTACTGTGCTGACTATTGCACACAGACTGAACACTATCATTGACAGTGACCGGATTATGGTAAGCAGCATGTTAAAGGCCTGATAGTTCCAGAAAAATAAGGAGGGGCAACTTGTGCTTCCTAATTTCATTTGAGAAAAGAGAGGTATGAAATTCCATGGAATGGAAAGGTCTCAGAAACTATGGTCATAAACAAATTACTCTTTTAAACTGTCAGATAATTTTTTTCTCATGGGGTCAGAATATACCTTTGTTCAGATGTTCCCCTGCTTGTGTGTATCAAGGTTTCCAATCATGGGAACTGTATAACCCTGTTAACAATGTGATTCTAGAGCATATGTTCCCACCACTTATTTTACCCTCATGTGAATGCATTTTTGTGGTAAAGAAGTGACATGCTGAACAGCAAAACCACAGTAAGTTCAGTCGTTAGACTTTTCCTGTGTCTGATGCTTCAGGTCAGGCCTTGAATCCAATGTTCTTTTTCTAAGCAAGGACACTCATGATACTAATAAATATGGACCCACCATATCTGCAGAGGTTCCATTCCAGGACCCCCCACAAATGGCAAAGAAAGTGAATGCTTGCATCCCATATTATAAAATGATTGTGATGTGTATGCAGATGTTTCAGTGTGTCCACATTCAGATTGCTGCCATTTAGATATAGGTTGCGATGCTCCATGATTGCTGGAATTTGCAGATCTGGAAGTTGCATATATGAAAAGTCCGCAGTATGTACATGCATTCATTGAAGGATCCATTTAAACATTAATTAAAGTATATTTGCTAGCGAATTAATCATCTGCCTTCTCTCTCTGCCTCAAAAGTACAATTGATATCAAAGATTAGCAAAACTGCCCTGGAATTGAAGAGGAATGGGTTTGTGACATCAGATTCCATCCAAATATTGCTATACAGAGGTGTTTTTCTGAGGCAAAACTCCCTCCTGCTCCCAGCTTGACCCTGAAAAATAAGTAGTTTGACTCCCTGCTGATCAAATGATATTTCTGCATGTAGAACCTGTCTTTTCCCGCTTTTTTTGTTAGTAGTGGCTCCAAGTTGTAGGTTGCTTTTGTATGGCTCTGAAAGGATTTCAGTCCTTGGCACTTCCAAGTTGAAAAGATCTCAAGCAGCACCATTGGGTAGGAAATTGCCTGAAACTACAGAGGGCTTATTGTTGTGTGCCTTCAAGTCATTCCTGACCCTATGGCGACCTTAAGGCAAATCTATCATGGGATTTTCTAAGGCTGTGAGTGCATGATGCGCCCAAGGTCACCCATTGAGCTTCCATGACTGAGCAGGGAATCAAACCCTTGTCTCCAGGGTCGTAGTCCAACACTTAAGCCACTACAGTGTGCTGGTTCTCCTGGAGAATGCCACTTAATATTAAAAACTCTAGGCTAGATAGACCAGTGGCCAGACTTGGTATAAGCTCTCTGTGTTCCAATGACACAGCTCCCTGTCTTGACTTTTGCTTAATGACAGCTAATTGTCAGTGTTCGTTTTAAGTCAGTTCCTACAAAATGAAAAGGAAGAAAAAAGACATCTCCTTTCTTCCTTGTTCGTTCTCTGATTACTGACCATGGTTTCTCTTTGTAATTCAGAAACTAGTATACCATTCCTAATTCTTAATTATGACCTTTATACAAAAGGTTTCCAGCTCAAACTATCACTCCGTCTACCCTCAGTCCTATTAATTATACAGTCCCTTTGTAGGTGGAATATTTTGAGAATTATAGCTTACTTTGTATGAAGGCCATCGTGCTCTCATAATCCCATCAGGCTTGTATTAAGCTCTTGTTTCACAGCCTCTGATACTCTGTCAGCAATTTTTGTAATCCCCGGATTGTTGTTTATCTTGAGATTCTTATTTCTTTCTACTAGTTCTTTTGACATCCTTGCTATACATTCATATTTGTCAGGGAAGAGTAACTGAAAGGTATTTGAGAAGGAGTGAGCACTACGAATCCTACCAGCCCTCAGCAATGTAGTCAATAGCAGGGAGTGCTGGGATTTACAGTCCAAAAACATCTCATGATTCCCATCCCTGTGTAAGAGCACATAAATACTTAGAGGACATAAAAATCAGTATGTGTTGACTTTTATCTTCATTTTTTTTCAACAATGAAGCTTTTGTAGAAATTTTCCACTGTATAATGTTATAAATGGTGTATGGTTATTCCTAAGAATACTGTTGATTGTGAATCAAAAATTTCATGGTACCTATTCTATTTCTCTCTCCATAAGAGGTCTCTTTTTTGTTGACTGTAAACAGGATTGTCAAAAATGGGATTCTGTTTCAAATTAGTACTGATGAATACAAATCACTTGAATTAATACTGTGTAAATATTTCTGTCTGGTTCTGGTGGAATGGTTTGTAGCAGGCTAACGTAATTCTCTTATGTAAAAAGTCCTGTCAGTTCTGGGCCAGAATTATTAAATGTAAGACCTGGAAACTTTGAAGAGTTGTGTGAAACGGAAAAAAAAATACAGTTTTTTCCATCATGATAATTGCAAGAGAGCAGTACGTTTTCTGTGTCTCTCTTCTTGTGGTATTTGGAGCCATGTTCAGGAAAGGCAAATGGAGACTAGTTTGCAGGTTTAGAAAACATATGCTCCCTCCTTCTTTGCCAGATGCATTCAGGATGTGTATAGGGAGACCACTCTGCACTAAGTAAATCTGTGTGACAGTAAGGAGGATAGGCTAGGTATCTACCCCACACAATGTCCATCTTCCTTAAGGAAAGATTTTATGTAAGAGAGCATTCAAGCATATGCAACCCCCTTAAAGTGATATGGTGCATATGTAAATCAGACTATTAAAAGATCTGGGAGTTCAGCTGCAAAAGAAGTTAGCCCTACAGATTGGTGTTGCTGTGTGCCCTCGTGTTGTTTCTGACATATGGTGACGCTGAGCTGGTTTTTGTGGCAAGATTTGTTCAGAGAAGTGTTTGCATTTGCCTTCCTCTGAGGCTGAGAGAGTCAGATTTGCCCATGGTCACCCAGTGGGTTTCCATGATTAAATGGGGATTCAAACCCTGCTCTCCAGAGTCATAGTCTAAAGCTCAAACCGCTACACCGTTCTAGCTCTACCATACAGATTGCCACATTCTTATCAGTTAAATGGGAATTTTAATGGCTTGCATTCCTTGATGCTTGTGGAGGTGATTATTATAAACCCTTTCACATGCCACTAGCATGGAAGAAATGGAGCAGAACATTTCCCAACTGAGATTTGCATGGCATAAGATATCCAGATTCAAATACCCACTGGTCACAAAGCTCACTTTGAACCTTTGTCCAGTTGTATTACAAGCAGAAATAGCAAAACATGATATGAAATTGTTTTTTTTTCCTGGTTAACCAGGCCATGGTCACGCATCCATTGCTTTATTTATATCCCAGCTTTTTCCTAGTCTTGGACTCAAGGCAGCTGACGAAAACCCACAAATTACAATAAAATGTTAAAAATGTATACAAAAGTTGAGATTAAAACAATATTAAACTAACAGCAGAATTAAAATAATTTCAAACGTTACTTTAAAACAAAGATTAAAAACAGCATACCACCATAAAAACTGTTAACAATCAGTTCCCAAAAGCTCCCTGGAATAGAAGGGTCTTATCTGGTGCTGAGGCAACAACAAAGAAGGAGCCCTCGTAACCTCCCTTGTGAAGGCCTTTCAAAGTGTGGGAGCTAAAGAGAAGGCGGTCTCCTCCATTCGCACCAAATGTAGCTGTGAAGGTGGTGGGATAGAGAGAAGAGGATCTCAGAGCTCGGTCAGGCTCATATGGGAAGATACAGTCCTTCAGATAGTCTGCACCTGAGCTGTATAGCTGGCACCTCAGAAACAGAAGGAAAACTGTTTCTCAGTCTTTAGTTATCTGATGAGGTATATGTAAGGATATAGCTTAGCGGTAGGAATGGATGTGTAAACTGCCTTGAGTTATTTGGAAGAAAGGTGGGTCCTTAAATTCATAACAAGATATCTGCAATGCAAGAGATGTACTTTTATAGCGGTAGTGTGGTATCAGTGTTACAGTGATCAGTATGATTTCTCTTCTGCACTAATGTGTGGTACAGAAAAAATTATAATTGTAAGGGATTTATATATACAAGGCATTAGATATTTTTGAATTTAAATGGGGGGTAAACTGCATAGGACCTGTTCCAATTAAAAACTTCACGAAAAGAAAGCCTAGCTTGGGTTTATGGTTCGGCTTGGGTTTATGGTTTGTTTGTTTTTTAATATATTTGTGTAAATGGATTATACTGAATGGAAATTTGAAGATGAATACGGTTATATTGTTATATTGGTTAATAAAGAGATTGAAAGCAAGCAAGAAAAGAAAGCCTAGAAAGAGTATAGATATAAAACTAAAAATATTTGCTGCCAAAAAAGGAAACAAGGAAGCAAAGTCACATTGGACTGAAATTACTACAGAAATATAAGAAACAAAGGTGCTTTGATACATGCTCCGATTGAAACAGATGAAATTGTTTTAATATTTTTGCCTTAGGCTGAAAGTAATGTAAGGGAAACCAAATGGTTCCCCTTTCTCTCACTTGAGGATGCCATGAGCAAATTTTATAAAGATAGATTATAAAAGTGTGTGTGTGTGTGTGCATGTGCTATGAGTGAGTCTGAATCACAGCAACGACTCACCTTCATATTTCATCAGATTTTATTTTACCTAATGAGAGGAGCCTACTTGACAGAACAAAAGGAAGAGAAGAATGCGCTTTACACAACTGCAGACAGAATTGGCCTTAGGAGCTGTTTAATTCTGGTTTATTCTCTGCTCCAAAGTCATACTTCTGGTTTCTCAATCCCAGTCACGCCTTGAGGAGAGTATCTACACAATATCTTTCTTTTAATTATAAATATGCTTATCAAACTTCAAACAACTTGAAATCGTTGAGAGGATCTGTATTGTGTAAGGTGATACTGTCTTAAGACAATCACATCAATGAGTAATAATAGTCGTTGCTCTTATACAGCGCCTTTCATCTGGGAATCTCAAGGCTTGTTACAAACAATTAATTAAACTACACGACATCCCTGCCAGGTAGGGAAATAATTCTATAGTTATTGAATCCAAGTCCTGTTAAGTCATGTCATCTAAACATTCCCCTCTAACAATGCTAGGGCTCTGCTAATGTTCTTCCATAAGGTAACTAGTTACCTTTCAGAACTGAGATTACCTAACAATGAAACTAATAGTCTGGATTTTTAAAATGGAATTCTGTAGAAGAAGGTTAATATGTGATTGTGTGTGTGTGCTCTTTCATGCAAGCAGGGATGGAGTTTGTTCCAGTGCTAATGGTGTTAGAGAGCAGCCCTTTAGACATGTATGTATTAATTCAGTGACAAACAAGAACAACATCATGGCTAGCGGAGCAAAGTGAAGTTTGTTTCTCTAGCAAAACGTATTTATTTGGGCATAAGCCCCATTTTGTTAAGGAAAGGATAACATATTTTAAAATAAAGACTATAGAATGACTATTTACCTGTTTGTCTGGCCAACCTCTCTATATAAAACGTTTTCAAGGTTGAGAAGAAAGAAAGGATGCTGCAGTAACCAGCAACAACACTGGTGAGCCCTGCCATACCCAACTTATTTGGTATTATCCATCTCTGACACAGGCTGGGTGGCCCAAAGGGAGAGGCTGGACCACAGTTGCAAGATCTTTGGCTCTGCTTCTGCATAAAATCTTGCAGATATTGTTTCAGTCTTGTAAATTACTCCATAAAAGTTTAAGTTGCTCACAGAAATATTTCTTAGCTTGCTTGCTGTCAGGTTAGTAATCTGTGAAATTAAAGAAACAATGTCTGTGCTACTTCTTCTGTCTTTACTACTTGTGCATGTGTGTGTCCTTTCCAAGTTGACTTACAGTGACACCATTAATTTCATAGGGTTTTCTTACACAAGGAATACTCAGAGATGGTTTTGCCAGTTCCTTCCTCTGAAATATAGCCTATAGCACCTGATGTTTACTGGCAGTTCTCCCCTTCAAATACTAACTAGAGCTGACCATGCTTAGTTTTCAAGATTAGATGGAATCTGGTGCCTTTAGGGTACTTAGTCCCCCAGACACATAATCTTGCTTGCTATAGTTGATCCAAGAGGCTCAATGTTTGCAGCTGCTTAGAGCCCCACAGATTTTTTTTTAAAATAACTTTTCTTGAGTTATATATTGATCCTGTGCTCTCTGAACAAGAAGGGGGTAAAAAAAAATATATTCAGCTTTAAAAGCATGGGTTCAAGGAAGCACGTAATGTTCATAATCTACATGGTTCAGGCTTTGTACCTAATCTGCGGTGATTTTTGACCTTTTCCTCTTCAGGGAACCCTTTACCTTCGGTGTGTCCATGATGGAACCTTTTCCTTTGCAGTAGATTGGGGGGACTGTTGTCCAATGCAGGCTCAGGTCACATAGGCCCCAAGGCAGGCCTTTTGAATCCAACACCCTTCTTGCTCACAAACTAATTTTCAGTGTACGAGAAACCTTCCATAGTGGTATACTCAAACATGCAGCTCTGAACTACTCTCTGAGAGAGGCCAGGAGAAAACTTACTCGCTCTCATGTCCAGATTCAAACCCTGACCCAGAAATGCAGTAGCAGTTTCCCAAGGAGGCATTGTTGGTTTCTAGCCTGAGCTGGGAAATGTATTAGGATTGATTACTCCTTTTGCCAAGTCTACACCACACCTCACAGACAAATTGGCACCATGGAAAGATATCCCTAAAGAAAGTCAGGCTTGGAGTTTCAGTGGGATGCCTGGAATGAGTCTGCCTTCACCAGAACAAGCAATCTAATTGGTACTATTCAGACCTCATAGTATTGAAAAGTTTATGCATGAGATGACTAACCAGGCCTGTAATTACTAATGTATTCAAAGAAGCCAAACAGGATCCATAATAGATTAAGAGTGATAATTTCTCTCAGATGGGTCATGACCCTCAGCTGGGGCACCATCACCCAAGGTGGGTTTCACTAGTGGTGGAACTACCATCATTTGTAGGTTTTGTTGTTTTAAGAAACAAAACCGGATAGGAGTCAAAGCAAAAGATGGAGGGTGACAGAAGGAAGCAGAAAAACAAAGACAGAGAAAGATAGTTAAATGTGATTGTGGTGTTTAGGGTAAAAGTTAATAACACTGAATTAAGAGTATGCTGACAACACATCTTAGTTTTTCGTTAGTATTCACTGATTGTGATGTGTAATATAGATAGGGGAAATTAAAGAATAAACAGGATTTTTTTTAGGCATGTAGTAATATAAATGTTATTTAAGGCATGCAATCAATAGAGATAAGGGATTGCTTTGATTAAGTTAAAATAGTTATCTGTGGTTCTTATTTAAATAATTCTTGCACTTGTATTCAGCATTTCCACCCTGTTGTATTCCTTCAAATCATTTCCAACATATGGCAACCCTAAGGTGAACCGATCATGGGGTTTTATGGGCCTAAGGGTGTGTGATACTACCCAAGGTGACCCAATGGATTTCCATGGCCAAGTGGGAAATCAAACTCTGATCTCCAGGGTTGTAATTCAGGGCTCAAACCACTATACCACACTGGCTCTCATTTCCACCCTACAACAGCTGTCAACAATGTGAACTATACAAAGAAAGTTAAAATTGCTGTTTATGAAGCTAATAATTTAAAACAGGCATTCTCAAACAGTGGTTCCCAGTCATTTGTCCTCCAGATATTCTGGATTTTAACACATAGAATGCATGATGGCTGTGGTTTCTTGAAGCTGAAGTCCAAAACAACTAGAAGATCAAAGTTGATAATGACTGCCCCAGAACACACAACATCCCAATCACAGAGTGACAGAGATGTAACCAACTCTGTTAAAAAGATTTCAGGCAATTATCAACCAGCTTTTTATCTATTCCCCCCTTCTGTCAGTGGTTTGCTGCATTTTGGGAGGGACATTTTTGCTGCCCTGCATGTAGGAGAGGTACCATGCTATAGGCCAGGGGAGGGGTGGAGCTAGTGACCCCCTTTTAAGACTGTGCCGCCCCCTCCTCGGCATCTTTGCTTGAATCAAACTTTGTTTGAAGCAAACAAGTTCAAGTTCAAATTGATTTATTTGACTTGATAAAGCATATATTAGGCATATATTGATAAATTGCCCCAGTTCAACCCAAACCCTGTGTGTATGTCTTCATTTTGTGGGTGGGACAGCAAAAACATCATTGTGGAAACTCTTTTTTTTTCTTATTCTTGTTCTTGTTCTTTCTCTCTCTCTCTCTCTCTCTTCCTTCCTTCTTTTTTTCTTTCGTCTGACAAATACCTGAGTCAGCCAGCCTGGCCTTCCTCAGTTCTGTAGGAATGGTGCTGCAAGAGAGAATGTTCTTGATTGAGTCACTTGAGTGTGGATTTTGAGAAGTGTGGGTCTCTCTAGAAAATCTGAAGGTTTGTAGGAAATACATGCATGGAGATACAGTTCCTGTTGTTCTGGCCCAAGACCACTGAGGAGCTTAAAAGTTAGTTTCCAAGCATTATCTAGTTTGCTGGTATTACCTAGCCTTCCAACTTATTGTATGTCTGTTCATGTTTTGCTGCTGTCATTTGAACCAGCTGCAATTTCCAGGCATCATTCTGAAGCATCTCTGAATAGTGTGATATAGCTTAATCATGAGGTTATTGTGGCATGAAACCTCAGATTGTAGATTCTAGATTAGAATCTGTTAAGAGCATAGAAGCCTTGAGTGCTGTTTAGGCTTGAAGGAAAACAATTATATCTATTGTGGTTGCTATAGGGTTGGAGATTGCAAAGGATTTCATATTTACAAAGAATCAAATAAACAGGTGGAGTGATGGGACTCAGAAGGAAAGGCGGTAATGAGTATTTTTTTGGCTTTGGTCTACTCTGAAAATGTACATTAGGAGAAAGTGCCTCAAAATGTTGAATATTCTTGCAGTATAAATTTTACAGTTTGTTTTAAATCCCACGGGCAGGGAAAACCAAATCCTGGGAATTCATTCTGTGTTTCCATCCTGATAGTAAGAGCCAGGCAAGACTTTGGATAGATACAAGGTACCATTTTCAGAGTGTTTCATCAAGAGGATTTCTACTTAGGAAGCAAATTATATGCTTTTGAAAGCATTATTAGTAGAAAATGAGTACTTGCATTGAGATCACTGCAAGTATGATGCTGGAGTTGAGGTTGATATGGTACAATGGTTATCTGTTTAATGCAAAAAAAACCCTTTTTTTAAAAAAAAGTATTCAGCTATGATGTAGGTGTTATTGATTTATACAGTGAGTCTACTGGACTCTTTAACTGTAGAGTAAGACATGTTGGCTATTGTTTTTCTGTGATGGTGACATAGGGCTCTTCCACAGTACACTGTTATATAGTGCAGTTATTCTACTTTCAACATCCTGTGGAATTCTGGGGTTTATAGTTTCCTGAGGCCAAAGAGTTCTCTGACTGAGAATTCTAAATGCTCCTCCCTAAACTGCAAACCCCAGGATTCCACCGGATACTGAAAGTGGAATAATGGCACCATAACAGTTAGTACAGAAAAGGCCCATAGTCTGAAACTGTAATGATGACAAGACCATTTACTGCTCGTGTCTAAACCTTTCTCTTTTTTTTTTTAATTATAATTTTTGCTAGTGTATTTACCCAACATTGCCCAGGGTTTTTATTTTCCTCTTACGAACTCACCAAACTGTCTTCTCCATTTTCTGTAACTTTGCTCCATATTTTCCAATGCAATTTGTATTCAGAGTTATTTACATAAACAGTTTGGGTTCCTGAGGGAGTACACTCTCTTCTTTCTTGTTGCTAGGCCTCATCTCCATAGCAACAGGCCTATTCCAGTACCTGTAACTTATCCCCATATTCCCCAATCCAATCTGTATTCAGAGTTATTAACATACAGAAGTTGGGTTCCTGAGGGAATGCACTGTCCTCCTCCTTGTTGCTAGGCCTTGTCTCCATAGCAACAGGCCTATTCCAGTACCTGTAACTCCATAGCAACTGACCTGAGGCCCAAGAGCTCTCTGGCTGAGAATTCTAAAGGCCTCTCCCTAAACGGCCAGCCCCAGGATTCCATAGTCAGCAGACAAACCCACAGACAAACATTCACTTTTATATAGTAGATATATCACATATTTCACCATTACAATATGAAACAGTAGTTTTACATACTCTTTTTGCCTGAAATATATTATATATATATATATATATATATATATAGGATTTGTAATATTAGCATTTCTATATATTGCATATTTTGTAATCCTATCTACCCTCCCCCATTCCAATTACAGACATATTTTGTTCCCTGTTCCTTCTTCCCCCACCCCTAAGCTTCCTTCTACAATTTCCTCTTCCCTCACCCCTCTATGTGCCTATTAATATCCTTATATCGCTCTGTCACAGAATCATAGAATCTTAGAAATGTAGAGTTGGAAGAGACCACACAGGCCATCCAGTCCAACCCCCTGCCATGCAGGAACACCCTCAAAGCACTCCCGACAGATGACCATCAAGCCTCTGCTTAAAAACCTCCAAGGAAGGAGACTCCACTACACTCCGAGGCAGCACATTCCACTGCCGGACAGCCCTGACTGTCAGGAAGTTCTTCCTGAGGTTCAGGTGGAATCTCCTTTCCTGCAGCTTGAATCCATTGCTCCTTGTCCTGGTCTCTGGAGCAGCAGAAAACAAGCCCTCTCCTCCCTCTATAAGGCATCCCTTCAAATATTTAAACATGACTATCATATCCCCTCTTAACCTTCTCTTCTGCAGACTAAACATACCCAGCTCTCTAAGTCTGTCCTCATAGGGCATGGCTTCCAGGCCTCTCACCATTTTGGTCGCCCTCCTTTGGACTTGCTCCAGCTTGACCATGTCCTTCTTGAATTGGGGTGCCCAGAACTGGACACAGTATTCAAGATGGGGTCTAACCAAAGCAAAGTAGAGTGGTACCAGTACCTCCCTCGATCTAGACACCATACTCCTATTGATGCAGCTGAGAATTGCATTGGCTTTCTTGGCTGCCGCATCACACTGCTGACTCATGTTCAGCTCGTCGTCTATGAAGACTCCTGGATCCCTTTCATATGTACTGCTATCCAGCCACGTGTCCCCCATCCTATATTTCTGTATTCCATTTTTTCTACCTAAGTGTAGGACCTTACACTTCTCTCTGTTGAATTTCATTTTGTTAGCCTTGGCCCAGCTCTGCAATCTATCCAGGTCATTTTGAATTTTGATCCTGTCCTCTGGCGTACTAGCAACCCCTCCCAATTTGGTGTCATCTGCAAATTTGATGAGCATGCCCTCTATTCCTTCATCCAAGTCGTTGATGAAGATATTGAACAGCACTGGGCCCAGGACAGAACCCTGTGGCACCCCGCTAGTCACTTCTCTCCAGGATGAAAAGGAGCCATTCGTGATCACCCTTTGGGTTCGGTCAGTCAACCAATTACAAATCCAACTAACAGTAGCCCTGTCCAGCCCACATTTTACTAGCTTCTTCGCAAGAATGTGATGGGGGACTTTGTCAAAGGCCTTACTGAAATCAAGATATGCTACATCCACAGCATTCCCTTCATCTATCAAGCTAGTAACTCTATCATAAAAAGAGATAAGATTAGTCTGGCATGACTTATTTTTGAGAATTCCATGTTGACTTCTTGTGATTACCGCGTTGCTTTCTAAATGATTAGAAACTGACTGCTTAATGATCTGCTCCAGGATCTTTCTGGGTACTGATGTCAGGCTGACTGGGCGATAATTATTTGGGTCCTCTTTTTTCCCTTCTTGAAGATGGGGACAACATTTGCTCTCTGCCAGTCTTTTGGAACGTCTCCTGTCCTCCCAAGATTTCTCAAGGATTATAGCAAGCGGTTCCGAAATGACCTCTGCCAGCTCTTTTAATATCCTAGGATGCTGTTCGTCTGGCCCTGGAGACTTGAATTCATCCAGTATGGCCAGGTATTTCTGTACCACCTCTCTACCAATTATGTGCCTCATTTCCCCTGCTTCCTCCCCTGCTCCCCAACCGCTAGGTTGAGTGCTTGTATCCTTCTGGGAAAAAACTGAGGCAAAGAAGGTGTTAAGTAGTTCTGCCTTTTCTCTTCCCCCTGTGAGTTATTCGCCATCTTCTCTGCGCAGCGACCCTATCGTCTCCTTCTTTTTCCTTTTGCTGTGGACATATTTAAAAAAGCCCTTTTTATTGTTTTTAATGTCTCTGGCCAGCCTAAGTTCGTTCTGTGCTTTAGCCTTTCTGACCTCCTCCCTACATCTCCTGGCTACTTGCTTAAATTCTTCTTTGGTGGTTTCCCCTTTCTTCCATTTCCTATACATGTTTCTCTTAACACTTAGCTCAGCTGAGAGTTCTTTAGTCAACCATTCTGGTTTCTTCAGATGCCTTCCATTTTTCCTCCTTATTGGCACTGTTTTAGACTGTGCCTTCAGTATCTCCTTTTTAAGGAACTCCCATGCCTCCTGAACTCCTTTCCCTTTCACTATTCTTGACCACGGAATTCCAGCCAGCAGCTCCCTAAGTTTACAGAAGTCTGCTTTTTTAAAATCTAAGATGAGTGTCTGGCTACACTTATCTTCTCCTTCCCACTGAATGCCAAATTCCAGTAGGGCATGGTCATTCCCCCCTAAAGATCCAACCACTTCTACCTCATTAACAAGGTCATCCCTGTTGGTCAGGATCAGATCTAGAATATTTGATCCCCTTGTGGCCTCTTCCACCTTCTGGAGCATGAAGTTGTCTGCAAGACAAGCAAGAAACTTGCTGGACCTTGCTGTCTTGGCAGAGTTTGACTGCCAGCATATATCCGGGTAATTGAAATCTCCTATTATTACTGTATCTCTCCTCTTTGAATGTGCAGTCATTTGGTTGAGGAAGGCGTCATCAAAGTCCTCAGCCTGGGTTGGAGGTCAGTAGTAAACCCCCACCAGAATATCCCTATTGTTTCTCGCTGCCTTAATTCTTACCCTAATGCTCTCGACCTGGCTTTCTGAGTTTAAGTCCTGGGTCTCTTCACAGGTGAAAACATCCTTGACATACAAGGCTACTCCTCCTCCTTTCTTGTTTGGTCTATTTTTACTAAATAGGCTATACTCCTATATTCCAGTCATGAGACTCATCCCACCAGGTCTCAGTGATGCCTATCAAATCATATTTATTTTGTTGTACTAGGAGTTCAAGTTCATCCTGCTTGTTTCCCATACTCCGTGCATTAGTGTAGAGACACTTAAGTCCCCGGGCCCTTCCTGCAAGTCCTGTACTATTGTTTCTACTCCTCCCACCATTGGCCGCTTGTACTGCTTGTCCAGTATCATTTGGGCCTTTTCCCCCTGCACTCGCCAAGTCCTTGCCCTGAATAATATTGTCTCCCTCCCCGGTGCAAGTTAGTTTAAAGACCTCTTAATCCTCCTTGCGAGACTGTTTGCAAAAACATTCCTGCCAAGTTTTGTGAGGTGCAGCCCATCACTTGCCAGAAGCTCACGTTCATGGAAATTCAGGCCATGTTCCAAAAACCCAAACCGTTGCCGGTGGCACCACATGCAGAGCCAGTTGTTGACCTCTGCTATTGCCCTATCCCTACGTGCGCCATATACTTGAACAAGGAGAAGAGACGAAATGACCTGCGCACCAAGGTCCTTAAGCTTCGTCCCCATAAGCTCGTAGTCCTTTGCGATGTGGTAAAAGCTGCTCCTCGCAGTGTCATTGGTTCCGACATGAACCAAAATGAGGGGCTTATGGTCAGTGGGTTTGACCAGCCTGGTTAGCCTCTCCGTTATGTGGTGGATCCTGGCCCCTGGAAGACAACAGATCTCTCGATTGAGCTTGTCCGGTTTGCAAATTGCCGTTTCGGTTCCTCTGAGCAAAGAGTCCCCAACAACCGGGACTCACCTCCTCTGAGACTTGTCCTGGGCTCCTCGACGAGTACTACTAGGACTGCCTGGGCATTCTGTTGAGGCTGAGAGCGTTGATCTAGTTCCTGTTGCCGAAGTTGGATTCCTTCATGTTGACATTCTGTTCCCTCTGCGTGGTGCTCCTCATTGTTCGTAAGGCCAAATACTTTGAAACGATTGTGTAGGTTAAGAGTCTCTGTTACCTTCCTGGTCCTTTTACTCCTCCATGTGACATTTGCCCAAGCCTCCGTTTCCTGGCACAGTGTGCTGACTTCCTGATCTAGCAGCTCCTCCATGCATTCGGTCTTCCGGTAGGTCTTCTCTGCCCTATCCAAAAACTCCTCCGCTTCCCTGATAAGGTGGAGATCAGAAACTCGTGCCTCCAGCTGTCGAACCTTCTCCTCCAAGAAGGTGACCAGCTGGCACTTGGTGCAGGTGTACCCGAGAACATCTTGTGGCAAGAAAAGGAACATCCCACAAGTGTTACAGGTGACCGTGGCAGCTCCCTCACCTTCCATCCTTAAAACTACAGAGAGTAGTACAGGATGCAGTTCTAAAAAGAATAACTGGGCTTTCTTTCTGAAATTCAGCTGTATAAGCTGTGTCCGCTCTACCGATTGCCAAGGGTTAAACTTGGAGGATTGAAGTAGAAGACTTTAAGTGCGCATGCCGAAGGCGCTTGCCATTGGGAGCTCCTAATAAGGCTCCTCCCCCCTAGCTGACTCCTCCCCCTGGTTAGTCAGACTGTGTGCTCAGGCAGAGCACATGGCCAGCACAAAAACAAGCAAACAAACAGACAAACAAACACAGCCCCACAAGCCTGTAAACACACCTGGTTTAGGATGTCTTCACAGACCCAGCTCTCCTCTGCTCTCTCCTCTGGGAAATGAGCTAGAGGGCCATTGGGAGCTCCTAATAAGGCTCCTCCCCCAGCTGGCTCCTCCCCCCAGCTGTCTCCTCCACCTGGTTAGTGAGACCATGTGCTCAGGCAGAGCACACGGCCAGCACAAAAACAAGCAAACAGACAAACAAATATAGCCCCAGAAGCCTGTAAACACACCTGGTCTAGGATGTCTTCACAGACCCAGCTCTCCTCTGCTCTTTCCTCTGGGAAATGAGCTAGAGGGCCATTGGGAGCTCCTAATAAGGCTCCTCCCCCCTAGCTGACTCCTCCCTCTGGTTAGTCAGACCGTGTGCTCAGGCAGAGCACATGGCCAGCACAAAAACAAACAAACAAACAGACAGACAAACAAACACAACCCCACAAGCCTGTAAACACACCTGGTCTAGGATGTCTTCACAGACCGAGCTCTCCTCTGCTCTCTCCTCTGGGAAAATGTCCTTAAGTCCAAATTGATTTTAGGTATTTTTTACAGTTTGTAAAATATTCCTTTGTTGTTGTATGCTTAGATTTATCTTGGGATTATATTTAAAGTTATCTAATATCTAAATACACATTTATATGTTATTTCCTATTCTGATTCCCACTCTTAATATAAAGCTACTATACAAAATCTTATCTTGTTATCTAGACTATTTGTGGTATTTAATTTCATTTTCTCATTCTATAACTGGTCACCAATTCCTTTCTAACTGTTGAATTGAAGCTCCTTTCATCAAACTTGATAACTTCTCCATTTTGAGGATATCTGATTTTTATCTTCCACTCATCCATACAGAGCTCTGCTTTTTTCCTTCCAGTGTTGTGCTTAGTACAATCTTGCTGCTATGATTAAATATAGTATTATCTTCTTCTTCGCTCTCAACTCTTCTTGTCTTCTGATTATATTTAGTAGGTACGTTTCTGGAGTCATTTCATATTTTATATCCGTGATCCTTGTAATTTTGTCGTGTCTTTTTTCCCAGTATTTCTTAGCAGTTTGACATGACCACCACATGTGGAAATGTGTTCCCATCACAGTTACACATTCCAACACAGACCATTTCCCTTGTGTGTTACCTTCTTGAGTTTCTGGAGGTCATGTACTATTGGTACATCCTCTTATAGAATTTCTCTCTCAGACTCAAACATAAAGCAAATTCTATCTCTTCAGTCCATGCCCTTTCCTATTTTTCTAATTCTGTGATGTGTCTGATGTTTTATGCCCATTTTATCATGGAATCCTTGATCTGTTCTTGCTCCATTTTGCTTTCCAGTAATATTTTATATAGTTTTGAAATTGGTTTTGTTTGATCCTTCAACAATATTTCATCCAACTTGTTCTCCTCTTCTTCAAAACTGATAAGTTTACTATCCATTTTAAATCTTTCCTTTATTTGTCCATATGGAAACCAGTTCAGTTCAATGTTTTGATTTCTTAGTTCCTCTCTAGTCTTCAACACTGATTTTCTGTCTTCCCATTTAATCAAGTCTTTGTATCTTAACAATTCTCCGATTTTGTTTCAGTTATTTTAAAACTTCTTGTGATGAGGTCCACATTGGTAATTTATTACAGAATTTTATATTAATGGTCTGGCAAACTTTTCTTAAAGATCTCTTGATAGAATGGTCTTTGAAATTTCTATTTACATCCATTTTTTTGAACATGCCAGCCAAATCTAATACTAAATCCTTCTAGATCTAGTAATTTGTTATTCTTCGAGTGTATCCAATTCTTTATCCATTCTAAACAACAGGCTTTGTAGTATACTTTCAAATGGGGCAATCTGAATCCACCTCTTTCTTGCCTGCCTTGTAGTGTTTTCAATTTTATTTTTGGTTTTCTTCCTGTCCAAATAAACGATAATTCCTCTTTCCAATTCATGAAGAGTTTTTTGTTAATTATTATTGGGAGATTATGAAATAGAAACATAAGCTTTGGTAGTACATCCATTTTTATCGTGTTAATGTATCCTAGTAATGAAAGATAGAATTTATTCCATTTTTGTAAATCAATCTTTATCTGATTCCAAATTTTCTGACAGTTAATCTAATATAGTTCTGACTTCTTCTTAGTAATATAAATTCCTAAATATTTAATTTTCTTGTCTATATAGAAATCAGAAATCTCCTTCAATTCTTCTTCTTTTTTTGACATGTTCATTGTCAATATCGATGACTTGTCTTTGTTCACTTTAAAACCGGCTACTCAACCACATTCTTTAAGTATTTCTAAGAGCCTAGAGAGGGAGTTTTTTTGGATCTTCTAGAATAATACCATATCATTTGCAAAAGCTTTACGTTTTTGCTCATTCTTCTTTACTTCAACCCCTTTTATTTGGTCTACCTCTCTAATTTTATTATTTAGAATCTCCAACGAAGAGAATAATGAAGAGGAGGAGGGGAGAGTGGGCAACCTTGTCTCACCCCTTTCGATATTTCAGACTGGTTCGTTCTTTCCTCATTAATTATCAAATTAGCTCTTTGATCTTGATAAATAATTTCTATCCACTCTTTAAATTTCTCCCTGTAACCAAGTTCTTCCATGTTTTTTTTTCCTCGTAAGCCTCCATGAAGTGTTATCAAAAGGCATCGAGGAACACCATTGCTAATTTTTTTCACCTGTTTTTCCCGCCCCCTGGGTCTAAACCTTTCAATGGTTTCAACAGGGGTGTCATAATCTAAATGTTTGTAACTCATTTATATGCCTCTGATGGTATTCTTTAGCACTGGACAGAATACTGACTGTATAGTACCTTCATTTATATCAAAAGAAAAGCCAACTCATCGTTTTACTAATGTAGAAAAGAGTATTTTGTAAAAAAAAGATTTTGCATCTTCAGGCAGGTCATTGTGGCCTAGATCATATATACATTCTTATCACTTGATTGTACTACTAAATGCTAAGTTGCATATATATGGAAATAGGCTTTTGATAGCTGGCATGGTTTAGTGGTTTGAGGGTTGGACTACAACTCTGGAAACTAGCATTCAAATTCTTGCTTGGCCGTGAAAACCCACGGGTGACCTTGGGCAAGTCACATTCTCTCAGCCTTAGAGGAAGGCAAAGGCAAACCCCCTCTGAACAAATCTTGCCAAGAAAACTTCCAGAGTTGCCTTAGGGTTGCCCTTTGTCACAGATGACTTGGAGGCATGCAACAACAAAAGCAACAAAGAAGCTTTCATAGCTATATGTATGGAAATAGGCTTTTGTAGCTTTTAAGATACCATGCTTCAGTATAGTTCATTCATTCAATCAGCTGCTGTCCAGCAATGTAGTGAGGAAAGTGAGGAAGGATCGAGTTATGTATATTTTAAGTGGTATAATAGTGGCAATCCATAAAGAGGGTCAGGACCCATGAAAATGAAATCATGTAGATCTGTTTTGCTAGCAAACTTGGATGACAAAACAAAGGAAGTACTTTGGATTGTTATCTGACCTAGAAGATCCAGCCTTGTATTTTGATGCCCAAGTGGCATTCAAAGCATGAAGCACCTTTCATCAGCTGAAGCTAATGTGCCAAGTACATATGTTTTTGTATTAAACCATGCCTTGATAATATCTTGTTTGGCTTTAATCTGAAATAAACACTAGCTTAATTTATTTCAAGTTCTGCTACTCTGCTGTTTCTTTTATTGTTTGTGGAGAGTTATGGTTAGAATGATGTTAGATGCCTTCTCTCGGGTAAATTGGTGAGGCCACATATAAAAACAGAAGAAGAACCTTGGTGAATCAGACTAAAGACCATTGTAGACCATCGCTGTCCAGTACGAACAACCAGATGCTTATGGCAAACCCACAGACAGGACATTAGCACAATATTATTATTATTATTATTATTATTATTATTATTATTATTATTATTATTATTAGTGGTAGTAGTAATAATAATAGTAAAATTACTTCTATCAAGTAAATTGATAACTCCATGTGTAAAAACATAAGAATAGCTTCGGTGAATCATTGCAGTCCATCATTTTCCTGTATGAACTGCCAAATGTCTGTGGAAAACCAACAGTTCATTTCCCCCCAACACTCCAGAGCTTCTCTAGATTTCTCTTTGATGATCTGGTAATTTCCCTTGTGTATGTGTGTTACCACAGTTACGATATGTCTGGTGAGAGCACTAGATATTGCTTGATATCAAATAATTTGGCCTTTACTTGACCTTTCTCTGCCACCCTGCTTCACGTGTTTGCAGAGGTCCACTGGACAAGCACGTAATAGGCACGACCATTAATGGTTGTACATTCCAAACTCCATTTAGGCAGGCAGCTTAATGCCTCTCCATTGCTTTAGAGACCACTCCTTCTTGCAAACCAGCCTTGCTCAGCGCGACTTTACAAAGACGCACAGCCGAATGCTGAGCCATTCCTTTATGTTGGGCCATTTGCATACTGGCCATACTATTGTCATCCAGCGCTAAGCTCATCATGTAAAACCTGACCTTTTCCAACGCCTTTGTCCCGTTCTAAATCTCCTTTGTTCTCACCGAGCATGGCATGACCTGTAGGTAAAATCCACCCCAATAAAAAAAACCCAATTCCAAGCCTTCCTCGGATCGCCTTGGACTTCCATCTAGCCTTGCTGCCGCTCTGTCGTGTTAGTGTATGTCGTGTCTTTCATGTTGTTTGTCCATAATAAAAATATTATTTGTTACTTTAAAGCTGTCTGACTGCTCTTCTGACCTGACGCTGTATACATAGGGTAAAAGATCCTAGCTAAAAGTTACCCTGCCTCTCATTAGCTTAAGAGAGTGCTCGAGTCTAATTTCCCCCATCTTGTGTTTTTATTTGGTAATTTGGGCGCCCCTCCCAGGACCCCCATCATACAGGGTGACGTGTGTGTTAGCTAAGTTCACTTTGAGCACTCATTAAGGCCAAGACTTGGACAAAACTAAACAGAAACAGAAACTCAGAAGCACAACCCCAAAATATGTGGAATTTCATTTTTCACTTCAAGTGAAAGAAGGACTTCTGAAGGGAACGGAATTTGATTTATAATAAATGCAACTATTAGAAACTAGGAATTTTTATACTGCAGATCAGGTAATTAGCATTTCTATATATGGCCAGGTTTTCATCTGAGACAAGGGATATGTTTGCTTCACTGTCTGAAGCAACGAGAGTCTCACCTCTCAGAGTCTCACATCAGTTGATCGTCAAGAATATGGACCTGTTCCTTCAGGAGAACTTACAGCTCCTTCCTGCGTAGTCAAAGGCAGTGCCATTTCACCTGTAGCTTGGCCTGATTTGCCTGGCTAGAGCTTCTGCATGCAGGCATTTATTCAGTGACATACCTCTGCTCTTGGGAAAGGAGAAAAACAAATAGTGTCATAAGCATTCTGATGGTACCACACTCACATTTTGGGCAATCTTTCCCTGAAGTTGTCATACAGATCTTAAAAGTTTAGATGGGTAATATTGAATTCTGCAGTATTCTAAAGACCCTGAACCAGAGCAGTGGCTATCCACTGTTACTCAGTTTTATGTTATTTTGCAGGAGCTCCAATCCTACTTATATAGTCTTGTAAGTAAGATTGGAACTACTGCAAAACAGCATGTTCTAGCTCTAAGTCAGCATTCTGTCTTGTGGTAAGTTTGTGTTGATGGCTTGCTAGAAGTATAAGTAAGACCATACCATTTGCCTTACTTCGTGCAAATTTATTTTACCAGTTCTGTCTTCCAGTATGGTCTCTCCTCCAAACACTGGCTTGAGCCTGACTGATGTGGGTGAGATAATCACTGTCTTCTGAGAGTTGCTGAAACAAATTACATAGGTGTTCTGATGTTATGCTTTACCTCATTAAAACCACTACATTGTTTACTTTTGAAATTGATGTTTACAAACTGGTAATGTACATGTTTTCAGCATAGAATTTAAAAAAAAACATCCTGAGCTACTAACTGAAAGCCCACATGGAAAAAGTCTACTAGTATTAGTCATTTGTTGATCCAAACACCTGTGATCAAACTTTAGGATGGTTGTAAAATTCTTGCTGAGTTATTAGGAGCTCCCTTGTCCCACATCAGACCAGTATGTCCATCTAGTTTAATCTGCAGTCACTCTCCAGAGTTTCAGACAGATATCTTTGCAAGCCCTACCCAGGAAATTAAAGGTAGGACCAGCTACTGAGCTACTAAGCCACCTGCCCCTTTCTCTAATTGAATCTCCCTTCTCTTGAATTATTATTTTGCTTAGGTGGGTTATATTTGGACCTTTAAAAAAAATCTCTTTTGAGGGGGAAATCACTGTACCATATTTTACAATCTTGTTTAGAGGAAGGGATTCACATCCCCTATGAATGCATCACAGTTTGTCACATGCTGTAGACTGGTGGAGAGGGAAACATTCTTGCCTCGCTGAATCCCTGGGTGCTGTACTTTATCTCTCAGATTATTGGGGAAAGGGCTTTGGGGGACACACTGCCAGAGCATCACTTAGAAATGTGGGACATTTCTTTTCAGTGTACCAAAAAGATTTTTACACACTATTTGCAATTACCAGAATCAATTTTTTTAACAAAAATAATGGGGGATAGTTTGTAACCCTAGGAGTCTTCCCTGTGTCTTGAATGGGGCCTGTGCATCTCAGTTGTCTCAAGGAATGCTGGGATCATGCACTTGGGCTTTTTCCAGTCTTATCCTTACTGTTCTAATGTGATGGACGCTATTGTTGTTGGTTTTTGTTCTTCCCAATAGCTGATATAATATTAAAGCCTAAAGTCATGCTGGGAATAGTGATCTTTACTTTGTTTCTCATAATGGGAGATGGATCAAACTCAGTTTATATGCTGAGAGGATCCAGAGAAAGAAATTTTTGTCCCCTGTTGCTACTTATAATGGGGTCAGGTTCCTCTGATTTGGGCAAGGCAGGATTTCATGTCCTGGTTGATATCATATCACTCTGAAGGATCAAGTATGTATGTGACCAGCAGTGGCAATTGAGTTCTGATATTCATGTGTTCCTAGAGAGCAGTGACTTTATTATATAATATATGCCACCAAAATGTTGCAGATTGGTGACATTAATACATTTGGGGCTTTACTCAGAAAAGTTACCTTTGGGGGGCTACAGATATTATTTGGAAGCTAAATCAAGTTCAGGAAATTGCATTATAATTACTAATGAGATAATGTCATATGTATGATCCTTTTATTAAGGATGTGGCCCAGGTGAATTGGCTATCCAATATCCAGTCTCAGTTTAAAGCTTTATAGTGCTAGGCCTGGGGAGAAGATTTCTTTCTGATATTAGCTTCTCAGTGAGCTCCAGGATGACCCACTCAGGTTCTACCCACAAGGCAAATTAGATTCTTAGAGCACTGGTGCCTTCACCAAAGCACTATAATCTGGAAATTGATTTCCCATTGTGATTCACCAGGTTGAATTTCTTTATTTTCAGGTCCTAATACTATGACCTAAATCAAATCAACTAGAATTGACCACTGCATCAATGGGAATTTAGTAGTCAGCATTTATGTATGTTCCATTAGTTCATTGGGTGTACTCTAATTAGCGGTAGCAGTTGGATTTAGGTCTGTGTCTGTTATCAGGCCTTTGAAATACATTACAGCACTGTTTGGCGTTTGACCTCTGCTGTGTATCTTGGTGGCCTTATTAAAGATTATTGATATGGGTCCTCTCCTCTCCTTCTGATGTTCTTATGATAAATTTTCTCCTTTTTTATGGACACTTGGCAAGTGGTATATACAAGACATAAATAAATAAGGAGTATAAATCAGAAACACTTTAATAATATCAGTGACTGTGGTTAATGCTTGACTTTTATTTGAAATGTATGCTTAGACACTATTTCCTTTGTGAAGATTAACCCAAGAGAACAAAATAATGTGAGTCTGGTTTTACTGACCTTCCTGTGAGTACTTTTTTTTTCTTTTTCAGACTTCAACAACCTTTTCCTAACACTTTACTAGATATACAGAATATCCAGGTGTGCAAGAGCTTTAGGCATGATTATGGATCACGCTTCACACTGGCAATTCTTAATACTAAGCAGCCCGTGGAAAAAGTTAGTTATGTAAATAGACTTAGACAGTGAAATTTCAGAGACAGATTTCTCAAAAGGCAGCATTTTTAAACTTGTTAGCTCCAGGAAACTTTCCCCCATTAGTTTAGTTTGCTCATCATGCTAAACCAAGGAACCACAGGAACTCTGGCTTACTGTTAATGAGCAACATGCTGATGCACATGGCCTAGTCAATCCTGCTTGCAGTAGGAGTGACAAAACACACAAGGCATGCCCTCCGACATTTCACAGTTGAAAATCAGGACACATGTGGCTGAGTGACAGCAGTGTGTGGTCAAAATGGCAAAAGGTACTGAGAAAGACCACACACTCTAGGTGAGGCTGCAGCAGTTTACTTTTGCCTGAGTCAACAAGAAAGGGCAAGATCCTCTCCTCTCCTCTCCTCTCCTCTCCTCTCCTCTCCTCTCCTCTCCTCTCCTGCTGGCTTAACAAAGTGCAAACTGTTTTTGCACTTTGAACTCAGTTTCCAGCAACTCGAAGCCAACCCAAAGGAAAAGGGAAAGGAGAAAAGAGAAGTTGGAACATTTAAAATGGCTGAAAAGGTGGGATAGCAGATGATTAACTGGGACCATCCCTAATTGGGACAGTTGGGGCATGTGACAAGCAATCTTCTGTCCGTGGTTTGCATTGTGATCAAGGAAACACCTCTCTGGCTTGTTTCATTCTCAACAAGCTAGAGAATTAACTCTAAAACAAACTCTACATTGTTTTTCTAATTTATCAGGGAAAATACAGGCCAGAGAGCTGGCTCCTGAGCAGATTATTGCCACGTTATATAATAAACAAGCCACAGATGGGCTTGTTTAGCCCTTTCTGTTACAAGCAGGGTGATGTGCCAACATGCATGAGCACATTGGCTCATCCTTTAAAGGCCAGAATCATGTTGAATTCTGGCTTGTTGTGATGACTGAATATAATCACTGGCTGTTGTGCATTGTAAAGATTCAATACATAGTTTATGTTCCACAAACAGTTCATGCAGACTGCTTGCTATGCCAGTTGGCTCTTATCCATACACACTAAGGGCCTTTCGACACTACACTGTTATAGTGCTATGATTCCATTATGGAATCTTATGGAAGGCTATGGAATCTTGGGGTTTGCCATTTAGGGAGAGGCATTGAGAATTCTCAGCCAGAGAGCTCTTTGGCCTCAGTAAACTACAAACCCCAGGATTCCACAGGATGTTGAAAATGGAATAATAGCACTATAACAGTATAGCATGGAAAGGCCCTAAGACAGTACAGTGTGGCTATAATATTCAAGGATATTCCTTCATTGCAAGAATGGATCATATTGAGCAAATTAACTTTTAAGGAAACTTTTCTCTGCTCACTGATATTCATACTGAGTAACCTTTGCTGAATTTCTGAGGAATCCTTCAGAACTTGTAAAAAAAAACTGAGCTAGGATTTTAAGAGACAGATGAATAAAATTAGCATCTCTAGGGGTTAAAGTATAATGCATTCTGTGACAGTGTAATAGATTAAATTAGATTGTTTTGTTTTATGCTACATCCAACTTCAGTGGATAGCCTCTCCAAAAGACATAACCCTAGATTAAGTGAGGTGCCAGAAGAAGCAGTCATCAGAAATGGATTGAAGGCTATTTAAATTCTTTTCAACCAAAAATTGTACCTTTCCAGAATCAACCCACCCACAAACCTTATACTGTATATACTTAGGTGTAAATATAAAGAATTTAGTAAAAAAATTGAGTCAAAAAGCCTGTTGACTTATCCAAGGGTCAGTGTACATACCGTACCTTAACTCTTACCAAAAAAAGAACCATCCTGTTTTCTGAGTAGAGTGGTGAAAGGCGAAAGCTTATTCTGTCCTGGGAGAATCTAAAAGAAACACTGATCATCTCTACTCTCTCCACTGCGATGCCACTTCTGGCCTTTTTGAATGCTTGGGTGAGAAAATGGTGCTCTCCTTCAAAGGAGCACTGAGATATTAGAGGAGGTCAGTGCTTCTTTTAGGCCCTCCCAGGATGAAATAAGCTCTTACCTTTCACCACTCAGAAAAGAGGATAGTTCCTTTTTTTGATAAGAGTTAATGCTATATCCTAACTTTTTATTAAAAAAAGGAATCATCTCCTTCTCTGAGTAAATTGCAAAAGGCCTTTTTGAATGCTTGAGCGGGAAAATGGCAGTGGTAGCAGGCAGGACAGTGGGTCCCCTGAAGCAGCACTGGCGCTTTCCCCTCTCCAATGAATAACCCTCAACCTATCCACATGTCAGATCAATATCTATAATTTTGGTCCCCAAACCTGCCCTCAACTTACACATGAGGCCAGCTTATACATGAGTATATATGGTAAGTTTCAAGTGGGAAGAAGTCTCATTTATTAGGTAGCATCTATGTCAGAAAGGATTATATTTTTGAGAGAGAACAAAATTTCATTTATCTAATTAGCTTGGTATGTAAAAAATTTGTTTTAGAAGGAGATACTGATTTAGAAGGGGATATGGAAGTTTTTTCCTTTGAAATGCAAGTATTACTCTATTCTCAAACTGTAATATAAATAGTCATCTTAGAGGGAAAAGAATCTGTTTAGTTCCTATCCGCTAGCACAAGAAGAAGTCATCTGTGATCTGTAGGAAAGCCTCCCCACACCAGCGCTTACAGTTATATTCATGACCAGTCAAGTTATTCCAACTAGATCAAGTTGTACTAACTAAATAATAAGAATAGATCTTCAAGATCAGGGTTGCTGCATGTTGTACCCACATGCTGTGGCAGCAGTTAAAAAATTCTTGAATGTAAGATCTTCCTTGATTTGAGGGAAAGGGGGATGGTTCTGAGTTTTTATTCTCTACAGTTCTCATTTTCAATAAGATGAGGACTATTTTTGGTAAGTTGGGCCCATGAGTGTTTGGTCAGACCACTATGTGTAGCCAAAAATGCATATTTGTATTTGTGCTATATACTTTTTTCCTCACCGGGGTTCCAAATTCTTAACAAATTCCCAACAGTAAGTGCAGGAAGGTATTTCATGTAAAGGGCTCAGGAAAGGGAATTGTTGCAATGGGTCCTCATATTGCTGTACACAATATTTTACTGTACACTGCCCAATAATCTTGTTCCTTGCTGATGTAACTCTGCAGTGAATAAGCAGTGTTGGTGTAGGCGGCAACAAACAAAATAGTGTGTGGGGGGAGCAGAGACGGTTGGGGCCTGAGAGCTGGTTTCATATTCATGCCTCATCTGGCCAGGTTCAGAGCTTACCTGAAGCTGTGTGGCTAGCCTGATCGATATCTCAGTGGGAATACTGAGGCAAAGAAAAAGGTCACACCAATTAATTTATTTGGAATCTGGTACTCAGATCATGTTCTCCTGAAATCAGGTTCTGTACTAGAATATTACTACCTTCTTGTCCTTTTGGATTATTCCTGTCTTGTCTTGTAATAATTTTGTGTCTGTCTGAATTATTAAAGATGAAATGTAGCAGATCTTGCATTCTGTCTAGAGCAGAAATAAATAAAAAAAATAAAAATACATATATTAAGTTGTCATGTTCAGTAGGATGAACACCTCAATCTAGGTGTAATTTGATGACAAAAGTAAAGTAGAAATATGTAAGGGCTGGATTCTGCCAATCTTTTTTGACAAAATAGCAACCTTTGCGTATGCCTTTTTCTCATTCCCATGGGTTCAGTTCATGGAGATACTTTTCAGCCTAAGCAGGAATGTCAGAAACTTGGACAAAGTAGAAGGTTTTGATTATAATTTATACATGCGTTTGTTGGAATAGAAGCGCCTATCCCTTGCCCTAGGCCCTACTTTGACATCTGTGACTTGATATCAGGTGCTATTCTGAAATATAACCTAATAGCACCATAGATTGCTCTCGCTGTCTTCTCACTCCCACTCCTTCCCTTTAACCATTTAATTCCATCAAGTTGAGACAGCTCAGTGACTCCAAAGGTTTGTGCAATCTTCTGGAATGCCCCCCTGATCTTTTCATCAAATCCTTGTTGTGCTATAGAAGATCAGCTGAGGCATGGTTGGGGAAATTAATTAAATTCCAGGTAGCTAGGTGGGAACTGGGGACATCACTGGCCCCTGGAATAATATCCTGCCAGCTATCTTTACCCTTCTCAGCTTTTGTATTGCCTGTGCTTTGTTGTAGTGGCTGCCTAAGCCCCAAACCTGGCCCAGACCGAGGACTTTGTAGAACTCTGTTTAGTTTTTAAATAAAATCAATCCCAAGTAGCCATGAAGAACTCAGTGAGTACTTTTATATGCTAAACCTCCTCTGATGCTAGGGGAATGGGATGGCATGGAGCACTAGGGAAGTTATGGCACATAGTTGCTGGGCTGAATCTGACTTGGTGAGTCACAAGTTGTACAAGCCATGGGGTCTGTATCTGTGGCTATTTACCCCTTACTTCTTTCAGTGCCTTACTTCTTCCCAGACTCATAGCATTCTTGAATCTGAGGTTTTGAAGGCAAAATAAATAATATAATAAAGGCAAATTTCGTTAATGTGTATTTGACTACTGAAAATCTATTTTTTCCAGTACATTGTAATCATTAGCCTAGTCAAGACTAGTTGTGCTATTGGGCAGAGCATGGCAATTGCAGATGCTGGGGTAGGGGGGCTGTTGTCCCTAAGCCCATATACTGTTCCCCTCTTTTGAGAACCAGCTATGTATGTCATTCAGCCTGTCCCAGTTCCCTAAAATAACCCACTGTTTTCAGGTGAGATGGAGATTGCTATCCCATACCCAGTACTGAAATGAGATTCAACTAGTCAGCTGCTGAATGAGGAATAGGGACGGGGACACTGGCTTGTAATTTTACCACCTCACTATCCAAAGTGGATATTTCAAACTTCCATGAGTAGCCATGGACAAATATAACATCACCTTCAGCCGGCTGTTGTTCCCATCAAGTGGTATCTAGAATTGGATCTGGAGTTATTCAAGACTTGATGGACCCTTTTTAATTTCAAGAGCTGACAGTCTTAAATTCTGCATAAGCCCAAAACCTGGCCCAGACTGAGGACTTTGTAGAACTCTATTTAGTTTTTAAATGCTAGGCATGACATGTGATCAAGGGGGCTGAATTATACTGACTGTGTTATCTGGTTCAGTTTAAATCTCAATTGCAGCATGTTGGAGAACATAGGAGATATCTGAAAATTTTATTTGCTTAGCCCAGAACTGGCTCTGAGGTTGTTCAGGGCTTAATAAACCAAAAAACAAGACAAAAACACTTCTGTATTTACATCATGAATTTTGTATGAGACACTTTCTGTTCCCAAAGGTGTTGTATTGTTTTACTATCTCTGTAGGTCAAGTTGCTGGAATTGTAAGATTGCTTTTATTTACAGTGTTTTGAAACTCTCAACAAACAACTTGTTTTGTTTGGTTCTTATTCAGTCTGTTACTGGCTTATGCGTTTAAGTATTCTAGTCCCTTCCTTCCCTTTCCCTTTCCCTTTCCCTTTCTCCTTCCTTCCTTCCTTCCTTCCTTCCTTCCTTCCTTCCTTGGAATGTTGCATGTTTCACAGTGCAGGTGGGCACGCGCATAGATGAGCAGCTACCTTCTTATAGTCACTTCTAGATGACAGAGATATTTTGTTTGTTTTCTAGATTTATGAACAAGAGTGGAGGGCTCACCTTGCAGCACCAAGGTGGGAATTGTATTGCTCTCCACATATTTGTATGTCTGCCTGAAGTTGCAATTGGGTAACATCTGGAAGGCTGCATAATTGTTACTTCTATTTTTGTGAATGTCATTCCTGCTAGTGTGCTGGTGCTCATACATTTGTCTCTATGGGGCATCACATAGAGAGAAGCTGCCACCAGTTATCTGAAACTAGTACCTCAAGAGCCCCCATCTTCTTTCAGTAATTTTTCTAGCGCCCTGTTCTTTGGGCAAATAGGTAAACTGAGATAACTGTATAATCCTGTAATTAAGTGGCATTGTTTTTCCTTTGTCACTCTAGCACATGATAAAGATCTGATAGGACAAGATTTCTAAATGCAACTTGGAAAAGACGTTTTAAAGAACTGATGGCCAGGAGAGCCACTGAATGGCTTCTTTCAACATGTGGAATGCTAAGAGGCACATGTATGAACTGGGACAAGATTGGTTTACCAGTTAGGGCAGGTGGAGCAATTACCGTTAATTCTTTCATTCTTCTTCCTTCTCTTCCTTCACAACTTCAAGTGGTTACCTACTGTGACTGTTGCCTCCAGATAAGCAACATTAGAGGGTGTAAGGGACCATGTTAGTTGTCAAATACTCAATGGAATTCTAGGCAGATGTACTCACAAGTAAGTCTGAGTTCAGGGGGACTTTATTCTTATGTAAGCAAGTGTAAGATTGCAGCTTGGAGGACATATCCAGTGAAGTCAGGTGTGTGTGTGTGTGTGTGTGTGTGTAGAGTGTGAGAGAGAGAGAGAGAGAGAGAGAGAGAGATTTGGAGGTCATGAAACTGCTGTTCTTTTTCTTTGAAGTATGAAGAGAGACTTGACTCTCCATATATGTGTGTGTGTGTGTAGGATTTTGTTCCTCAAATTACCCCAACTCTGGGTTCAGAGAAGTGGATTTGTATGTTGTAGAAGGAGTCAGTGTGACATAGTGGTTTAAGCATTAGACTATGACTCTGGAGACCAGGGTTCAAATCCCTGTTCAGCTGTGGAAACCTAGTGGGTATCCTTGGGCAAGTCACACTCTCTCAGCCTCAGAGGAAGGCAAAGGCTCCCTGAACAAATCTAGCCAAAGAAGCCCTCTGTGATAGGTTCACCTTAGGTTTTCTGTAAGTCAGAAACAACTTGAAGGACACAGCAACAAGAACAATGTTGTAGAGGGGGCAGCAGATCAGTGATGCTGCCCATGCTTTGTGTGCTCATGGTTCCAGATTCAATTCTTAGTATTTCCAGGTAGAGGTTAAAAAATCTCCTGTCTGAAACCTTGGAAAACCAGTGCTAGTAACAACTAGATAGTTCTGATGGAATATAAAGCGGCTTCCTCTATTCCTATGCATCTCTGACTTTACCCTCCCCCATGAGCCACAGTGGGCACCAGTCAGCACTAACTAGGACTGTGTTATGGTGTATTTTATGCAGAGCAAAAGGTCTGACTTCATATTGCTCTTTTCAGAAAGAGACAAGGTCTATATTTACAGACTGGCTATTTCCTCAGTTCATTTCAAGGGGAGTGGTTACACAATAGAGGGCTATACTTTATTAGAAATTATATATTCAAGGCATCCAAACTGGAAAGCCAAATTATAGGACATTGTGATTGTGCTGATACTGTGCATATGAAAGATTCAATTATCCTTAAACTCTTAAGAAAGATGCTACAGTTATGATTAACTATAGTAAATAGAGTGCAATGAATTTAACACTTGTAATCCGCCACTGTATGTGTAAATAAGAGATGAGAAATCAAAATGTATGTAAAGATGGCTAATGTTAGTGTTAGGCAAAATATTTCTGTTGTACAATATTTAGGATTTGAGCTAAATGACAGATTCAGCCTGTGACCCTAAATGAATTTACCAGTGAATAAGTGGGGATGACTTCTGAGTAAAGGATTGTGCTGCAGTTTATATATGTGTTTTGTTGTGGTGGTAGTTGTTGGTGTATGTGTTGCTTTTAAGGATTTTCTTGGTTAACATGAACAATCTTGTGTTGAGGGGCAGCTTCTCTTTTCAAACTTTCCGTAAGAGTTTTTCAAAGCTTACATGCAAGAAGAGTATGGTCAAGTGCTACTAATTTTTTTAAGACACCCCATATGCCCCATCACAGATGGCCTGCATCCAAATCATTTAATTTATTTTTTAAAAGATACTCAGGGTTCTCTTGCGATGCTTTTACTTTGGGACAAAGACCTATATGACAAAACCCACTAAATGGCAAGGGGAGAAGAATACACACACTGGAAAATTCACACTTCTTAAACACTTTTCTCCTTGTGTGCAGGGCCAAAAGTAGAGAATGGAAATATTCAGAGATGGGTCAGCAGAATATTTAATCCATTTCTGTGACTGCTGCAAACTCTCCTGCAAACCACATCTACATTCACCCTCTACAAGCCTAACTGAAACAAAAGTGTATGTATGTTTCAAACAGAACTGGGAAGTTGAAACCAAATTGGATGGACTGGAATCCCCATCAGCCCCATCAATATAGCCAATGGTGATGTATGCTGGGAGTTGACCCCCCCCCAACCATACACAAATTGTAAAGAAAACTCAGCTGGGATGACATTTACTGAGCAGAGTTGGGACGAGGGAATGGCTGAATACCTAGTCCACACATTCCAATTCCCCCCTTCCCATACTTCTGTTTTCAATAAACACTTTTGGACAATTAGAGTATAATTATACATGTGCATGTTCTGAGTTCTGTGCTCTGACTTGAAGAGATGTGTTATAAAATTGTTTTGATAGTCTCTTGCTCCAATCTCTTGAAGCTGTTTATTTGCAATTCGTATTGCCGGCTACCTGACCTGTGAAAAGTGCAAGGGGACACAGAACTGTAAGGTACCTGCTTCATCTGAAGGAAAAGTAATTTAGCAAACTCGCAAGTAATAGGCAAAACTTGCTAGCAGCTCAAACACAATATAATATCCATTTTATATTTCATATAGATTCATGCATCATCTATTTGTCTATAGCACGTCTCTCTCTGTGTGTATGTTTCTTTGTACATATGTGATTACATGCACCCTCAAGAATACTAGTTGCTCAGAATGCATGGGCATATGAAATGACCCTCGTTGTTTTCCACTCTTTTTATTTTTCTACTAATATCCTTAGACATATTTTAACGTTTCAGTTGGCTTTGGGGCCACTTTTGCTTTAGAGTTCTCACAGCACCTTTGCCTGATTTGTTAGAAGCTTCACGATACCTATTTCCCTCTTTTCTTTGTGTGATAAGGACTAGAGCAAAGCAGTAATACATTTGCCTGGAACATCTTTAGCTTCTTTAACTGCTTTCCTGTTTCTTGATACACATTACGAACTTCATCCTCTGAGTCTGGTTATCTCAGCCTTTGTTATCTCACTTTTGGAATTGGGGATGTGAGGGAGGGAGGTAACATAGCTCACGCAGAGTTTCTTCCTCTATTATTACTCAACCCCCTTTTTTCTCCACTGTCCTGTGACTTCAGTGATATTGTCTCCTTCTCTTACATAGTGGCTTGTAGCCTCCTTGACAGCAACTGTGACTGAAACTAATGTGCTTTTAAGGCTGCAAGGGGCAAATGAAAGTAAGTCAGGAGCCTGGTGGAGGAGGTGAATGTGAGGTACACATGAATGCAGATACCTGTCCCAAAGCTAACTATAATTCACAATTCACCTATTAACCAGGACAGGCCTGTGTACTTGGGAACAGGAGGAACTCCTGTTGTATTCCATTTGTATAAGTGAAGTTTCTGATAGTGGGGGTGGCAAAGAATCTCAGCACCATTAAGATTATCAGTCAAAGTATCCATTTCACACCTTCCAAGCCTTGTTGTGAGACAAACTGTATCTTGCCTCAGACTTTGCACTTTTGTAGGGCTTGTACTGTGTTGCGCATAATCTGCATAAAATCATGCATATGCTTGAAAAATGTGGGTGGCTAGGAAGGGAAAAATTTTCACAAATGCATTATAGTTAGTGGAGAAGTTGTGTACTGCAATATGTGTATTAGTGAAATTGCATAAACAAATGTGTACATCACAGAGAATCCATACCAAAATGAATTTCCATCAGAAAGAAAAATGAGCTGTTTTGTCTCCCAAACTTGTCCACAATACAGTGCTATTACAACAGCCATTACCCCTTTTGTCACCTAAACGCTAAGAGCATTAACTCCATCTGGACCTCATTGTTTGTGTTGCAGCTCCCACTGTCCACTTGTCTGAGAGAGTCATTCACACCCATATCTGAAGTGTAGTTTTTGGTTATAAAAACCCTTAGTTTTGAGCAAGTCAGCACAGTTTCTCACCTTGCTAAACGTCACACTGTTGCATAGATTTTCAAACAAGAACTATCCTTAGGTTCAGACTTAAGCCACAGCACAGCTTTCCTCACTTCTTTCTGGACCAGTGACTATTACCTCAACTCTAAAATTTCTTTATCCTCAACTTCCTCTCTTTATCCTTCATCTAGTCCTTGTGTATGTATGTGAGTGCTTGGATCTTTTGTGTGTGTGTGTGTGTGAATCTTTCAATAAAACACATTTTTAGTTTACATTTTGGAATCTCTGGCTGGTTCTTTCCTGCATGACCCCATAAATATTGGTGGAAAGACCTTGTTAAGTTACCCCTCTCTCACAGGCTTCCTAATTTTGAGCTAATTAATTCCCTACTGTCATGTGGAGGTACTGGCATCATCGGTGGACCCCTGAGTCATCCACATTTTGGGTTAACACCTGGGAGAGAACCTTCTTAGTGGCTGCTCCTAGGCTATGGAACTCTGCCAAGAGAAGCTTGCTTGGCCCCTTCCCTGCTCTTCTTTTGTTTAGAAGCCAAGATGTTTCTATTTAAGCAGGTCTGGAAGGTCACCCATTCTCTACCCCAATATATTCTTCTATTCTTCTGCTTCTCACAACAGTCAGTAGCTTTCTGATGTTCTATGTAGTTGCCATGCTAGCTGTCAGATGCCAGAAATTTAAGTCTTAAAAAGAGCTCTGGTTGCATGCCCTCATAATCTTGTACTCAGTATCTACTATCAGACCTTTCTTCTGGTTAGTGTTTTCTTCTCGGAACTCTTGAACAGGTATCTCAGTTGAGGGAAAGGGAGTTAGAAGGTTCTGCCTGCAGCTCTGCACACAGACACCTCCACCAGCAGTGCCACCAGAATCTTTCTGTCTGATACGAAAATGAGGATGCACATGCTGGAGGTTGTCTCAAATGCAAGGCAGCTTCAATTAGAGCAGAACATTGCCAATGGCAGTAGTGGTGGCTTTTGGGGCCCAGGTGGGCCATGTTTAAAGTTGGATTAAAGGCCAGCTCAGCCAGGCCAGATACCTGTAATCTTTGGGCTGATAACAAATGAGCAAAGAGCCCTGTCTGCAAATGTGGACCCACAGCTTTTCTTGCCACTGCAGGCACATTTTCCAGAAACATCGACTCTGCAGATAGATGCAAGGTTCATTCAGAAGGAAATATTTAAGAAAATTGTAGCATGTCAAATTTCAGTGCTTGTCTCATACACTTGGGATTTGTTGACTGTGCAGTCATATCAGTTTAGTGCATTTGAAATATTATGCATTTGAAGTATTGATATCTTGGGGTGGTCCAACCTGAGGCTCATGAGAACTGCTTTGGTTTTATACCAGCACCCTGGGATCCTATGAGCCACAGCCCATTGCAAAATAGTGGCTCAGGAAGAGAGGTATCCCAAGAATTAAATAACGGGGTGCTTCTGAACATGTGCATGCCCAAAGAATTTGCTGTCCATACTAGAATCAAACTCAGCAAAGTCATTTCACTCACAGATCCATCCCTCATTTCCTCCCAAGTGTTCTTTTTCAACAACTGTTTTAGGGGTGGTAACAAAATGACCTATAAAAAGCCATGGGAAGTTTCACAAGTGAGGTGTTGTTGTTATTGTTGTTGTCATTCTTGTTGTTATTTTTGTTGTTGCTGCTGCTGCCAATTTTCACCTTCCACTAACCACTTGGTTTCTGCTGATTCATCAGGTTTTGGATTCAGGACGGCTGAAAGAATATGATGAGCCATACATTTTGTTGCAAGAAAAGGAAAGCCTGTTTTACAAGATGGTTCAACAATTGGGTAAAGCTGAAGCTGAATCCATAATGGAAACAGCAAAGCAGGTAAGGCAATTCTGCATCACCACCTGCCCCTTCCCCTACAATTAAGTTTGTCTCAGTGATTTACTTTTCAACAAGTTAGCATATTCAGGACTTCAGAAAAAAAACCATCTGCTCCACTATAGTTAAAGCTTTTGTAGCTTTTCAATTACAAACCCCTGTTTTTCAATACTTTATTACTGGGATTTGGAATAATATATACCCAGAGTTGAAAATGTCATGCTGCCATTACAGAAATCAGCTATGCTTGAGGGTTTGGGGGGATTTTTTTTTGTAAATGTGGGAGGATAATACATAGTATGGTCACACACATACCTTGATCTTGCACATGCTTCTGCTTGCCACTGCCTAGCATACTGCAAATCCCTGTTGCAGTGAAGTTCTAGTGTATTCCTCTTAGAGTCTTGTTTTTGACCAAAGCTTGGGACGTTATTTTTTGGACAGCAGCTCCCAGAACATTCTAGCCAGCATAGCCATTCTGACTAGAGAATTTGTCCCCAAAGGTAACTCTTCTAAACTCTGGTTTTGGCTAACACATTTGTAGTTTATGCGTGTAGGATGCATAATGAGAATCGTAAACATAGAACAATGTGGTACACGTAGAACTTTATTCTGTTCCAGCTTGGATTCTTTGGAGAATCTGAGATCTATGAATGTCCAGCCTTTTCTAATAATGTGTTCCATTATTTCTGTCTTGCAGAATAGGCTACCAAAATGTTTACTAGCTTGCCTGTCCAAACATACCTTTGTTATCATTCCCTGATGTGTGTGTGTGAGTGTCAGAGGGGAGAGTATATCAGTTTCAAAATATACCAAATACTTTCAAATATTTGCCTCTGGAGGTTACTTTTACAGCTTCACTAACAGGGAATGGTTGTTTCCAGTCCTGCATCATTATTCAGTGAAATCATTTCATATATTAACTTAGCTTTCCCTGTGACTTGCAACAAATTTAAAAGGATCAGTGTGGACATGATGGTTCTCATTTTTTAACCTTGGTTAGCAGACAATGTGAGCCAGTGTGGTGTAGTAGTTTGAGCATTGGATTATGACCTTGGAATGCAGGGTTCAATTCCCTTCTTGGCCATGGGTGACCTTGGATGTTCCACATACTCTAAGCCCCAGAAAATCCCATGATGAGTTCACCTTTGGGTTGCCATTAGTTGGAAATGAGTTGAGGGCGTGCTCCCTCTATGTGATTTCCCTCTGCTTTCATTCATAGATCCCCTCTATCACCCCCCAGTCACAATGATCTGTGCTTAAAACTTATGCCAACATTGGCCTTACTTACTGCTAACCAGCTCTCCCTGTGAACTATTTGAAATCCCTTCAAACTCTAGTTTAAAATACTTAAATAGCACTTAAGTTTAACAGAGACCAAATTGCATGGGAGAAAGAAAGGCCTTGGAGGAAGGTGTGTTTGATGCCAGGCACTTATTTCACTTCTTTAGCAATTATCTCCTCTTGCACATGAGGAAGAAAAGAGAAGAAAAGTATCCTAGCAGGAGAGATTTTGAATAATTTGAGAATAATTAAAGAACAAGTCTTGTAGGGAAGTTGTGGAATCACTGTAAGTGGAGACTTTTTTGAAACCATGTGGGAAGATGTCTGGTTTGATAGCATTTTTATTAGAGGGTCAGGACCACTCAAAATTGAAGATGTCCTATTTATGGCTCACTCTGACATCTTTTGCTTGCAATCCAGTTCCAGTGATGGCACATCAGTGTATCATATGTAACTGGCCACTTAGGTGTAAACATAAATTTGTACAGCTTCCTCTTTTTGGCTAGAAGAACTGTAAAAATTCTTTCTCTTCCCTCTAAGAAACAGGCCTCAGATTTTTAGAACTCCGCCCTAAACACCCATGTGCCCAGTGCATTTTTGAAACTGGAGTTGCAGATTATTTTCTGCAAGGGTGTCTGTGCCTGAAAGTCTGTATAGCAAGGATTAATTCAGCAGCAAACCATTGCATGGAGAGGAAGTGATAAGAAAAGTCTCCCCTGCTGAATTTCTGCCTAGACACCACTCTTTTAGGCAAACAAGAAGAAAAAGAAGAAAAGTTGGCAAGACACTTTGAAACCAAGAGGAATTTAAAAGCAGCTTTGTCTGTTCTTTCCTAGAAAAGGAAACTCCTTGAGTGTATTACACATGTGGAATCCACCATAAGAATGGTCACTTTGAATTGAGATGCTTATCTATATATGAGAAGGACAGTTTATTAATAATTTTGCTGGGAGCATTCCAAAATAACATAAATGATCAAAGAATGGGCTTTATGCTTTTATTTTCAGTGCAGTGTGAATATTAGGCCTAACTCATGACACATGTCGGCCATGGGGAAGATAGTGTATTTTGTGTGTGTGTGTGTGTGTGTGTTTAAAGGCTCAAACAAAACTTTTCACATTCTTCTTTGGAGAAAAAAATACATTTTGAAGTCCTTTTTCACCCAAACACATTTTCCGATAAGAGCACACAAGTCTTGACATTATTTCATTTTGTTACACGCATCTGTCAGGGAACAGAGATATGATACAGCTACTAAAAACTGATGATTGTGGAACAGTGAAACTTGACAGCATTTCATTTCCTTTATGTTCTGATTATACATTTATCAGGAAACCTGTATCTCTGGCAGTTCAGCTAGAAATTGGTAGAATTCAAGAACTCAAAGGCTCAGCAAAGAACTGTCCTATTATTTGGTATCATCTTACATTTTAGAGAAGTTGCTTGGTGGAGCCATTGTTACTGCTTTCCCTTTCCCTTTCATTATTGTGGCACCCTATCCCCAGATCGCATTTCTATAAGGCTCTATGACTCCTCCACGGCGCAAATTAAACGCTGGGATATTTCATACATACATCCTGAAGTTTCAATGGTTGTCAATCATAGTTTGTAAAATGCAGGGATTACAACCTTGATATTAACATCCAAATCCATTGTGCTTATTTTTATGTGTGAAAATGAAAAGCCCTTGTGCAGACACTAGATTTCGAAGCTGCTTTGTCACCCTGTTTTTAATTTATCTCCATTTCTGAGCTGGTTAAAAGGATTTTATTTATCAATGTAATGTCAAATGATAAAGTTATCAGCTGATCTGAATTATTAGCACTTTGAGAGGGATGGCAGACACACATGCTGATATACTCCAGTTTTGTTGCAATTTACTAGGAGAGTTAAAGGTAGTTCCTCTTAATTTTTTTTAAAAAAGAATAGCATTTAAAAAATTGAAAAATATACTTGTCCTATTGTTATGTATACCTTTAGGTTAGAACAAGCTTCCTAATGAAACTAACATAGAATCTTTTCCTTTCCTAGGTTTATTTCAAGAAGAATTATCCTGAAGTTATGTCACGTGGTCAAGAAGTCAGCAAACCAGTAGATGATTCTCAAGGATTAATTATTTTTGAGACTGCAGTATGATCCCATGCAGTTCTGGCTTCTGTTTTTTGTTTTTGTTTTTTTAAGGAGTATGTAATACTTAATGCAGTGCACACCAAATGTTGCTGTTAATTGAAAATTCTGTTCTTGCACTGAATAACTACTTGTTACACTGAAAAAAAAAATCAAGCCCTGATCATGTTGGTCATTCAATGCTGTTCAATATTTTAAAAAAAAATGCAGTATGTTTTGAACTTAGTTTTTTTTAAAAAAAAATTCTTGATGCTGTGGGGTTAGTAGATTTTCTCCATACTGCAGCACACATTCTAAAACTGTGCTGTCTATTGGGCCAGTGAGGCTTGGGCAATCCTTACTTCCTTTCTTGTTTTAAAAAATGCCTTGTCAAAAAAAAATCTGCACTGTAAGCTTCCATTCCTAAATATTGCTTCTGGGTCATTAAATGGATCAGAGGTATCTGCATGAGCATTGCTCTTAATACAGTGCAGCAGGCACATAGCAATGGAACTGGTGCTGACAAGTCCTGCTGCTGCTGTATCAAGATGGCCTTTGGCCAGAGTCAGGGTTGACCAGTGACCTCACTCTGTCTGTTAATGGTGTTGCCCTGATGGAGGGTGTCTTACTCCCAGGGTATTAAATTTTGGACTGTGTTTCCCAGTAACCCTCAGCTAGAATGACTAGTAGAAAAGTAAGATTTCCATGCTTGGTTTAAACCTGATCCAGAGACCAAAGCTGAAAAGAACACTTTGCCTATGTGCCTTGCCACACTTCAGGCGAAATGTATCCTGCTAGTCACACAGGTTGTTTGTCTTCTCTGCTCTTATACCTCTCTTTCTAGCACTTGAGAGACATGATAGGTCCCAAGTGCATGATAGGCCAGGTTGAGAGGAATGATACACATTCAGTGGCAAAGCTTGGAGGGGAGGAGTGAGAGGGGGCGGAGCTACAGTGTGAGGGGCATGGCCACTGTGCATGGGGGCATGGACGCAGTGCGTGGGGACATGTGGGGGCATGGCTATGGGTTGGGACGCCCCAAAAACTTTGCTGCCCATGGTGAATCGGCCCCCGCCCCCACGTCCCTACGCGACTGTACATATTAATACATCCATCTATCCGTCCTATTGGCACAGTTTGGAATAGTTCCTCCCAGCTGGGAGATTAAAGTTTGGAAAACAATGTTTTTAAACTCTGCCAGTTGATATATTTAAACCAATGGTACCAGACGCCTGTGACCTTGACTTTTGTAATGCATTTTCTCAGGTGAGAAATAAAGAATATATTTTTCTAGCTTTGCTTATGGAAGCAAATATGGGAAGTGAATGAATGTTACTTAAAGAATGTATATTTATAAATCCTGAGCTGTATCAGAGTAATGTTCATAGCATTCTTTTTAAATGCCTCTACAAAAGTTTTAGTTCAAGAAATGAACGATTCCAAGGTTACTTTTATTCTCCTTAGTACAGAAAACTAAGTTGCATTATTTTTATATATATGGAGGCTCCTTTTTCATCAAAATATGCAAATAGAATCAGCGACTCATAGAATTTTAGTTTTGGAAGGTGTCACAAAGGCCATCCGGTCCTGCCCTCTGCTGTGCACATCAGTCCAAAGACCTCTGTGTTCTATTTTTAAAACCAGTTATGTGTCTGACCACTTTCTGCAGTGACCAAAAAACCCAACAACATATACATAGCCATAAGGGGAACTTATACCTGCATATGTCAGTAACAGGATGCCAAAAGCACCCCAGGACACCAGCCCCCACCCTAGCCTGCTTTCCATTTTTTTTCAAATTATTTTTTGAAAATTCAGAACAGCCACTCTTCAGAAGAAGCCTTTACTTAACAAGAAAGTAATCCAGAAGCTGAATTCTAATTAACATCATACTTAAATAAAGTCTTCTCCTAGGCTCTTGAGTTGGGTGGGGGATAAATGAAGTGATATTGCTATCTATAGTGTTTTGAGTTCAAAAAACTGGGAAAAAAGCTAAACAATCTGCTTAGAGATATGGTCCTCCAGTATATTGGCAGTCCTTCCTGCCAGTATGGCATCCCAACCCTTGGCAATTCTCCACCCTGTTTTAAGCAATTTTGCAAATACTCTCCCCTTGCCCTGTGTTTTTTGTTTTTTGTAATATCCCTTCTGGATGAACTTTCTCAGGATCAACACCTTAGCTTGGGAAAATGTCAAGTAAAGTTTGAATGACTGGTTGTGAACTGCTACAAGATGCTTTTTCTGTTGCTACCTCTTTAAAAGATATGCTTTCTGAATTATTTCACCTGACTTTGATTCCAAGGTAAGGTTGCTACTGCACAGAGCAGGGAGCAAGAGACTGTTGGGAGACCCAGACAGATCTTGCTATATCAGGTCATAAAAGCAACACATTTTACTTACTTGAATCCATTTGATATCGTACCTTTTTGAATGTTAACAAAAATGCTAGGTATCTGTGAGAATGCTGTATGTGCTGTTTTTAACGTGTTTTGACTAGATAATCCTGGCTTCGTGCATCCTGATGTCAGTGTAATAGATACCAAAATGAAAAACACTGAGAGTTGGAGACTACCAATAAAGGAGGTTTGTGCTATGAACCTTTCTCAGCTCCATTAAATAATAACTTTACTTTCTGTAAGGAATGTGAAAGGCATGGCTCAGATCTAAACCTCTGCTTGAGAGCTGTAATTACTGATATCCCCACCATATGTGGATATGTACTCACTCTAGAGTGTCGTGCTCCTGAGCTTTGAGATGGCCAGTACAAGGGACTGAAACCAGCAGGCAGTTCACAAATTACACAGTTATACATTAATAGAAGTGTTTTTGCATGTGCAAGCAGGGCTTGGGTCCAGGTCAATACATTTAAGCAGTAATTACTTTAAATTGTCTTATTTTTATTTTCAGAATATTGAGAAGCTGTCACCTTACCTTTAATAAGGTCAAAAATGATTTAGTTATATCTTAAGAGACTCTGGATTTTAAGAAAACATTCCTTACAGAAAGTACGAGGCTTATTTGCATTGTAAGTTAAATTTTAGTTCTGCGAGGAAGGCTACCAGTGATTTACTTCAATCTTTTAAAATGTGCAGCCATATTTAACTCATCACTACTTGCATCTGCTCACACATCATTCTCCAAAATGATTTAATACTTCAACATTTAGAGCAAACCTAGCAGCTCAATTTTCCCCATGACATTGAAACTAACAGATTCCCAGGGCATTCTGATACCATTGTCACCACAACCCTCATTAAACAAATTTCACAGAAATTTAAAATTGAAATAATCAGTACACAACTGAAATATCATATACCTTTATTGTTTCTCCACCAGTTGCCTTTGTAATCTATTAGAGAGTTGTGGAAAAGTTAAAACCATAAATGGGCCTTGTTTGTGCACCCCTGGGGTAATGCAGCAGGAATTGTTCTCAAATCTTGCTTCTTAGTTTTTGATAATCAATAGTAATAATCTACAAACCATTGCCTTGGGGGAAAAAGAGCCCACAGAAGGTCTGTGTGGCAAAGCAAACAGTTAATTCTCTGAGCATGTACGATGGAAGGTTCTGTGTTTTTACCAGGCCAATTAATTTATTGTGTAACTGGAGTTGATTGTGTCCCGATTTGCTTCCTGGCTATGCCAGGGAAAAAGCTATTAAACTTGAGTAGCTAAAACAACAGGTAAAAGCCTAGGGACTTGCTTACAGTTATTAAGGAAAGATACAGAAGCCTTCCATTTCATTGCATTTCCTTTCCTGTCCCACTATCTGACTTATTCAATGTCTAAATGTTGTCCATCTCTAGAACAATATACTTTTATGATAAATAAAAACAATAGGCTTGGAGATCGTCTATTTTTTATTTTTGACATACACTTCAGTTTTGTAAGCATTTTCCTTTGTGTATTTCTAATATGAGTATATTTTAGTGCCTTTGTTTTTATAATGAAAAGTATATTTTTAATTGACTATTTTAATTACAAGACTTGTTACACAGCAAATTGTGTCAACCAATAAAAGTGTGCTGATAAAAAGTTTTTAAAGTGTGTTGCACAGTATTTCATTCTTCAAGTGGCTGGAGACGTTATAGATAATACTCTTGATGTCTCTGCGTGTGTACAAAATGTTCAGCTCTCTGAAAATTGAGGAAATCACACTAATAATCAGCTTAAAATCTATTGTCTCATCTTCGTTGTGTCGTTTTTAATATTTTTTCCCAATTTCTTTACCTGATTCTAGTATCAAGGGGAGAAAATTCTATATTGGGTCTTAAACTCATTGACACTAAATTAGCAACACATACCCATAGACACAAAGATAAGATATTGGAGGTAGTCTTTGAGTTGCATGAAACCAACAGGACATTGTGATTTCTGTGTCTTAAAGTCTCCAAGAGATCTACTGTGCTAAAACATAGGCACTTTCCACACGTGGGCGAAGAAATGAGGGAAATCACGCTGAAACGGAGCTTACCTGAGTCCGTCGCCACGTAGAGCAGTGTGTTTTTGCTGCTCCACACTCCGCGGCATCCTGTGGCGTCCTGCGGGGCCCAAAATGGCGGCTTATGACTGGCGGACGCTTTCCATCAACCAGAGAAGTTCGCCAGCCGGAAAGTCCGCCCCCGGCAGATCTGCAGGCACGCCCTTGCGTGCGCCTGCAAATCCATACTGGGCACTGCGACAGGGCTGCACGGTCGTCCTTTTTAAAGACCACATGAAAAGTGGTCTTCAAAAAGCACGCGGTGCTGCCACTTCCGGGCGCCCTAGCGTGGATTGGGGTGTGGAACTACGCAAAAGTAGTCTGCCCCAATCCACTTTACAGTGTAGACAACCTCCGTCAGAGGTCGCTCTACACCGTTTTTAAACCCCCATGTGGAAAGGGCCTTAGTTACTAAGTCTCCCTAGTAAAAACTGGTGATAATTAAATTGGATCATTTACCTCTTGACTATTCACACATAAGTATTTGCATATCATTTTTTGAGTGTTTAAAAACAAAAGCACATATTATCAGAGCAAAACCTTACAGGAATCTTGTACAGGTCAGTCTTTTTGCCTTCCATACTGTAGATGGGGAGAGCCAAGACAAATGTGGCAATCTTTTCCACACATTTCTTGGACGAAAGCTGGTCATGTGAATCAACTGGTTGCTACACTTTGGAGACATATAATGTTTTTACTACCATTTTTAGTGTTGTCTCAACATCCAAACAGATCTGTGAGAGTTTCCCATGGAGAGAGGGGTGTATAGGAGACACAGTCTACCTCTTCTACACATCCAGTTCCCTAATGGTGTTCTATGTTTCATATGTAATACCCCACACATTCAGTTTCAAGCTGGTACAGCTTTCTGTATTGTGTTCATGACCTTAAAGCCTCTCTTAGAAAACAGGAGTTCAAAAATGTGAACAAGTGAAAATGAATCTTCTCTGGTTTGAAGAATGAAGCTTTTGAAAGGGAAAAAGGTACTTTTTTCTCAATGCTGTTTTTAAGCTAATGTCAGCATAAAATACAATTTTGTGTTTTGCTTTTCCTAGATGACTGGAAATTTTTGAGGGGTTTTTCATGGCCTTGTTACTGTACATAGCATTGTTTGTTTCCTTCTAAATCATCCCAATATATGTAGAATGCCCCCAGCCATTAGGCACTTGCCATCAACCCTAGCCTGATCTCCATTTCTGAAAGCATAAAGGCTATCTGCAGTTCAGATCTGTCTTTTGTTTGGGGTGAAATGCATGGTTTCCTGAGTTGCCACAGAGCAGAAGTATAGGAAAACATGGCAGTCTATATTAGATTGTATTGTAGGTGTAATCTGAAGCAACACTAACTAGGGATTCCATAAGACTGCAAATTTGGACATGGAAATAGTTCAAGATTTGCCATGCTTTGGCTTAGTCATTAATCAGAATGGAGACTGCAGTCAAGAAATCAGACGAAGACTAGGACTGGGAAGGGCAGTTATTGAAGGAACTAGACAAGATCCTCAAGTGTGAACATATATCATTGAATACTAAAATCAGAATGGTCCATGCCACCATATTTCCAATTTCTATGTATGGTTGTGAAAAGTGGAAGATGAAAATAAACTTGTTTGAAATGTGGTGCTGAAGAAGAATTTTACAGATATTGTGAACTGCTAAAATGACAAACCAATGGGTCCTAGAGCAAATCAAGCCTGAGTTCTCCTTGAGACCAGTATAGCTAAACTGAGACTGTTGTACTGTGGACATACCATGAGAAGGCGTGACTCATTAGAAAAGGCAATAGTGCTTGGTAAGGGGGCAATAGGAAAGATGAAGACTTCATTACAGATGGATAGACTCAACCAAGGAAGCCATGGCCCTGTGTCTGCAAGACCTGAGCAGGGCTGGTGACTTGGAGATCTCTCATTCATAGGGTCTTCATATGTCAGAGTTGACTTGATGACAGTTAACAACAACAAAGTTCAGAAGGAACATCAGTTCTAGTAAATGCAATCCTGACAGTTGAAGGTGGGATGAAAAGAACCATGTATTAATTGCAGAAAGAGAAAAACAATTGGAAAAGAGAGGGCCAGAATGGATTGACAGAAATGCTGAAAATTCCAGGATCCAGAAGTTCAATATATAAAAGTCAAAGTTTGTCTGTTTGTCTATGTCAGGAGAAGACCTCATACGATTGGCTGTGTCAGGCAAAGATCTCATATGATTGACTGCCTAAAAAGATTCTATGGAATCCTGGGGTTTGCAGTTTAGAGAGGGGCCTTTTGAATTCTCAGAGAGCTCTTGGACCTCAGTCAAATGTGTCTGTCCTGAATAGGCTGGTTGCTATGGAAATGAGACCTAGCATGAAGGAGGAGGGCAGTGTATTTTCCTCAGGAACCCAACCTGTGTGTGTTAATAACTCTGAATACAGATTGGATTGGGGAATATGAGGAAAAGTTATAGGCACTAGACAAGACAGTTTGGGGAATTAGAGATACAGGATCTCAAATCTTTCTAACAAGTATTATCTATGAGAAAATCTCAGGCAACACTGGGTATATACACCAGTCGTTTTTAAATGTTAAGAAATGGATATCAGCCATTGCTTCTTTATTGTGGAGAGAAATACATTTCGCAAGTTTTTCCAGCTTATTAATTGACCCCAATAAAGGTATTGTCTACCAGATAGAGTTGTCAGGTGAAATAAGGGAAAGGGCTCCTGTACCTTAAATGGTTATGTGGCAGGGGAGGGATTTCCATAGATGTTGCTTGTCACACAAGCAGTGTCTGCTGAAATTCCCGTTTCTACAGCACTAGCGAAAAGACACAGACCCTGCCACTAATTTAATCTGGCAAGCCCACTAACAAATGATACATGTGATTAATTTTGGATTACGGCGCTGTTGAAACTTAACATTGTTATATCTCTGAAGCTGAGCTTTGAAAAATGTCTTGTGCAAGTCACACTTTCTTAGTCTCAGAGGAAAGCAGGGGGAAAACCCCTATAAACAAATTGTTCCAAGAAAAACACTGTGATAGGGTCACATTATGATCTTTGTAATTCAGAAATGACTTGAAGGCACCAATAGCAACAGGAACAAGGAGTGCTTAGAATTTTCCAGTACATTCCTTTAAACTCCAGTGTACTCCTTTAAACTATAGTAAAACAGAGCTGTAGTTTACTAAAATCCAAGGACTACAGAACTACAACTCCCAGGATTTGCCCAGGATGGTACCTTGATAGTTCAAATGGTATCAAACTGCTGTTATTTTGTTGTGTGGATATGCCACTTGGGTGAAAATAGGAGAGGTGTTGTCCATACATTGGCACTGGCCCTCAGGTAAATTTCAAAGAGATCCTTTCACTAGGTGTCCGTTACTTCTGCTGAAAGTCTCAATATCTGTATATTACCATGATCATACTGAAAAATATAAGCATTATCCATCCCCTACTATGCAAACCTAGCAGATCTTTAAACACAGGAGCCAGAGGATGGTTGATTACTGCTGCTAGGGTCATTTGCTGTTGTTGTTTCTTTAAAAAATAAATCCAATCACAGACTAATGGTACAGGTGTAGCAGGTGAATGAATCCATGGAGCTTTGGAGCTTTCTTGTCACTACTTAAGAGTATTCTGTGCTAGCTCAGGAGGTTTTCCTTCCATTTTTGCCAAAAGCAGTTTTTTTGAAGCAATAGGTTACATGATGTCGCTGCCAGGGTTCACCTGCTTCTCTTAAGCAACGGGTTACTTGCTGTCGTTGCTTCTGGTGATAGGGGTGGAGAGCATCTGTCATCCTTTCCCTAGAGCTAAAACTAAGATAAACATTTAATTTCTCATATGTGTATCAAGTGAGAACTATTTGTTATTAAATCTGCTTTGCATGACTTTAGGCAATTTATTTGGTTTGTACATGTTATGTCAAGTGGTTGATCATACAGTCAGAGCTTTAAGGGGAAAAAAAGTATCCTAAAATAATGCTATGAGGCAGTGGGTCCCGGGATGACTTCATCCATCTGGGATCTAATTTTGAAACAGTTGAAATTGGGGAATATTCTGGAAAAGCCCATCTTGCTTGATTGCTTTCTTCACCTCCAGGAAATTGGACAATTTGTTGGTACTTCACAAGAACTCCAGTAGGCTTCAGAATGATGTGCTTTTCCTCTGTTTGGAAAATCAGTTTAATCACAACTTGATGGAGAAAACTGGTGAAAGTACGCTGACTTTGAGTGGCCTTAGGCTACGTGTTTTCTACATAACTTCTAAAAGTAGAAGCGTCTAGACTCCAATTATCATGTTTTGACTGAAAGATTCTTTCTCCACCGTAATCTCAGATTTGCCACTACTTTTTACAGAAGGTTCGTTCAGATTTCTTCATCTTGATATATAGGTCCAACTAATTTAAAATGAGAGAGGGTATAAAAATATGTTTGTTAAAAACCCAAATACAAAAACATGCCTAATGTAAAATAAAACATCATAGGTTTTATTATGTTTTTATCATATGATGTGTTATCATAGGTGGCAGCTAAAAAAGCCAGTGCGATTCTGGGCTGCATCAATAGGGGTACAGTGTCTAGGTCAAGAGAAGTGATAGTATCACTTTATTCTGCTTTGGTCAGACTTCGCCTGGGATACTGTGTCCAGTTCTGGGGACCACAGTTCAGGAAGGATATTGACAAGCTGGAATGCATTCATAGGAGGGCAACCAAAATGGCAGAAGGCCTGGAAGCCATGCCCTATGAGGAATGGCTCAAGGAACTGAGTATGTTTAGCCTGGAGAAGAGAAGGTTAAGAAGTGACATAATAACTATGTTTAAATATTTGAAGGGATTTCATGTGGAGGTTGGAGCAAGCCTGTCTTCTGCTGTTCCAGAGACTAGGACACACGAATGGCTTCAAACTTCAGAAAAAGGCAGAACTTCCTGACAGTAAGAGCAGTTTGACAGTGAAATAATGCTGCCTTGGAGTGTGGTGGAGTCTCCTTTGGAGGTTTTTAAACAGAGGTTGGATGGTCATCTGTCAGAAATGCTTTGATGGTGTATTCCTGCATGGTAGAGATTGGACTTCATGGCCCTTGTGGTCTCTTCCAACTCTATGATTCTATGAGGTTACTGATAGTGTTTTCCTCACCACGTGTAACATGGGTGGGAAAAGTGTGGCCTTCCAGCTGTTGTGGACCGCAACTCCCAGCACTCGTCACAATAGCTATGCTGGTTAGGCCCCTGCTCTATAGTCTATGTTCCGACTGGGTCCAGATTAGGCTTCTCTGATAGTATAGTCCTTTTCCACATGCCTTGGGGAGAAAGGAAGAATCTTAGGGTGAGAGGACTGCCTTGAAAGGAACATGATTTATTTATTTTACTGTTTGCAGATGCAGACTAGTTTAGGGCAGCTGCTGTAGAAATTCTATGAGGTCCACTCACCCACCTGCTCTACCTTATCCCAATCTGAATGCTTCTAAAACCACAGCTAGCCACAGCACTCAAGAGGAAGAAACAGTCAGGCAGGGAAATATTGAACTTCCTCAGGAGTTGTACAATATAATATTAACAGGTGGCTGCTTTGTGGTTTTTCCTGTCCTACTGTTCACTATCCAAGTTCTGTTCACAATCTTTTCCCCTATTCCAAATATTTAAAAGTACAGTACAATTTCTTTTCTTTGTATTTTCTGTTCAGAGCCGAACTTGGAAAAACTTCTTTGGATAGACTACAACTCCCATGTGCTCATAAAGGAGTTAAAAAAGGAGCTGAAAAAATGTGCTTTTCCCTGCCTCTCTATTAATTTCAGAGCTTCAGAAATGTAATTTCTAACTAGAGAAATAAGTTCATGTTTGTTGGACACTGCTTTCTATTTCAATGGCATGCTTTAAGTTAACTGTGCTTGAGGCTCATGTTTAATGAAATCACATGGGGCTGATCATGTGGCATCACCACGTCCCCCACCCCATGACATCACTGGAGGTCCTCCCAAGGTTTTTGGTCTCATCAGAACAATTTCAGAGAATGGAATGCTCCTGGCCTAAAGGCACCAAATCCTGTCTGATCTTGGAATCTATGCAGGGTCAACATTGGTTAGTACTTGGATGGAAGATCACCAACAAATAGCAGGTGCTGTAGGCTATATTTCAGAAGAAGGAGCTGGCAAAACCACCTCTGAGCATACCTTGCCTAAGAAAATTCTGTGGCATTCATGGGGTAGCCATAAGCTGACAGGTGATTTGAAGGCACGTACACACAGGATGCTCCTGACTTGGCAAGATATGGCCAAACTAGTTCTCATAGTGTCAGACTCAGTTTGCCACAAATTCCATATGAAAGAAAAAGCACTCTATAATTGCAAATGGAGAAAAGAATGCTGAATCCTCCCGGAACTTGTGCCCATTCATGCTACACAATTTGTTGTTGCTGCTTCTGCTCTGTGTGCTTTCAATTTGTTTCCAACTTATGACAACCCTCAGGCAACCTTATCTTGGGGGTTTCTTGCTTTTACATTCCTCTGAGGCTGAGAGAGTGGGATTTGCCCAAAGTCACTCTGCGGGTTTCATGGTTGAGTGGGGATTCAAACCCTGGTGTCCAGAATCATAGTCCAGTGCTCAAACCACTACACCACACTGGCTACACAATTATAACGTTATATTCCACTTTAACTGCCATGGCAAGATCCCATGGAATTCTGGGGTTTGTAGTCTGATGCGGCATTAGAGAAGATCTCTGACTGGGAATTTTAAATACTCCTCCTTAAATTAAAAATTCTGGGATTCCATAGGAATGAACTATGGCAGTTAAAAGTAACTAATAGTGCTATAACTACAGTGTGAATGGGCCTCGTGCACTTTACTCCTTGAAACTAGCTCTTCTAGTGGAGTGCCAAGAAGACTGTAAATGAGGCTTACATGGGGGGAAAAATGGATGAAAAAAAGTAGAGTTGGCAGGAAAAAAATGGGGAAGGTGAGAAAATGGCAGTTTCTACTCACTATCCCTGTTTTATGAGAAAAGTGCATTGCTGGGTTGTTTTGCCGATATGTCTAGTGTGGTCCTGACATATCCAGCAAAAATATGAGGAATTTCTCTTCGAAAAGCAGAGGTCCTATTCCCTATGGAAAACTGGTGCCTGTGGGTCCTCCATCCACCTCAACATCCCATCAAGTATTTATGGGACAAAACCCACAGTTATTCACTTATTATTTATTTACTAAAACTTTATCACTGTTCTGTACACCAGGATTACCAAGGCAATGCAGAACAGATAAAAACATTTCTAAAAAGCATTTAAAACCATTTTTAAAAATTAATTTTAAAAAGCTAACGTTAAGAACAGGTTGACAAAATCCTAAGGCCAAAGCTAATAAGGATTTTTAAAGGACCAAAGGCCATGTAGAACAACATAGTCTGGCCACTTGCTGGAAGCTGAACAGGGATGGAGGCAGCCTGACTTTCCTTGAGTGAGAGTTTCATCTCATGTATTTCCTAACCTAAGATCTCAGGATAGCAGGACATAAAAGAGTACCTTCTTTCAGGACCCAAAATTCTGGGAAATATCAAACCAGCAGAGTATATTAGAGTATCCACAAATGCATAATCCAATCATTATGCATTTGTGGATACTCTAATACATCTGTCACACATCTTCTATTATACCATATCATTATTTTTGAAAGGCTAGCACACTGATTTTCATGTATTATCTCTTGAAGAATCTTCCTCATTCTTTTTGCTAGTATTAAAGTAAAAATCTTATAATTGTTATTCAAAAGTGAAATAGACTTGTAATTCTTAGGATCTATCAAATCATGGTCTTCTCTCAATGTTATATTTGTTTGACACCAACAGTCAGGTATTTTACCTGTAAGTGTAATCAAATCCATCAATTGTTGATGTGTGAGATATAACTGATGTTCCAAATTTTTATAATAGACTGCAGGAAGACCATCCAGTCCCAGAGCCCTCCCAAATTTCATTTTTTAACATCTTCAAGCACTTTTGCCACAGTTATGGTCAGATTTTAATTTACTCTTTGATTTTCTGAAAACATTGGCAAGTTCTGTAAATCTAGATATTTCTCAATCTTTTCTTTTGACACCTTTTGTTTTTTGTAAAGCACAAAAAAGAAATAAAAAAATATGCTTTATCCTATCATTATCTGATGTCAATTTCTTTCCATCTTTAATCTTTAAGATGAATTTTCCTTGTCTTTTCTTAACTTACAAGCCGGCCTTTTTTGCCATTTCAAAATATTTTTTGTTTAGACTATTTCATCTTTTTCTCTATATTATAGATCAGAGCTTGTTTTTGTACGATTTCTATTTCCTTCAGCAGCAATGATTTAGATGAGTTACTCTTAAATTCTTCCTTTTTACTCTTAACCTCACCCAATATAATTTGATTCTTCTGTTGTCTTTTTCTTTTTAATTCTGCATTTTGTTGTGATGAAAAAGCCCCTCAAAATTGCTTTACTTGCATCCCAAACTACTGGAATGTCTGTACCTTTATTCATGTTATCCTCAAGGAATTTTTTTAGTGTTTGTTTGGCTTTATTTGAGACATCTTCATTTTTGAGTAGAGAATGATTCAATCTCCAATTAAATTGACTCTCTCTTTTAAAAGTCAACAATATTGGATTATGGTCTGAAAAAGCCTTTGGCTATATCTCCAAATCTTTAATAATATTAGTCAATGATTTTGATGTTAAAATCATGTAAATTCTAAAAAAGATCTATGCCTTTTTGAAAAAAAAGGGTATTCTCATGCTTCAAAGACCACAAAGCACTATAGTCTCCTAATATGTTGAACAGTTAAACAGATAGCTGTGCGATACACAGAAATAATTGCAATATCAATGCAATGTCTAATACAATAAGTTACTAGAAATATTAACACAAATTATTAACTTATAAAAATTGCTAAACAATTATGGAAATAACCTATTATACAAATACACCTATAAACAATCTTATTTATACTGCAGACCATCGAAACTTCCAAATGGGTTATACCAATATACTGCATACAATTCAAACAGTCTATAAGAAACAAACCAATAACTCATATTATTATAGTGGCTGGTTATAGACTAGATGAAGAGTTCTATATAACAAAGGTAAATAATACATAAACACATCAAATTCTTTTGCAAAGATGTTGGGATAAAAGTCAGACTCTCATGTGTCATGGCAATAATGAGGATGAATTGTCGGCTGAATTCTCATGTCAAATTGCAGCATCAGAAGACCTGTGCAACTTCAGAATTGGGACTGCTGTTTTTCCCCCACCCTAGAGAAGTCATATATATTTTAGCCACACTGTCTGCCACAGGGCTACCCAAAGCTGCTCCTTTAAGAAAAAATCCGTATCAAAAACAAAATAATCTTTCTTAAGAATAATGTCAAGTAAACTCATCAAAAATACGTGGGAGGATATAAGTCCTCTCTTTTGTTTAACACTTCTTCAGTCAGATTTTGGAAGTTCTCTTTGATCATGTTTTCTTTCTTTTTCTGCCAGTCTAACAATTTTAAGGTTGATAATGTTATTCTATTCTCCCAAGAAAATCTACCTTTCTCAGGATAGTTCTAAAATTTCTTCCAATAAATCCTCACAGCCAGGAGTTTTTGTCCTAGGATTTGTAGTTCAACTCCAACGTTGTGTCCATTTGTATTCTCAATCTTTTGTTAGTGGATTTAATTTTGGATTCAATAAATCACCACCCTTCTTTTCTTTTTGACATAAGGTGAAGTAATTTTTTTACCTGAGTTAGGATTTAACAAATATTTATTATCTTTTTCTTTATATGTATTTCTTGGTAGATCAATCAAATCTAATTTCTGTCTTTCCAAATAATGATTTTTTCCTCATTTCTTCAGCTGAGTTAGCCCCACTTATGTTACAAGAGAGAAATTTCAGAACCCTTATTGCTTTCTTCTGGTGAACTTTGATGTGACTTCCTTTCTTCTTCTCTCTTTTTCAGAAATGCCCCTTCATACTCCTTCCTATATTTCTCCAAAAATTCTTTCACCTTTGAAACTTTATTGAGATGAAATCTTCTCTGTTTCTAAACAAGCCAAGGACTTCCAAATTACCCCAGCTGAAGGTTATCACATATTGCTTGAATGTGTTTGTCAAAAATGCATAATCTAATCTCAAAATTTGACCCAGCATATCTTTAAAGACTACTACATCCTTCCCCAAGGTTGCAATTATTTTCAAAGCTTCTTGGAAGAGGTTGTGGGACACAATCATGTTTCTTTCTTTATGCATAAGATGTCCAAGTTTCTTTAGTACTTCTATTTAAAGGTATATAGTGAATCATTCAACAATGTCTCTTGTGGGCTGCCTTCTATGTACTCCTAAAACTCCCCTTGCAAAACTCTCAGATCTGGAGATATTTCATTTATTGTTATAGTATCCTTCAAATCAATCGTATTTTCTTCTTCTTTTACAATACTTCTAAATATAATGTTCAAAAGTCTGTTACACTTTTCCATCTCCTCCATTCTGTGTTTCAGTTCTCCCATTGTCTATCATAGGACTTTAATTTTTTCCTTCTGTTCAGCTGTTCTGGTTGGGCCTTCATCTGCTGCTATTTCGATGTTTCTTATTCTGTTCTGAATTTAACTTCTAGGAGTTTCAGAGCTATGGCTAAAGTGTTTGCAATCTCTTCTTGGAGTTCTGCCCAAACTCATTTCATAAGGGAAATTTCATAAGAATGGAGTCATCCACTGTTTCATCTCCTGCTGCTTTCTGCTCTTTTGTGCCTTTACCTGTCCCTTCACTGACACCGTTTTAGGCTCTGTGCTGCTTTTGCGTACCTCCACGGGCAATCTTTACATCACTATCTTAAAACTCTCTGTGGAGGTCAGTTTTAAGGTATTTCCCCTTCTTTCTTCTTTCTTTAATATAGTTTTGTGCTTAATTCAGCATCACATCCAGATGTATAGCATATTAGCACTCACTGGTGGGTGAAGGGAGAGCTCTTCATTTGGATTAAGCTGCCATCTTAATTCTCAGCCAGCTGTATCTCCCTGGTTCTGGGAGCTGTAGTCAAGAAAAGGAATTTTTCCATTATCTGCAACTAGAACTGTTTGAAAGTGGCTTCAGAAAGTCTTTTTAGAACACGCAAAGTATCTGCTGTGCATTTAGCTTCAGTTAGAATATAACAATGTGTAGGGCCTATGTGCTCAGTATCATAATTAATTCTGTGTTGATGCTCTCATGTGCTTTGGTAGGAATTTTGGTGTAGCACGTGGCAGAGTCATAGATCTCTGACAAGCGAACTGTTACAACCACAGTATTACTTTCAAGTTGAAGACAGCCCAGTCACCTAAGTAAGCAATCTTAGCCTGCCATTTAGATCATACTGTTGTCAGTCTTCCATAATTAGCTTTCTTGATATGACCTGAACAGTCAAATGCAAAATTAACATAACCACTTGTAAGCACCAAAGTTTATAGAAAGACATTAAAAAGAATTGCAGAGATCAGCCTCCAGCTTTGAGATCATGATATACATTCAGTGTAAAAGAAAAAGCTGTCTGAAGCCCTGATGCAACTTGAAAACACTAACCTCAATTAAGGTCATAAAAAGATCAGTTCTTCCCATAAAAGAAAAATTTAAATAACTTGCCCGCACCACCCTACCTTGAAGCAGAATGCTGAGAGAAAGGTTTGGTCTTTTGCCAGGGCTGCTGGAGAAGAGTGGAATAAGCACTCTGAATGCAGGTCACTTAAATCACTGCTTTCATGCTAGACTCCGTGGGTGCAGCCAAACTTTGTGGCTCTTGACCTCAAGATACATTCCCAAGCACCAAGCACCATCCTCTTCACCATATGGATCAAGCTTGTTGTTCAATTTATGCCTGATTTCCAAGTCAGCTTGAATTTTTATTACACCAGCAGCACACTCTTTTAACAGGACAAGCGGGAGTATGGTGCATGTTACGTATGAGGAGTAAGGACAGAAATAATGTTTTTGCTTTCATTTCTTGGGTTTAAAGTTACTTCCTTATTTTTTTCCCCAATAATTTTAATTTCAGGAAAGGGAAGCCTGCCCAACCCTGTGCAAGACTCTCCATATCCTAAAGAACCTTCAGTCATGGCCATAGTTCTCCCTAAGCAAGGCAGCAAATTAGAAGCAGTGGTGAGTCATTCTTGCTCCTCTGCTTCCTGCCACAAACTCAAGCAGGCAATACCACTGGTGTTCTGGAAATCCCTACCAGCACGACTTTCTTGTGGTAATAAACAAGAGTGTTTATTACCACAAGCAGCAGAAGAGTGACTAGTGTTGTGGAGCTGCCCAGAGTATCTGCGCTTGCTCTTTCTCTGAGAGATCCCCATTGCCACTGCCCATCAAGTACCTCAGCCTAAGGGGGTCCTGGCTGTAGTGGTGAACTTCTACTCCCTCCCCCTCCCATTTTCTGTAGTGCAGCCTGTCTATTGTGTTCCCATGGAACTGGCCAGCCACAACAACAGTTTGAAACAGTTTGCTTTCTCACACACACACAAAGGGTTGTGAGAATTTTGTGGAGCAAGGAGTCCATTACATACTCATATAATGCAACATATTGCCCCCATGCAAGCCTGCAAGCACAAAGTGTTCATATCCAATGAGAACAGTGGTGTAGTGTTTGAGCGCTGGACTACTGGAGACTGGGATTCAATTCCCTGCTTGGCCATGGAAACCCAACAGCTAAGAATGATCTACCGAAACAAATCTGTCAAAACAGAAAAAAAAATCCCACAACAATTTGAAAATACTATCTAACAATAAAATGCTACAATAAACAATGCCATTTCAATTTACTACCAAATGCATAGGCTGAATGAAGTACTGAATTGCAATTTGACAAATAAGCACACTACAAGATTCATGAGCTTTTAAAATAAAAGCAAATCAAATATTCTACACATGCCCTCCAATATTTGAAGAGAGCTATCTTCTGTCCTTTCCATGCTTTTCAACACAACTGACGCTCTATGTACATGTGGCAAATATGATTGCAGCATGATGTGTGTGGCTTTGGCAAGGGATTCACTCATTTTACTTACCCCTTAATTGTTACGAACATTCCCTAAAACAGAGAATGGTAGTGATGGGGAACTGAACTCTTTCATTTTGGTTTTTATTATCCAGTGAGAATGGATGTAATCGCATTAAGTACAAATTTAAATGCTTGATCTGAACTGGATGTAGACTTGCTAACAATTTCTCCAGAATATGCTCATAGGCAGCATAAGAAAGAGGAAAATGATTCATAATCCACTGTTATAGCTGTGAGTTCTGGAGGAATGACCATTTAGAATCTTAGTCACCTAAAGGCTTACAAGCCAATTAAATTGTTTAAAAGACATGGGTATACAAATAAGGATAAAAAAATAAAAAATTATGACTTATGACAACTCTGAAGTGAACCTACCACAGGGTTTTCTGGGGCTGAGGTTACCCAGTTGGTTTCCAGGTTTGACCAATGAGCTTGTGTCCAAATTTTCTGTTTTGCTTTGAATGTAATAGTAGTTCTTTAAGGAAAGAATATTAATAGATTCAACTGAAATGTAGGTCACTTCCATACTACACTGTTATAGTGCTATTATTCCATTTTCAACATTCTGTGGAATCCTGGGATTTGCAGTTTATGGAGGGGCATTTGGAATTCTCCACCAGAGAGCTCTTTGGCCTCAGTGAACTAGAGGTCCTAGAATTCCACAGGATATTAAAAGTGGAATAATAGCGCTATGACTGTCTAGTGCAGAAATGGCCAAAGGCAAGCCCCCTCTGAATAAATCTTGCCAAGAAAACCATGTGATTGGGCACCATAAGCTGAAAATGACTTGAAGGCACACAACAACTAAGTACATTGGAGAGTAAATAAACAACACAGTGGTGTAGGAATATGGGCGTGGGAGGGCAATTCACCCCGGGCAACAATGTTTCTGCAGCATCCTGCCCTGGCCACGCCCCCACACATCCTGGCCATGCCCCCATGTGCCCTGGCCACATCCCGAGCAACACAGCCATGCCCCCAGACAGTGGCCCCACCCCTTGTGCGGTATCCTCGCCCCCCACCCCCCCTTCACACACTCCAAGCTCCGCCAAAAGCTGTTTAAAAATTTTAAAGAAATAGTTTGGCAGTTAAAATTTAGCTTTCCTGTTCATGGAAGGAAATTGCTTTTTTTGAAAACTTGGCTAGCTTGTGGAAACCTGACTAAAACCCTGAAACTAAAGAAATTTACCTACACTGCAGTTATGTAATTGTTCATTTACTTTGAAAGAGATCTATTATATTCTGATTTAATTCAATTTATATGTTGATTATACTCCTCCCCCACCAGAACATTTATGTTGAAAAGATGGTTGGGACATTTAGAAATAATGATAAACTCTGTTCAAATGCAAAATAAGACACGCCTGAGGGTCAAATCACATTTTATGCCAGACATCCATGTAATTATCTTTTTATAAAAAAGCAGCCATGAGGGCTGGGATGGATATATGCTGCTCTGTGTGGTAGTGGTGGCCAGAAATGTGGGGCTCTATTCCTTTGGACTGTAACTGTGACCCAAGACTCCAGTTTAGTGTTGTCATTATCAGTGTTAATAACATTTTCTTGTTATGACAGCAGCATTTAGTATGAATCTCTCACCTCCAGGCCTCCAAAGTTCATAGTGCCCCAAGCCAGTCAAAACATTTGGGCACAGAAGGCAGAAAATCCTTCATGAAACTCTCCCCACCTCTAGGAGGAATTTGCTGCCTCTTGTGACCTTCAAAATCTACTACCCGAGGCAACCACTTCCCATTAGTAGTAGGGCCAGCTATAAATACAAAGGTGAAAAAACTGGTTTACATGTTTAAATCTCCTTGCTGTCTCCAGTGCTGGCGTGGGCATTTAGATTAGGACCGTGGTACAGGAAAAGGTTAGATTCCCCCACCTTTTGTAGAGGATTCACAATTGAAACTGCTATCCTCTCTCCTTGCTGCTTCTTTTAGAAATACACACACACACACACACACACACACACGCACACACATACATACATACATATACTGGAACCAGCAAAACCCAGAATTCCAGTGTCATGTGTGGTTTGGGCCTTGATCCCGTTACTCTGTACATAGTAGCACATGGATATTAGTAACCTTATCTTGTATGTGTTGGTTGTGCCTTTATTTTTGATTCGAGGTCTCTTTCAGAGGGCATATAAAGAATGCACCACAAATCCCAGTTCTCTTCCTTTGTTTAGACCTTTTTTTCCTGCTCAAACTGAATAAACTCTCCATGGTTCAGCCCCACCATCTCTCTATCTCTCTTTTACCCCATTTTTTAAGCACAGGTTCCCTTAGGTAAAAGATTGAGCATGGTGTAATGGTTTGAGTGTTGGACTACAACTCTGGAGATCAGGATGTGAATACCCAGTTGGCCATGGAAATCCACTGATAACCTTGGGCAAGTCACACTCTCTCAGCCTCACAGGAAGACAAAGGCAAACCACCTACAAATAAATTTTGCCAAGAAAACCCCATGACAAGTTCACCTTAGAGTTGTCATTAGTTAGAAACAACTTGAAGGCATACAACAACAACAACAACAACAACAACTCTCAGGTGACTCCTTCCACAACAGTGTGTGAACCAGATCATGCACAAACTGCTCCCCAAACTGAATTGTTAGGGCAAGAACAAAGCTTTCATAGGCCAGCCCCTGTTTGACCTGATGAAGTAGGCTTTGAAGATTCCTGCCATAATCAATCAGTTTGCTCTCCAAGGTACCATGGCCCATGCTTGCTGTCTTCCTATTATATGTCTGCTCTGGCAAACTGAACAAGGCAGAGCCATGCCAATTAACAGCTGTCCCTTTATGGCCTAACAAATGACTTTCCAGCCTCTCTTTGGCCCTGGTTTATATGTAGAATATATTTACTTTCATCACTCCAGAATGGAACCATTGACAACATGTAACCTACCTTATTATCATTGCATACTTTTGTCCTGGAGATTTTGAACGACAGAGCCATCTGTGATGTCTCTGGGAACAAACTCTAACTTCAGAAACGAGGCAGACTTTTCTGGGCTGAGTTCCCTTTCAGTTTATTACATTCTCAGGCAGACATTTCCCACTCAACTCCAGAGTTATTTATGAGCCATTTAGGTCTTCATGACTAATTTCTATCTTTAAAAGTGTACACAAATCTGTGATATTTGCCATTTTGTTATGCATTAGGCTTGCATTTTTTTGGCCATGAAATTCTCTGCACAAATTCTACATTTAGGAATATTCAGTTCTTTTAAGTGGATTTCTATTGGATATATCCGAAGTTGCTATATAGCATAGCATAGCATATATTTCTATACCGCTCATCAACTGAGTGTTATCTAAGTGGTTTACAATGTGTTTTAGCTAATTGCCCCCAACAAGCTTGGGCATAATCCTTTAGTGGAGGTGGTGATGGATGGATAATTTAAGTTTAAAACATCTTGAAGGAGCCAATGTCCTTTGATAGTTTCAGACATTAATATTTATGGTGGTTCTATAAGTATAAAATCACTGTCTCTCTCTGTTATACACATAGAAAAACCCAAACAGACATATGATAAATAGAAGGTGAGTGTGCGTGCGTGGTGGGGGCGTAGTGGTGCAGAATTTCCATAGCTTTCTATATATACAGATAGGAGATTTTATACATGTATGTGTAAAAATGTTCTGTGTCTGTATGTACAAATACAGAGATATGTAGAAAAATTGGTGAGTATGTTATATGTATGGATAGATGTAGATATACAAATGTAGATAAGAGATTCTCTATGTTTGTGTATCTGCCTATCTACAGCTACATCTGCATTTATCTCCATCTCTCTTACTTTCTTTTCTATGAGAGGTAAACACAGAAAATCTGTGGTGTATATCTCCATATACACTTATATTTATCTACATTTATATAAATGCATGTGTGTGGGCACACACACAGACACACAATATCTTCTCATGCACCCCATTTTTGCTGCTCCAAAGCAAGTATGTTTTCTGAAAAAGGTTTATTTTCTTTGAGAATCTCAGCTGTTGTTTTTTTTCGAGAGGAGCTTTGATAATTTAGAGGGTGAATAGGAGATACAAGGGGGACAAAGCATAAATCCAATATTATTTGGGGGATGCTCAGAAATGAAGCAGCAGAAGCAGAAGGGCAGGTAAGAAGGAAAGTGACAAAGAGAGCATGAAATCAAAGTGGCAAAGAAACAAATATTGCTGGAAAGAGGATTCAATTTTCTTAAGCAGCATTTGCTAGGCACTCCAAATTCAGAAGACAATTAGCTTGAAGGAACTGGTCTGCGGCAAAGTAACTACTGCTGGTAAAGTCACTATCCTTCTGGACTGGCAAAAGCTAATGAAAGAGCCAAATTTCCCTAAACAGAGTTTCCAGTATTATTTTGTAGCTTAAACGCATTGAATGAAGATGTTTCATTGATCATCCGCACAATTTATTTCCCTTGATGCCATAGCTTGTACTGTGTGTAGTTTATGTGTGTAAACAAACATATATATTATGAATGTATACATATCACTGTGAATACTGCTATACAAGCAACTGTGCACATAGCATACACTCAGTCAGAGATTATCTATCTTGTTTTTAAAATGTATAATATTTTAAAGTATATCCATGTCTTATGATTGTTGCATATCCAGTTCTCAGCCTGAACTTATGCAGTCTGAACAAAAGGGAGAAAATTTGTGTTTTTTAATCTTTCATTCCCTCTTCTCAGTTTAAACTTTATTGACTTTCATATTTAGCATATTTTGAATACTTCCAAATGACATTTTCCAGCTATAATAATGCAGGTTCTCTTACTAGGCAGGTGATAAAAACAACTTCAATTATTTATCTGATTCCAAAGTATGCCAAGTTTGGTATAATTCCATAGTATACCAAGTATTTTAAATTTGTCTTCAGAATACTTTACATAAACAGGATAAATACATATTTTACATGAATACTTTTGCATGAATAGGATATCTGTCTGCATTTCTGGGAGTTAAGATCATTGGCTTAGTTCCAGTTACAGCAGACCCAATAACGTTATTATTGAATGATAAGTCAACACAAAGGTAAGTCATATTGATTTAATGGGTTTACTCTAGTTGGAACTAACAATAGGCCATTTTTAAAGAATGTAGACCTATAGTCAATTACTTGGAAATGCCACATATTGAATTCAATAGAGCTTGTTTCTGAGAAGGCATGAATAGAATTGCATTCTAAAGTGGATGTGAATTTGGCAGTAGAAGACATGATATAGAAAAAGTTAAAAATAAACCAACATCATATATTTGGCTGGTATGGATTATTTAGCCTATGCCTCAAACTAGTGGCAGTGTATTATTTTAAACACCACATTGATGTACTCTTTTATAAGGAAAAATTAGACTGAGTGTTCAAGAAACATTATTGTGACTATAAATGGCATCCTACAAAGCTGATAGTTTTAGGGATGAGGAAATGCTTACACTTACACACCTGAGTAAAATTTCTCTCATACATTGTCCAGATTACTTCAGTCATATGGTGTCTGGCAGAAGGTGAAGACTCTAGATTAATAATATGAAAATTCAGTTGAATGATAAAAAATAGCTTTCTTAAAGAGCATAAGTGGTATTATACTTAAGATGGTGGGTATATTCCGTGTGTGTGTGCATGCGTAAGACAGAAATTTATTGAATGTTTGCTTTCCAGTGATATCACCCTTTTGCTTTTTCAATTCTATATTTAGTTGGTTTTGTTTTGCCTTTTACTAATGAATCATGAAGATCTACAAAGAGATGTCCAACTCAGTCAATTTCCTTTTTCTAGTTCTTCTGCTACTCATATAGTCACGTGCCACATGTTTGTTGAGATGCAGTGGTGGTGGATGTCATTTTCCCTGTGAAATGCAGTGAAGCAAAAGCAAGGTAAGCCTCCAAAGGAAGCAGTAAGTACATTGTCAGAAGACATTTGTCCCCTATGCAAAATGAACCACACATCTGTTGCAGGGGGAGTTAAAATCTCCAAAAGTCTAAATCATCTACTTGGGAGCTGTGATTGATTGTCGTCTGGCCAAATCTGATTCCCTAGACTAGTGAAGGTTAGGGGAACCTTTGGTTCTCCAGATATTTTGTTCATAAGTAGCATCAACCCCACACAGCGGCATTAGGTCCTGTGCGAGTACATCTGGATACCAATGCCCTGCTTCATCTAATTGTCAACTCTGAGGTAACAATATACATGAAGTAGGAAGGAGTACTGGTGGTCATGATTTTGGGAAATTATCCCCTCTGGAAGAAAGTGAAAATAGGATCCAATATCTCTCCTACAGAATGATGCTCTAGTAAACCTGAATGCTCAGGTAAGGGCTGAGAGAGCTTTGCTTTGACTTCGGCCTGTTGAGAGGTTGACAGGCTAAAGCTGGATGCACAGAAGATTTAAAAGGAAGAACTGAGATAGGCCAATTTATTTCTGCTGCATACCTGATCCTCATCTGCTCTAAGTGAAGTTCAGTACTGCCTCCTATGATGAAGTGAAACATATAAAAGTATAATGTAGATGTTAAAGCTGCATTGGGAAGGCTGTTTTGAATCATTCCCTATGCTAGCTGCCATCCATGGAGAAAAGTTTGTACATACATACATGGAAGCTCCTATACTACTCTTCTTTTTGCTCTTCTTCCCACCTTCTCACTTTTTTTTTTTAAATCAGTCTAATAAAGTTAGCATTGTCTGGAGCAAAAGCAGCATGTTGGCAGTAAGGGGAGATTTATAAATATGCCAAATATTAGTATTGTGATTAGTATTAGTAATGTCTTTATAATAATAACATTACTACAGTATTATAGTAATAAAAGTAATGACATAACAATATTGTAATGCTTTGTGGGGGCATGCTGCACCATCTGACTGCTGCTTCTAGACCACAGCAGAGAAATGGAGAGGACCACTGCAGCAATTGGCCACCACTTCCAAGTGCCAAGTGAATGAAGGACAGGAGATCGTCCCCTCCACTGCATAGTCCAGTTACTGCCTGTCAGTGGCCAAAGCCATTGCAAAGACTATCTGAATTCTCACATGTTCTTCAGCCAGGGCTTAGAAAAGGTACCTTTTGGAGATGACAACTTGATGAGGGATTTTTTGAGCTATAGTCCAAGAAGATAATTCTTCCTAGCTCTGTCTTTCACTGTTCTGACCTGGGCTTACACAGCATTCATTACTGCAAGGGGTGCCAGTATGCAGATGTACTATGTCTGGTGCCTTTTGAAAAATAAGATTGTTATTTCACCCCCAAGAGTCAAAGTACTTCCTGTTAAAAAGGAAGCACATGTGCATTGTTAACATGTAGTTAACAAACAAATAAATAACAAAAAGCCATGCTTTACATAGAGGAGATCCCAGATTCTAGCCCCAGTTTCCTCCAGGTAGGGCTAGGGAAGCAAAATTCATCCCTGAAACAGACAGTCACTGACTGTTAGAACTGATGGTGTAGGGCTAGATGAACTAACAATATGACTCACTTTAAGGGCAGCTTCCTTTGTTCCTCTGGTTCTTAACAAAAAGGGACAGTCTATATTTCAGACTATGTGGTTTACACTAAAAAACGATAGCTGTAGTATGTGACACCAGGTAGGCATTAAAAGGTGGTCAGAGGAGGATGAGGTACCATTTTTAGAAAGCTGTAAGATTTGGCTAAAATGGAGAAGAGTGTTGGACCTCGATTCTGTTACTCTCATACCCCTGTCCTTTCTGTTCTGTTGAGAACTAGCAATTTAGGCAATTTCTGCACTACATTGTTATAATGCTATTATTCCACTTTCAAAATCCTGTGGAATCCTGGGGTTTGCATTTTAGGGTGGGGGACATTTAGAATTTTCAGCCAGAGAGCTCTTTGGCCTCAGGAAACTACAAACCCCAGGATTCCAAAGGATGTTGAAAGTGGAATAATAGCACTATAATAGTGTAGTGCGGAAATGGCCTTAGAAGGAACGCAGATGCCAAGTTTTGGAAATGCTTCTGTTTGGGTTCTTTCAGACATGTGTTGGGAGGTTTCAATATTTATTACTGTAGGTCATGATGTTTGTTTTTGTTTTTTAAAATCTAAACGATGTTTCTCTTGTCCCAGATTATTTACTAGCAATTCGTGGTGAAACATTTTATTTCTGCTCTGGAGTAGGTTCCTTTTAAATTATTTTCTTCAATTCTTCTTAATTTCAAGACGCATCAGAAAAATATGTTCACTTCTTTTCTTTAATTCTTCTTAATTTCAGTACATATCAGAATATGTTTCCTTCTCCTTCTTTTTTCCTCTTCTCTTGTATTTTTAAAATCATTTTTAATTTGTTTTATTGATTTTTTAAAAAAACTCCCAGTGCTATAATGCATCAGCACTATAACTCTGTAACTATGAAATATTTTTTAAAAAAATCATAGAGGAGAAAAGTTGCTCTTCAAACCATAGGACCACCCTTAGCAAACCATGCTCTGGTTTTGAGAGGAAAAAATAAAACACCTTTGGAAGAAGCTGCTCCAAGAATAGTCGCCCCAAAAAGAATGGAACAAGCAGACATGGAAGTGACAATAAGTGGCAAAAACCACAAAGCTATATTGCAGGAACTCATGCTTCTACAGTCTTGAAAAACCTTTTGAAATTTTTGCAATGTGTTGCATTTCAGAATAAATGGTACTGAACTTGAGGGAATAATATTCTGGCTCAGAGTTAGAGCCTGGAAAAATTACTCTGAGGAACTACAATTCCCATTATTGCCTAGGCAACATGACCAATAGTCATTTTGTCTAGGAATTTCTGAGAGCTGTCATCTAAAAATTAATTTTCAAATTTTGATCAGGATACAATAGATCACCATCATCATCATCATCATCATCATCATTTATATCCTGCCTTTGCCCTAATAATGGGACTCAAGGTGGCTAACAACATATTTAGAAACAAATTAAAAACTATACAAAGTCATTAATAAAAGTAATAAATACAAGAGTTATTTCAAAACTGATTACACAGTTTATAAAGTTAAAACCATTCAACATTAAAAGCATTAAAATACATTTAAAAGACTATTTACGAACCTCAAAAGCCGTACTACACAGTGTTAAAATCGCCACCACAGAGTCCAAAAAATTGATGGCACAAAAAGTGTTTTGGTGTCCTGACGGAAGGGGGACAAGGACAGGGCCATCCTGGCCTCTCTAGGGAGGAAGTTCCAAAGGCTGGGAGCTGCCACTGAGGCCATTTCTGCACAAGACTGTTATAGCGTTTTGATTCCACTTTCAACATCCTATGGAGTCCTGGGGTTTGCAGTTTAGGGAGGGGGCGGCCAGCCCCTCCTGAAACTGCAAACCCCAGGATTCCATAGGATGTTGAAAGTAGAATCAAAGCGCTGTAACAGTCTCATGCAGAAATGGCCTCAGAAGGCCTCTCCCTTGTTCTCATTGAACATGTCTGAGAAGCTGGTGGGACAGACAGTCTCTCCAGATGATGGGCTCATGAAAGGAGATGTTTCATAAGTGTGTTGTATTTTATTGCTCATTATTATTTCATTACATCTTCAGAAGTGTTGTTTCTTTAATATCCAGAAGAGCTTTTTTCACTCTTTGGCCTCATAAGAACAGTATATAAAGAGAAAGTGGAAGAGATGTGGCTGGTGGCCATTGTAGAAAAAGACCCATCCTCACAATGAAAGCAATAAATGACCACCACCATTGTTTTGCCAGAACACAGTGCTGATTAAGCACCATTGACAGTTTCTGAGGAAACCTCCAGTTTCAGCAGTTCTTCCATCTCCTCGGCGGGATGATGAGAAGAAGGTGGTGATAGTGGTGGCAGCCTTGGTTGGTGGCGTGTGCTCTCCAAGTGCCTATTACAGGATAATTAGAGGATCCTTCGGCCGGTTTAATAACAGGCTTCCACTTTGTTAAGGTTTAACATAAGAAAAGTTAACGTCTTCACCAGTCTGGAGTGAAAATGCCTGTGTGCAGAGCGAACAAAGTAAGCCTCAGTGAGGAAAAACAAAACAGAAATATGCTTTCACCTAAGTGTGTTAACAGGCCTCAGGCTTTGTGCTTGGCATACACAATGAACTCATGACAGGAAGCATCTTATAAAAATTCAATTGTAAACAACCACCTGAGCATTCTTAAGGCCTGAATCATGTTTTTGGCTTTCTGTCAGATGTAGGAAAATCTCTTAAATTTTAGTCCTCCTGAAATCCCATGTATATGAATAATATATATATAAATAACTTTATTTTTAAGATGGTGCAGATGCGGCTCGGAATAATTGTTAGCCGGGAAGATATTGGCAGTTGAAATGGGAAAGGTAATTCAAGTTCAACTGTGTAGCAACAAACCTTTTAAAATGCTTATTAAAAACATTAACTATATATTAGAAAAATGGCAAGGGCTGGCGAGCCAGACTGCTGCTTAAATGTGCCAGTAACTTCCTTCTCTCTCTCTTTTTTCTTAAATGCAGGATTTCAATGCAAAGGGATTCCAGCACGGTAAGTAGGGACACTTTATTGCGGTTCACAAATCCACATGCATTTATTCTGCTTAAAATACGATATAGGGCATTTTTTTGTATTCCCATTTATCGCTTGCCAAGAAATAATTAAGAATAGGAGCTAGAAGATTAATTTTAAATAAAAAAAAATCTTCTCAAATGAAAATGTCAGGTCATAAAAATTCCTTTTAAATCATAACAGCATATAAATCTTTGAAATTAACCATGTAATTACAATGTCTATCAACTTCTACCTTGAGCTTTGAGCCTCTCTTTTTAATCTTCCATTCTTTTTTTAATGAATAGCTATTTTGAAATTAAAAAGTACTGTTCATTACACATGCCCCACTATAATAGGGTTTTTATCATATTTGCTCTATTTAAAAATACTTGCTACTTTGTAATTATTCACACGCCGATCCCTTCCTATATCGAGCCGAAAATAAAAAATGAAATAGAAGTCAAAGGTGCTTCAGAGCTGAATGATTTACACAATTCATTAAGGACGGTGATTTTTCAGTTAGCATCAGATTAAATGGTTACTTACTCTCAAATAGCCCTCGGGGAGTTGAATTGCTGGGTAGCAAACAGATTAAAGTTTGCATTGAAAGAAAAATTGAATTCAGAGGTAATCAATAGCATAATAGGGGCAGTGAGTGGTGCCTGCTGCCTGAAATGAAATTACCATATTTTTAATCTTAATTTTCCACTCTGTTTATCTGACAGTGTGGATGTGCAATCCAAACAGATAATGAGAGAGTGGGATATTGACACTGCTGTCCTCTGGAGTGCTTGTTTTCAGTGATTAAATGCTGTGATCTGTGATTACTTTGTGCAGGGATGTCAGAGCTGCTGGCCAGAGCTATGGGAGGGACACTAACTCAGCAGCTGCAGCTTCCCTGTCTCTCAGGCCCTAATGCTCGAAATTCATTTTCTGTCTGCTATATGGCTATAAGGGAGTGAAACAGCCGGGTGGGGAGGGGGAGAGAGAGAAGAGGCAGGGAAAGGGATGGGATCAGGAAGAAAGCGCAAGATGATCTATTTGCGTATGTGCCTCCACAACTGCACAGCATGACAGTAATTAATCCTTATTTCTCCTGATTCTTTTTTTTTTTTTAAAGGAAGCATTTAATTAGATCAATATGCAGAGAGCTTTCTCTTCTATCATGGTATATTTATTCCCACACTCAAACTTCCAAGCAGTGGAAAGATGAGCTGCTACTAAAGAGACAGAGAGAAGCACGTTATGCCTCACCAACTTCAGAGGTGAAGTGAGTTATCTGTGGTAGCACCAGTGGATAAATCTTGGGAAATCAAAGTGTGATTCTACCAGATCCAGCAAAGCAAATTGTAGTTGATAGATGTAGAAACAGAGAGATAAATATAATCAAAAGTCAGATATAATTCTTCTAAAAGGCAGGCAATGCCAAGGAGAAGATTGCCAGTGATGATTTTCAAAAGTGGAAATGGACAGTTCAAGAAACAAGAGCCGTCTTAATATACCACCAAATACAGGAAGTTAAGTGCATGTTGCTCACATTCTACTTTTATAGCCTGGTTCTTTTTATTGTATAATTTAAGAATGTGTTGCATAATAAAATGCCCTGTTATATGAGATAATTCAAATCATGGCACTACAGCACAGTATTGGCAGGAAGAAGAGGGACTGAAGAACAGAACTGTAAAAGCAGTAGCCACAAGGGGCAGTATGTTATGCCGATAGAGTGGAAATGTGTTTCTCACAAATAACAGTATAGCATACAAGGTGTATATCGCTTTCCCCTTCTTAAGGGCATGTTTGAGTAGAAAGCAGCCAGCATAATTTCATGAGTATTAAAATTGCAATCTGCAATGTGTGAACAAAGTACAGGTATATATCAGTTAACAAAGTAAATGCATTCCTGGGCATTACTTTTGTAATGGAAAATTTGGTACCAGGATGATTTCTTTTTTTCCCTTTTTTCCCTTTTTTCCCTTTCCCTTCAACTTTTCTTATGTTTTCCATTTTGGTGACCAGACTTATAGATCTATGCTTCTTTAACGTGCTGGGAAGTAGCTGATGAGGCAGGCTTATCCACTTTTCCCCTTTCCCTCTCTTTTGCTATTCAAGTATGTTCAGTAAGGATTCTGGGGACAGCTGTTGTTGAACTTGCCTATTGTTAATAGGCACAGACAGCTGTAGTTAGTTGGCTAGAGAAGAATCCCATTCTTTTCTAGCTCAAGCTTTATTGCATCATTGACCACAAACACACTGGGTCAAGACCACAAACACTCTGGGTCAAGATCCCAGTGCCAAAGCTGCTCTAAAAAACCCATCCAGCTAGACACAGGACAAGGAAAGCAGGGGCTGGGTGCACATAAAAAGCCTTTCTAAAAAGGAGCCTCTTTGTCAGAAGCTGTGTAAACTGAAGGTACTAAACTAATTTTGATATTGCCTGAAAGTGAGTTTTGTTCCATTACTACTATACCAATTGGCTCTGGTAACAGGATGTAGGGCATTGTTGACTGTATGTGAAAAAGAGTTACTTCATCACTATCCAATAGTGTCAAGGTTCTAACACTCTAGGTTCTCTGGAAGTTTTAGTGTGCATGCATTCACAGGCAGTGATCCTAAAAGTCTCTAGCTACTGTGTTTCCTAAAGGCATGTGGAGAGCTTTTTTTAATCACAAGTTTAAAAATGAGAACTTTGGAACAAAGTAAATTGCAGTGTCAAATGACCTTGTGAGGAACCTATAAAAGGGCCAATAAGCTGCCAGCATTGTTGCATGTGTGGTTCTGATTCTGAAGGATGGCAAATTGTGAACTAGGTTTAAAATGTTGTTTTAAAGTTAATATTCTCAGTTATCGGAAATATCTCTTTTACCATTATAGGGGTTGGCACAGGCAAGTGGTTTCCAACATCACAACTTTACCAAACAGTGGTAATGTTCATGTTCTAGGCTTTTTTAAGTGACTCCTGAAAATCTTTATTTATTTATTTATTTGTTATCCTGCTTTGCTTCCATATGGAAACCATCTTAATTATTTCTTTCTTTAATTTATGTCTTGCTTTTCTCTCATAGGGGATCCTAGGTAGTTCCCATCATACCTTAAGGCAATACAAGTTGTCTTGATAAGGATACTCTCAGGTTTGGAAACACTGGACAATCACTTGCTGCTTTTACTTTTGCTTGGGGAATGGCAATACTTTTTCTTGATTTGTATGTATTTTTTAAAAACGAAAAAGTCACACAAGCATGACTGTAACTTTCCTTTACCCTTGTTTTTTATCTCCTTGTCTCCCTCACCCCCACCCCATTCTGGTTTTACATATTGCACAGCGGTGACCTTTTAGTCTTTGTAAATTTGTTTGTAAGAGAAGTAAGTTCAGAACACAAAGCAGCCCATAATGATAAAGAGTGGATAAATAGATATTTGGCTAAACTTGTCAGAGAGGATAGAATGAGAAATTATCCATAAAATAGCCTACATTTATGTCAGTGAAGTAGCAATGGTTTACAGACATCCCACCAGGTAGGCAAATATATTCAGCATTCAGGAAATTATGAATGTAAATGCGTACAGTCGTCTGTCCCCTGTTACTTCAGTTTCATCTATATTCATAATATGCTCCACAATTGTGTTATCTCTAAAAGTTTCCCAGACTTTTATCAGAACTTACAAAGCTGATCTTCAAAACCTCCGAATATTGCTGATAATAAACAGCTGCGGAAATGGAAAGTGATTCAAGGAATGCCTCCCCTGTTTTCCAGTCTTGTTTTGACTCTTTCTTGGGCCCAGTGAGAAGTCAGAGTTTAAAGATGGTAAAATGTCTTTGTCTGTCCTTCTGCTTTTGGCCACCTAAGTTCTAGAAATGCCACAGAGTAAGAGACAAAAATTCAAATCTAATCTCTTTTCATTCACCTTGTAATCTCTGATAGGCTCCATCATCTTTAAAAAAAATACTATCCTTCCCTTTCCATCCTCAGATAGGAATGCAGAAACAAAAATCAACAGAAAAAGAATGAGGAAAAGAATTATCTGATCTTTTAAATGAGAGAATTCTGATTGGAAGGAACTGGGATTGGATGGATTTTCATGGTGACGTCAGATATTCCCTCAAATAGGAATGCTACCAGGAGGGAAAGGGGTAACTCTTAAATGCTGCCAATCTGTTCTGCTCCTGTTCAATATGTCACAGAGATCTGAGAAAGGAATCTGTCTAGAAGACTTTTATTATAAGGCTTTAGCAAAGAAGTATCCATGCAAAGTAAAAGTAAATTGTTTTCCTCATTAGTATGCTACTTATTTATTCATACATTTGTTTTTTGGTTTCCGCAGCACTACCTGTGTTGGATATATGTGCAAGCTACATTAACTGCAGTGTAGTTCATTTCTGACTTATGGTGACCCTAAGGCAACTCTATCATGAAGTTTTTTTGGCCAGATTTGTTCTGAGAGGGTTTGCCTTCCTCTGAGGCTGAGAGAATGTGTCTTGCTTAAGGTTATCCGGTGGGTTTCCATGGCTGAGTGGGGAATCTGAACTTGGATCTTCTGACATCCCAGTCCAACACTCAAACCACTATACCAAGCTGGCTTACATCTCTCATTATAAAGAGTCTTTAACAAACTAAAGTTTAAGTCTAAAACATAATTGTAAGACAAATACATGGGGGAGGGTATTATGGGGCTTCTTAAACTTGACATAACTTGCTCTCCCAGTATGTCTTAATCTGGGCCTGAGCAACAGTGCCTGATGCTATGGAACAAAGCAAGACATAGACTGGAGGAGTTTCATTTGAGCATAATTTATTATGGCTCAGCATCTTTTAAAAGTCTGGTACCAGAGTCTGGACCACATGTAAAAAAGTATCAAAAAGACCACTTACTCTCCACCCCAACACATATACAAACTGACAGTGAAGAGTCATGTGACTACAGATGTTTCAGGGCTACAATAAAATTAGTCTTTAAAAAACATGTTTACAGTTTTTGCTCCAATCAACTAATATAGCTACTGCCTGGGTTACTAACCTGCATGTGCAACGTGACTGGCTTGTGGGCTGCTATGCCTTAGCTATCAGTGTGCCATACACTTCAGTTTACTGCCTACCTCAGGAACATTAAGGAAAATATCTAAGCAAGTTCAGAGCACATTTGTATTGCTAGAAGGTAACTAAGGCCCTTTCCGCATGAGGGGGCTGCCCTGCTGTGGGACCAGGATGGCAGTGGTCAGCTGGTTGTGCGTCTGCACCATGTCATCATCAGCGCACTGCCATCTTGCCCCCAAATGGTGTGTATGCACATGGAATTTGCAAAACGGAAAAAAAAAATCTGTTTTACACTTACCATCATTTTTACATGGTTTTACATGGTGGTGCTGCCCTTCCTGGCTGTGCAGAAGGGTGAAAGTATGCCGGCGATGCCTACTTCCCTAGCGCAGCAATGGCAAGTGCATGGATGTGCTGTGGAAGGGAAGAGGCAGGGCCAGCGTGCTCCCCTCCACAGCGAACTCACAAGGTGCAGAGGGGAGCGTTTCTGGTACGTTCCCCTCCCTGCTGGGGCTGCAACGGAAGGACTTGCTGAAGCCCCATTGTGTAGAAATGGCCTAAGCCAGTTCTCACACATTTAGAATTAATATAGCAAGGCTTTTCCTTCAGTGGAAGTTGTTTTGAATTATGCTTGAAGATGGTGCTCTCTTGTAATGCATTTGAGCCATCGTATTGCAGTATTGTAGAGTACTCCTATGCAAGGGTGAAATTAGGACAGACTCTCCTCTGGCCTAGCTGCTTAGGGGCTAGTCCATGGATAAAGAAAATATTTTGTATTTCTGCATATTTTGCTGTAAGATCCACATTTATGAATAAATTTTGATCAAACTTGACATTTAGATTTAGAGAAATCCTTACCTCAAGGGTAAATGAATTTTTTTTTAAAAAAATGTACGTAAATTAGTAAATGAGACCAAATGCATAATTTGGCTTGGATCATGCCCATGCACAGCTTTAACAGTGTTTCATTACCAATCTCACATAATCTTTCTTTCTTTGGTTTTATTTTGTTATTCCCTCCCCCTGCTCTGAATATACATTTATTGGAATGCATGTATACTTTGTGGAAGTCATATCTGATGTGTGTGTGTGTGTGTGTGTATGTATGTATGTATGTATATATATGTGTATGTGTGTGTGTGTGTGTGTGTGTATATATATTTTCAAAGAGGAATAGAAATATTAAATCTTCCAGATAGTAAATGAAGACGAACAGAAGTATTTGGATCAGAGTACAAAGCATGACATACCAAATAACTCTCTTAAATTTGGGTTGTCATTTGTCATGGCAAAGCATTGTTCATATAAATTAGGGAAGAATATCAATCAAACAGTTTTAGAAACTTTGCCAATAAAGCTAGTGGCAAGTTTACTGTCTGAAACTACAAGTTAAGGCAAGGAAGTTTGTTACTCTGAGCAATCACCTTGACAGGAGTGATATCAAACATCCCGAGGAAATGGACTTCTAGCCAACACGTCTCATTTGAAATGAAAGTAGGGAGAACTAAAGAAAGGGTTTTGCATTTTCATATATAATAAGGGTTATCTTCTGTGTAATCAGAAGAGAAACTAATATTTTACTAACATTTTTATCCAGTTCATTTCTGCTAGCCCTCATACCAGTTGCTCTCCCTTGCATTTAATTTACTTAAGATCTGAATTTACATAGCATTTTGATGAGGCTATGAGATATCAGCTTCTATCACCACTTTTCAAAAATTATTGCTGAGAACATTATGTTCTGGGGAGGTTAGGGATGACAAAATTTGGGACACATGGCTAGCACTGGACCATGGAGCAGAGCTCTGAGATCTTGGCACTTAGATGGCTCCTCAAAGCAGCATAGCTATAGCAACTTCTTTCTGCGTAGAAGAGGTAGAATGTGCTTCAGGGCAGTCACGTAGGGACAGGAGAGCAGAAAGGGTAGTTCGCCCTGGATGGCAGTGTTTTTGGGGTATCCCATCCTATAGCCATGCCCCTGTACTCCCTGGCCATGTCCCCACACACCATAGCCATGCCCCCCCCACAGTGGCCACGCCCTTTGTGCCACATTCCCGCTCCCTTCCACCTCCCCTCCCCATAGTCCAACCTCTGCCATTGCTCCAGGGTAAGATTCCAGTTCCTCTGAGCCAATTGCTATGAAACCTGCCTGTGTAAAAAAAAACAAACAAACAAACAAACAAAAACACCCTAAGAAAGAGAAGATGTTGTAAGCTGGGGAGAGTGAGCTATGAGGGAGGGAGATGAGATGGCATGGGAGGAATGGAGAAGTCCTCATTTGATTTTTCCTCCCACAGACTATTTACAGAAATCATTGGGCGCACAGCATGCAAAATAACCCATGTGAAGAATTGTGAAAAAGAAAAGAAAAAGAGTGGGGGAGACCAACTTATTTCTTGTCCAAGTAGCAAGGGCGAAGGCTCCAAGAAAATGCTGGGTCAACTAGCTGGGGTGGTGGATGGGAAGAAAGCAGGGTGGTGGAACAAACAGGATGATACGGCATGACTGGGGGCATCTTGCCCAGAACTACTTCAGCCTAGCAATGCCACTGCATAAAGACAGAGGGAAGTGTTGAGTATGACCAAAGGTGGCAGGGGACAGTTGGACTCACAGGCAAGTCTCACATACCAATCTAAGACCACCTTTCTAAATACTGGTGATTCGATATAACTAGCAAAATCTTGGCTTGCAGAACTTGGGTTTGCAATTTTAAAAAATACAATCTCTAAATATAAACTGGTTTTATAAAATCAGATGCTTTTATAAAATATGATTTGTATGACAAAGTATTTAAAACCATTGAGGCAACTTTTATATATTTCCTTCTATTCTGCCCAGCAGTCTCTTCATTAGAATTCTATAACTGTTGTGAGTTGTTGAGCTGTTAGTTCCCAGCACTGTACTATTGGCACTAAGATAAGGTTTGCCAGCCAGAATATTGGGTAGAGGATGAAGGAAAAGGGGGAGGGGACAGCTAACACTTTTGAATGTGTTAATTTAAACAGGCTTGGGTTTTGCATATTGTCGATTGTCCTTTGGTAGTATTGTTTCAATAATGTGTATAGAAAGGGATAATCACACACTTAAAAACTAGTCATTAAATTGTAAAGATCTCCAATCACAACTTAGCCATTTACTTTGTTTAATCAAGATCTCTATCTGTAAGGAGTAAAAAGAAAAAGAACAATAAGAGTTCATCTGCTGAAAGCTGACAATATAGGCAGAGAGTATGGAAGGAGAGAGGAAAATTTATTTCAGTGACATAGGAGCTCTCATAGTGAGCCCTATCTTTACTTTATTTTTACACACAAAAATTACCTGACTTTCTGTCAATAGAAAAATCAGTTGTCCAAAACTGATACCACTGCAGCAATCGAATGTACATAAGACAGTCACATAAATAAAATATCAAGTTGTTCTTAAGGGTAATAAATAAATAAATAAGCCTTACTTTTGGCCTTTCCTTGACTGCTAAAATAATACAGTCACACTCAAGTTACTGATTGGGGTCAATAATGCTCCATCATGTATATTCTGGTTTCTCTTCAGATGGTATAAGTCTTTACTAAATAATGCTCCATCATGTAACGTACAAAATTACCTAAATGGTATGTTGGGTACTTCTGATCCCTCCCCCAGTTTTTGAACATAAAAAAGGTGCCATCGATATACATGAAACATTATTATTATAATAGTGTCATAATTGTGACCAGTAACATCAACAGATTTCACACAGCTAACTCCAATGTTTCACAAGTGAACTTATTAGCAAGAATAAGAGGATTTTCTTCTTCCTTTCAGCATAACTTTCCCCTGATATGTTTCTTACCTACTTCTCTTCATTTGTAATTAGCAAGAGAAGACTTTGAAAACTTAGCTAGACACGACTCACAAGTGTGGATGAATGGAATGATGATGTACAATGTTCCCATTTTATATTGCCAAAAAATTGAAGTTCCCATAATAATATAAATGTGAGACTTTCTCATGAGGCTCTCCTTCTCTTTCCCATCATTCAGTGATGATAATATGATAAGAAAGGAATAGAAATAAAAAGGAACGTCCTATAACACTCTAGAAACCATTGTTTTCTAGCCACAATGATTAGAAGGAATTGTTTGTCTCAAAACAAATCGACTGTGACCAATATTTTGTTGTTTCAGTATTAGCTTGTATTCGCATGCCAAGATTTTGAAATTCTAAACCTGAATTCAACATGGTCAAACAATTTGAGATTTAGAATAAGAAGATGCACCAATAATTTAAAGAAAGAGACGTAACTAGCCAAATGGGGCTGATCTGTGATGCTATTTCTTAGTCCAGTGCATTCTTAGCAGTCTCAATTGACTTGCTTTTTTTAAAAGGTTTATATACACAATTTCCTATCCCTGTTTCTCTTCCAAGCTAGAACCACTGTCTGGAGATCATTGTGGTCTGACAAGGATGAACAAACTCAGCCTTGAATCTAGGTATACAATAGTGATAATGTGTGATGATTCTTTTTTTATCTGAGGAGGTAGAATATGCTCAAACTATCATTGGAATAACAGGTCCACAGCATGGGAGTGTTCCAGGAACAGACTTCCTTGGAGTCCAGGTGGAAGCAATTAATGCTGTTGATCAATTGTATCTGATAAGCCATCTGCGGTCCTTATTCAATGATTAGGATCTGGCTGTGGCCATCCACACCCTGGTGACCTCAAAACTGGAGAACCACAGCACAATTTCCATAGCTGGTACAGAAAGGAAACTTTACTTGCATTGTTGCAGAATTGCTTTGGCTCTGTACTGTTTCCAAGCCTGGGTGGATATACAAGAGGGTTATGCTTCTCCAAGTGTTTTGGATTTCAGCTCCCAGAAAACCCAACCAGTGTAGCCAATAGCTAAGATTTCTGGGATTTTGAGAAATCTGCCCTGTATGAAAAGTCTAGTCCCCTCTCAGTTAGAGATGATGCCTCTATTTGTGAGGTAAAATAGGTCAGTGCACAGAGTGACACCTTTGCTAACGTGACTCCTTTCTTGTGGGACAATGTTCATGGGGAAATTCACTCAGAAGACCATCATTATTTGCCTTCCATAGCATGGCTGAGAAAACCATTTCCTCTACAAATCTTTGCTATGGTTCTTCCATTTGTGTGTGTGTGTGTGTTTACCATCTGTCTGCTTTTGCTGCTGTTTTAGATAATTCCTTCATTTTGAAAATAGGTAAGTTTTTAAAAGGAATTTATACTTTTGAGGAAAGGTGTGCATTAAATCTTGAAAAATAAACAAAATGACTTAGTCCAGTTCTCTATTTTTGCTTGAGAGGAAATGACTCCCATCTCTTTTTCTCCGCGCCCCCCCCCCTTAGCATGCCCCAGGTTTTGGGCTTGTCACTGAAAAAAGGCCGAAAAGGATATGAGTGCTACACCAGATTTTCAAAAGGATTTTAATTAATAACTCTGTCTTGCCAAGCTTCTTTACAATGGAGCTTAGTTAGCTTATGGACTATAATTCTAAAAAGGAACTATTGATATGTTAATTGCATATGATTATGAATGGCTATTTGTGGCATTGGATCTCACTGCTATACCAATTAGGCTTTTTATGTGTGATCTCCATTGTAGTACAGCTCCAGCACTTTTCAGAATTTGTTTCTTGCCTTAGTTTTCTTTTCTAGGGACTGTCTTCCATCCCATATAGATGACTGCAACAGTGGCCCATTTTGTCATTTTGGGTTTTTCTCTTAGGTGCTACTAAGCATCTTCCCTTGGATTTTGAAATGTTATTGTCAGGGGAAATAGTGTGTGATTGGTTCAGGTCATTCAGTGTTGCATCTATTCCAAACAAGAAAGAGTATTGGCACACAACCCAGGTAAGTGGAGCCATGACTTATGAACAATAAACAGATCTGTGCCTGTGCAGCAGTTTTTACCATGCGGTGCTGGCGTTGGTGCTACAGAATTGGGGTTGGCCATTGGACTTCCCATCCGCGTGAAAACCACAGAGAGGCACAGATTCTTTCACCTTCTTTAAAACCTGGGTCAGCTTCTCTGCTTCAGAAGCAATTGATTTCAATAGCTGTATTTTTCATCAGTTACATGCCACTCCCAGTATAAGGAAAGGCAGATTGAAGGGTGGGCTACTTGGTCTTATTTCTATCAAGTTCTCCATGTCATTGAGCAAGGTCTCTACTTATGATAAATATGCAAGAGCAGTGCTGGTGAAGTTTAACAAATGTTCAATGATGGGTCTCACAATTTTCTTAGCTCTCTTTTGCCTGTGCTGCAAGAGTATTCACATCCTTAACTTCTTCCATCTGCCTAGTAATATATTTTGATGATGACAGCATGTATTTACCCAGCCTCTACCATTGCATCATGTTAGTAAACATTCTAACCCTCTTAATATTGTATGGTATATTGATTTTAATAATTTAATATTTATAATGTATATACTAATGTTTTTAATATGTTAATAGTAAATATTTTAAGACATATAATTTAATATCCTAACATTTATAATAATGAAAAAGTATTGTAAATGTATTTATTTTTAAGGATACTTTTAAGGATATTTTAAAAGAAATGATGTTGAATTCTGCCATGGACTCTATTTCTGAGAGAAAGGCAGGATAATTTTTTTTAAAAAAAATACCCTCTAGTAATTTCCCCTCCAGTGTGATAAAAAGAATTATAGCTTTGTCATTCGAGGCTAAGGAGGAACATACTGATGAAACAATAGGTGGAGTGTGTATGTAACAATTATAAGCAGTAGGTTGAGTACAATGACTTAATGTCTTGATGAGCCCTGAGTCAAAACTGAAAGTACACAATCAACCCCACAAATGATGACAAGCTTCCCTTACAATCACAACAGCATGCCTAAGTCAGTGTATCCCAGAAAAAAACATTGCCAGGAGATACTTTCTTGTCTTCCAGGTTTTTCCAGCTGAGCATTTAGGAGATGGTTTACTTTACGCTGTAAACATGTGCCCATTTATCATGGGACCAAATTCCATTGAACTTAATAATACTTACTTTTCATTGTACTAGTACAGAAGCTTTCATTTTACTGTCTAGCAACCAAGTGAAATATGGACAGATGCTGCTACAGAAGGGAAGATGAGGATTCCTCTTTCCAGGTCAATCCGCTGGGACATGAAACAACTTCTTATCCAGTCCAAGTTCTTTTCTTTTCTCCTTCAAGAGCACAGAACTCTGGAGCCAAATGTGTGTCACATAAGCCTGAATCCCCGCTCAGTAGTTTCACATCATCTCTGTTTAAGAGAAATGTACTCTTGTGTTAGTTGGTAATCAGTGTAGTAACAATGCAAATTTAAAGGCTTTACACCTGCACTACTACTGCCATATGATTGCATTTCATAACACCAGAAAGAGCTGTCATGTTAAGTTTCAGTAATTAAAATGATCCTCTCTGATAATGATGTACGTGATGGGAAAACACAGAGACTTTACCACATAACTCCTCATACGCTGGAAAGAAATATAGCATATACCTTCCAAAACCAACCTCCTATTTTTATGGCTACTTGATAAACATCAAACAGCCTGATACAGCCCTATAGTTAACAGAAGATTGGAGGAAAGTTTGACTTGAGTGGGTTGAGGGGATCTTCCAGAATACAATCTCCTTGTGTGCCCCACAATTTCATGAAAGCACAAAGGAAAGAAAGTGGATAATGAGATATTGGGTTTCTATTTTGAAAAAAGCAAACTAATTTTCCTATGAAGCTATCTGAAAAAATATGAGTGATATTAGTGAAATTGGAAGGGAGTACGTGGGCTGGTAAATGTGCAGATTTCTGGTGCTCAGGAGCAGAAGGTAAAAAAATTACTTTTTAGGCTACAATTCCCAGAATCTTCCAGATAGCATTAACAGCCGTCAGGCTGGCTGGGGGATTCTAGGAGTTGTAATCAAGGAACTTTTCTAAACTCTAATCAACAGACAGGGCATAAGTGCAGTGCTTAAGCATGGTAGTGCCTAAGCATGCGTGTAAATGTAAAACACTCATGAAAAAACTTGAAACTGTAAAAGGTAATATATAAAGTAAGAGAAATTTTGAAGAAATTATACAGGTTGCATAGTTGGGTTACTTTTCATGTGTAAGCCACACATATAAATAACAGTTATTTTTTCAGATTTTTTTTTTGGTGGAATGCAATACCACCTACATTCTATTTGTTTGCAGTACCATAAATCCAAGGGCAAAGGTTGAACAAATGGCATTTCAAGTAAGTAGTTCATCCCCTAGTTCAACTTTTGAACACTCTTTAATTCTTTGATTGTAGCCCAGCTCACAGCTTTGATGCATTATTTGCATACATAATTTCTAAGATGATGAATTTGCATGGATCTCATCACAGTTATGCATCCTGATATTGTAAGCATTCCTGCAGACACACACACACTACTGCGATCCTGACCTAGTAGCCTGGCATCAGATGAAGGGAGATGATTTGATTGCCCATACTGCTGCTGAACTTTTCCTCCCCGGTGGTCACCTAACCCTAAACCTGTGGAAAGGAATTTGCAACAGGAAGGTCTCTTTTCATTAATTATTTGATTGGAAATGTACTTCCTTCAAATAGCTTTTCTACATCACAGCCTTTGTTCGCTTCTTAATTTGTGTTCTCTGATTAACTGTTTGAGGATTCTCTTTGTGGAAAATGAAGAAAAGATTTTAACAATTTATAGCTGGCACTTTCAACAGAACCTTCTCACTGCAGTAGTTAATATTACTCCTGGGTTTGAATAGGCTGGCTAGCAATTTTATTAGACAATTTTGTACACTTTGTTTCAATTGTGTGGTTGGTCAGGAGACTTGGGTGCTAGTTACTCACTCAGCCAAATTTAGCTCCTTCACATCCTTCTTAACTTTTTTTTAAAGAAACTTTGTGAAGAAATGTTTAGATTCCCACCACCACCACCAAAAAAAAAAAAAAAAGCTTTAACAAAAGACTTCAAACAGCAACAGCAGAATTGCTTAAACTCATAAAAGAATGAATGACGAAGTAATGCCGTGGCTTCTTTGAAGGAGGCAATAAGAAAAATGATTTCAGTTTATTCTGTCCTGGAACAATAACTGTGTTTACTGGGCATCCATCTTTACAGGATCTGAGATAGTAGAAACACACAGGGCAAGTAACTGATACATTTCATTTCAGAAAGTACTGGGTTAATTTAAATCAACCTGGGAAATGGGATTAAAAGGTTTTGGCAATACTGATTGCTCCCAGGAAATACTTTTGAGACAAAGAAATACTTTAAGATCTCCAAAATAAAATAGGTTTGTTCAGGAATAAAACTTGGCATTTACTGAGATGTTTTTTCCAACTGGTGAGATGTTCTTCCCAACTAGGGGAGGCTTTTCTTGCCCTTTTTGTTCTAACTCCTACAACCTTACCTTCCCCTCTCTCTGTCTTTCTCTTTCTTCCTCTCCTCATATCTCCTATATGCACTTGTTTTCTCCTCAGTTCTCCTGGGTACCCTGGTCATCTCCTTTAATCCCCATTCCTCGCTATCTCATCCTTTCTCCTATCCCTACATGTTCTAGCTATTCTCATCCTCTACCTTCTTTTTTCCTTCTTCTCTGTCTCTGAAGTTCTTTCTCCTTTACCTCATTAAAGAAAACCATGGTTAGGATATGTTAGATACTCATTTTTTTAAGTGTTAAATTTATCACCATCACCACTGTTACCAGGCTGTACACCTCCACACTTTGATATGCTTTAATTGGTGAAATATGATTTAATTGACAAGATATATTAATTGGCATTGATTTAAAATGTGACCTGCGATGGCTGTATGGCCAAGCTGGACAAGAGGAAAAAAACCAGTCAAACATGTACGCTCCAAATTAGATCAGAAAATATCTCTAGGCATAGCCAAGTCATAGTCAGGAAATTACCAGGAAACTCTGGAGATAATAGGCGTTCAGCTAGCCTTAATGACTCTGTCTTTTGGACAATAGTGACGCGGAGATTCCCACAAAACTGCTGATTATCTTAACTCCTTATTCCTGTGACCAAAGAAACCCTTCCTTTGTCCAAAAACCTGTCCAACAAGCACTGAGGTATCAGGTGACCATTAGCCCTTTATCAGCTAACACTAAGACCATTAGCCCATTCTGAACCTTATTGTCTACTCTGCGAACTCCATTGTTTACTCAAGTTGGAGAGTCCTGGAGAGCTCACCAGGCAGAAACCAGGGATATAAAAACCTAGTTTTTGCCCTCTGCCACTCTGATTCCCAATTGTGTACTGTCCTTAGATGTAAGTCTAAGCCACATCACTGCTTCGTCACTGCTGTTCTAGATTGATAAATATTGCTCACTATACTCTGAAATCTCGTTATCTAAAACTTTCCTCTCTTTTCCTTCAGTTAGCCTTGTGTGATTGTGTTTGGATCTCATGTGCATGATTAATTCCTCTAATAAAACACATAAAGCATATCTTTGGATCTCTGGCTGGTTCTTCCCTGCAGAAGTACTGGTAAGCATGGGTAGAAAAATTTTGCTAGGGGCCCCCTTCTCACAGGCCTCCAAATTTGAGCTAATAATTCCCCATCTTTGCATGGAGGTAGTGGCATTGCAGATGGACCCCAAATCACTCATGTTTGATATAATACCATCATAATCTCCTCATTCTCTGCTTAATAACTGTGGCATTATCATGACTATAGTAATAATCATTTGGCGAATAAGGGAGAGTACCACAACCTGACTATTAAAAAGAAAAGAAAAGATGGCTATTTGAGGATGTTGGTTAATGGGAACAGACTGTCAAACCCAGAGTTTGGAAAATGTCCCTTTCCTTTTTGGGCTACCTCTCCTATATGTTAAAATTGGTGTTCACAGCTGTGTTAAAAACAGAGCTAGTAAAAGTTTGTTTTCTTCTGTTTCACGCAGAGTTTGCAAAATTTTCTCCAATTCTGGCTTGTTTTATGTTCAGTTAAACCAAACTGGGATCAAACCACTTCCAGTTCCTCAAGTATGGACTTCAGAAAGGACTGTGGTTCATTCCAAAACGGAAGCATTCAATCCACAAAAGTTGTAAAAGTTGGAGGAAAGGAGCAAATGAGTCCAAAACTCATATAGGTTTGGATTTCATCTGAAACATGTTTGTAACTTTAATCCCTATCTCTATGTGAGCAGTATTGTACTAACTGTGGCTTTTGTGTACCTTCAAGTCATTTCTGACTTAAGGCAACTCTAAGGAAAATCTATCACAGAATTTGTCCAGAAGGGTTTTTCTCTTGCCTTCCTCTGAGGCTAAAAGACTGTGCCCAAGGTCATCCACTAACTTTCTGTGGCTGAGCTGGGATCAAATCCTGGTCTTTCCCCGTGTCCTAGCCTAACATTCAAACCACTACACCATGCTGACTCTAATTGTACTAACAGTGGTTATTAATTTTTAGGATACTTAGAAGAAACTAATTAGAACACAGTTTGCTGAATTGCAGTCTGCTCAAAGATTTAAAATCTAATAATCCAACTGTACCAGCCTCCACTGGCCTAAAATCTCTGTTCGCTTCTATGGTTCCATCTGTTCTCCTTTGCTGCTCCTTCTGTGTTGAATGCTCTAGCTGAACATATGGGTGGGTCAGCTTCCATATCCCTCAGATCCCTCTTCTAGACCTATTTTTTCCAAGTGGCCTTTGGTTTATGCTTTTAAGCCTCATTCCCAACAATCATTCAGCTACTGTACAGTAGCTTAGATTTATGCGTATGTATTTGTCCACATATTTTCTCCTCTCCCTGTTTCTCCACATATTCAGTGCTATGTGGTAGCCCTCTTGAGAGCAGAGATCTGTGTTACACTATGAGCACTGTGTATGCTGAAGGCACTGATTAATTACTGTTGTAGTTATTGCATAACAATAAGGGAGGAGTAAGGAAGGAGATGCAATGAAATGTTAAAGAACAGAACTTTCATGACACTTTAGGCCATTATGAGCTGGCAGAACTTTTCTCTTTAAAAATAAAAATAAAAATAAAAGTAATATGTAGGGAGATGGTGGGGTTGTTTCATAAGGCAGATCCTGAGCCCCATAAGCTATTTCACTGTTTTTTCTGGCTCCAGGCAGTTCAGAATTAAGTTCAGGTTCCAAGATCCTTCCTTCCAGGATCAAAGGAACTGTAGATGGCATCAAGTGTCAGCTTCCTATCCAGGTCTGATGTATCATGCAGATTGTGAGTGAATTTGTGGTTATGGTGATGATGAAGATGACAATGACCTTAAAATTTACAAGCATCATCTAAGAGCAGAGTGATCATAGAGACTGAATGCATGAACTTGAGAATCTTCTTGTCTATCCTAGAGCCTGCTTCACAAAACAATCATCCCGCACTGTACAGTATACTCATTCATATCATAGTGGAAAGAGGCAATCTTTTAAAGTATTGATTTGGAACCAGAGAAATATACATACTTTAAATGTATGAAAACATGGTGTGGAGAAAGATTATAAAGAGAGTTCAAATTAAAGGGACTTTCTGCATGCTTGTCCTTTGAATGGATAATCTGTAAATTGGGATAAAGCATGTCATATCACACAGCCACAGTTGTTTCTACAGAACCAGGCTTAATGGTGAAGAGCTTCAGAACGGCCAGTTTGAGATACCTAGAAGACAAAGGTTAGTGGTTTGGGGTTTTGTTGTTTCCTCTCTCGCTCTCGCTCTTTTTCCCTTCTTGGCGGTGGTGGTGGGGGTAGGGAAAGCTGAGATTTGCCAAGATTAGCATCCAGCATTGTCCATAAAGTGGGTATTGTGTGCAGCACAACCTATTGCCCAGCATTCTCCCTTCATCATTCCCGCCCCCTCCTCCAATGTTCCCTTTTCATAATTATCTAAAGCACATACAAATCTTGAAAAGACAATTGTAAACTTCCTTGTGTTGCTTCATGGGCTTTAAGTACCCCCACACAAAAAAGGATTCCTTATGCTTTAATTTCTCTTTATTTTTCTGACTGTAAAGACCCATGGGGTAAATGCCAGTCCCACAATCCTGCAGTTATACGGTTACTGTCAGCCTGTTCAAATGATGCTTCCTGTTCATTAGGCGTCCTTTCATCTAACAACAATGTACAAGCTTTGCTGCGATTCTTAGTCAACGCCCATCTCTTCAATAGCCCATGAATAGTATTAAATAGTGTTTATGCTAGCTATTGTTGCCTTTTGTGTGGTTTGTCTAATTCACAGAGAAAAGTCTGCTTTTGTGGTCTAAGACAGGCTACGTCATGGCACACTATGTGCCTTCTGATGGGATCCATTCCTGCTGAGTGATAACATTAGAGGCCTGGGCTCCTTTGCAACACAATCCACCATTCTTAATACAGTCAATGCACTCACAGGCAGACTAGTTTACTCTTTATATTAAGAGGTTTAGGGAGATAAAGGCGGATGTAAATACCTGCCCATGCAACAAATAAGGAGGGGGGAAAGTAGGGGGTGGATCTGACTGATTTGCAATGTGGCTTGAAAAACTCCCACGCTCCTTCTATCTGTGTATGATGGGGGGGGGTGACCAAAAGGGAAGGGGAAAAATATATTCCCACCTCATTGAAAATATATTAGAAACCAGTTCAGGTAAATGATAGCAAACACCATTTCTCCCTTCCTTTGTACAAATAAGGTTGCATTATTGTGGCCCCGGTTTTGTTCAAGATGACACTTAATACTGGAATCACTGCTGCTTCCTTTCTTCATTGAAAATACTCACAAAGGAGAGAGGATATTGTATGGAGGCTTACATTATCCTCTCGTTCAGGAGCCTTCAGAGGACAGGTAGGGATGTCAGTGTCTTTAAAAGCCTTTTGATGCAAGAAGATCATTAGGGCTCAGTGTGTAACTGATCCTGAGCTGGCCTTGGCTCTAGTTGTTTATGGCCTGGTTCTTTTTCTAACTGCACATTCTCTGTTCTCATCTGTCTTTGGCTTTCTCACCTTTAAACTCCACTGTAGTAAACACTGCTGTGTTTTGTAAGTGGTAAGTTAATGCCTTGATCTTAGCATGACAAAGAGCCCCATTTTACAGGTAATAGAATTGTATCAAAAATTACATACAATACAACATTAGAAGAAGGAAGTAATCTCAGGCCATTTCTGCACTACACTGTTATAGTGCTATTATTCCACTTTTAACATCCTATGGAATCCTGGATTTTGCAGTTTAGGGGGGAGTATTTAGAATTCTCAGCCAGAGAGCTCTGTGGCCTTAGTAAACTACAAACCCCAGAATCCCACAGGATGCTGAAAGTAGAATAGCAGCACCACAACAGTGTAGTGCAGAAACAACATGAGATGTAAACAAAATTTTGCTTCTATCAGATCTGAATTCTAGGTAATACTGATGTTGTTTTTCAAACAGAACACTGAAAAAAATATTGGCTTAGCCATTTTTTTGGTTCCAAAATCCATATTATGGCAATACTTTTATTAGTCCAAGCCAAAGGCCATTAAATAAATCACACAGGCCTATGCGTTCTGCAGAAGTCTTCATCACACTGCAAGTATTCCTCAGTTAATAAAGTAGATGTGATTCTGGGCATTAGTTCTTTAGCAAAAAAATTGGCACCAGAGTCAGAAGTAACATAGAAAGAACAGAAATATGTTCCCACGCTACAAAAGAGAAGAGCAGTTCCATATGTTTCAGCAAACTTTTTATCTAGATGTAACAATATACATATGTGAAATGAAGCAACCAGGTTAGATAGTCCTTATATATGTAAACACAAATATTTTGAAACTTTTAGTAGTTTCTTGAAAACTTCTAAAATGCTTTTAGGGATTATTGTTTCTTCTTTTCACCAACATCCAGTTTTCTTACAATTTTCATTTTGTTAGCCAAATGTACAGATTCATTTTTTTAACATATCGAGAGTAGCTAACTGGGCAGGCTTATTTGCTTTCCCCTTGTCTATCAATTTTGCTATTCATACATGCTCAAGAAATTTTTGTGGTTCTGTGACAGGGACTTTCTTCTTCCTCTCCCAGATTGGTATGGCAGTTTCCCAATCTGATAAGGTATCCTGTCTTTTCCACACAGTTCTGCCTCCCCCCTTATAACACCACCTTTGTGTTCTAGGTAGCATGTTTTCTGTGTTCCTTAAATACTGTATATAATTGAGCTGAGTCAGTATTTATAAAAATAAACTGTAATATGTATTAAGATAACATACAGAAAAAAAATACTGGAGTTCACATGCAGGTCAAAATTAATACAGTTCCTCAGAATACATTTAGACATTTTCCTTGTATCTTTAAACTCTCATATAAGCACAAGCATCACAGATAGCTCTTTGGCTACACTCTCACCAAAGGTTCAACCCTCAATCTAGGTCACAGCTTCTAACCAGATTCTATCATAATTTAATTACTTTTCTGCCTGTCTCTGGGCTTACTGTTCCCACACAGTCACCCTCCCCAGCTGAGAGACTTTATTCCCCAGCTCTCTCTGGTAGGAACTCTCACTGAAGAACAGCAAATGACAATCAGTGTTTGCCTTTTCATATCTTTTCCTCTCAGCCACCAGCACCTCCCTCACGCTCCTGGGCTGGGTTTCTCTCCTGAGGAGCTATTCTGGTTTCCTGGCAACAAGTATCTAGGCTGCTCTGGCACTCTGAATAGTCACACCCCACAGAACTCCATCACAGGTTCTTAACAGGGAATTTACGGAAACCTTACAGGGAGTCCACAAAGCCCTGCTGCTGGACACCAAGATACGAGAAGGTCAGGACCATGGCAACTTCTTGCGGAAGAGTCGTCACAGTCCCGCTCTTCTCATGTCCCCACACTGAGACACCATCGTTGTGCAGAAAGGGCCTCAATGACAGCTGATGGCTTCCAAATCCTTGGGGCAATCAATCCACTCCAGACTTTAAAATTAATCCAGACTTTAAGTAAGTTATTTAAGATACGGAGTCGATCCCATATATAGGTCCATCATCTTAGCTATCTCCTTTAAAGGTCAAACAATAATCCACGCTTGATTCACTACCTCACTGACCACTATTGAGTTGCTTGCCTGCCTGCCTGCCTGCCTGTATTCTGAATTCTAGGGCAGACTAAATTGCATACAACTCTCTTACCTTCCAGCATCCACTACCCCTGAAATGAGTGTCAATCATTATTATAGTTCCCAAATCACAGGAGATGGTTCCTCTTCTGTGGATCTTAGGATGAGGTGCAGAATCTCAGGGTGAGAGCACTGCCTTGAGAAGAAAAAGGTTGTTTTTTTAAAAAAACTTTTTCCTGATGACACCTGCTGCTGAACACTGCTTTGGAGTGGCTCCTCCTGTAGAGGAGTGGTTGCTGAGTCACCCCCCTGTAAAGATTCTCATACTGGTAACAGGGCTCAATGAAAGGGGACAGTCTGATGCCAT